>CM039530.1:2560170-2760313 GCA_022433055.1 Begonia peltatifolia
CTCTCTCTCTCTCTCTCTCTCTCTCTCTCTCTCTCTCTCTCTCTCTCTCAGTTAGAGGATTTACCTTCGACCTCCAATCTGCAAGCACCACCTAGTCACAGCTGCAAGCTTCGCTCGAGTGGCCGAGCTAAAACAAAGCTTCTCTTGGTCGAAATTGTTGTTGTTCATAGACTCCTATCTCTCTATTAGATGCATCTTTTGATTGTAGCATATTGGGTTCCACTTCATTACCACTCATTTCAGAATCAATGTCTCCACTCTTTCGAAGCATCATGACTCGCTTGTTTGGGCATTGACTGGCGATGTGTCCTCTTCCAAGGCACTTGAAGCACCGTATCTCACTGGAGTGATTAGGTGTGTTAACCATTTTGATTGAGTTGAGGTCATCAGATTTATTGCTCAGTGATCAGTCTTGCCCTTAGAAGCAGAGGACAAGTCATCTCTCCTTGGAGCCTTGGGTTTCCAAGGCATTTCTTTTGAACTCTGTTGGCGTGTGCTATTCTGACGTTGTTGCTGTCTTTCCACCTTCAAGACCATATGTACCCGGTCCTCTATTTCAACATAATGGTGGAGCTCAATTTTATCCGCAATCTCTCGGCTCTGACCTCTCAGAATTCTAGCCATTGTTGTCTTTCGATCTTCTTCAATATTGGCTCGGATCAGAGTCAACTCCATGTCTTTGTAGCACTCATCGACACTTTGGTTACCTTCCGTAGGGTCTGCAGCTTGTTGTGGAGATCTCGACAATAATGACTCTGTACAAATCGCTTTTACATTTGCCTCTTCATCTCAACCCAACTCTCAATAGGAGGCTTGCCATCATACCTTCTATTCAGACTCAACTTGTCCCACCACACGACAGCATACTCCGTGAATTCAATGGCAGCGATCTTCACTTTCTTCCTCTAGGAATAATCATGACATTCAAATATTCACTCCATTTTTAACTCTTAGTCTAGGTACTCCTCGGGGTCACTTATGTCTCAAATTCAATGATCTTCAACTTGATGCTCCTAGATTGTGGTCGACCCAATTACTCCCTCACCTCTCTCAAATGTTTTTGTTCCTCTCGGGACTTCCGAATGAGAGTCGATCAAACTTTTCTGTGAAGTTGTCCTCCTCTATCTCGACCATCTCTTCATTTTGACCCTACCTCCGTTAGTTTCATCTGAACGCATTTGTGTTAGCATGGGGTTGGGCAACGGGAGCTTGCCTTCATTGTACGCCGCCCTGTTCCACTTGATCAGGGCTCTCATGGATGCCCTCAAGTTCATGCTGAAGCAATCGTCTCATTTCTCATATGATTGCTTGTGCGTGAAGGTTTGGGATCATTGGGTGTTACTCATAATTGTTGTTTGCTTCGTTTGAATTGACTATGTTAAATCTGCAAAATAGTAAACTGTGAAGTAACCAAAGCCTCACAACACTTCCTCGCGTGTTTCACTTGATTGGATAAGGTCACTCAATTTGTACTTATGTTTACACTCACTATCAATTAGCTTTTTTATGTGCGCACACTCTTGCACTTTTTCCCACTATTATCTTTTATTTCTTTTGAGACTAAATAAATAGTGATGAAAGTTCAACAAGCGGCGAACAAAGAAGACTAATCAAAATGAACAATCACTATAATTAGTGACGAAAATTTAAACTAAAATTTAGAATATGCTAGACCTAGCTCAAAATAATCAAAATGACATAAGGACGCAAAGGAACAACAACACAAGGAATTAAAGCAAAATAAATGATTCAGGGAAGCAAGATTTTTGATCCAATGTGGAGAAAAATTTGGAATGCTTAAAACATATTGGATTTTGAGCTTTAAGATAGATTTGCAAGGATGCAAGTGCCTTCTATAAAAGTGCAGAATAGCACTTTCTTATTTGGAACCTCTAAGATGACGAAATAAACTTACTACTTTTGAAGGTCATCCATCTATGACGGTTACAAAATTTAAATTTTGAATAGGCAAACAAGATCAAATTTTTACATTTCAGTACAAGTTTGAAATACGTTCTACTAATCATACAAATGTGACAATTTCGTTTGATGCTCGTAAAACTATCGAATGTTTAAAATACTTTGACCCAGATTCCAGTACCAAGAGCAAAATCAAAACAGAACAAAATGAAAAGGATAGATAGAACCTTGCGAACTCGATTTAGCTCTGATACCAAAATTGATGTGCCCTAAAGGGCTATCACTCCATCACAAACTAGGGCACAAGCTTTATCAAATCTATTCACTAACAAGTTCAATTCTTTTGCAGGTATTAATAGCTTTGAATGTCTCTTCAAGAACTTAGAACGGGATCCGAGCACAAAGGACAAAGAACAACTCTTGCACTTGCTATCGTGGGAGCTAAAGATGAAAGCACATAAAGAAGAGATTTGTCTTCCTCGGAAATAAATTGTAACAAAACTTTTATTTGGCAAACATTCGCCCTTATGTTTTTGTTGGCAAACATTCGCCCTCATATAATGCTTTATAGTTGCATGCATCCTTAGGCATTATGATTAGATGTATATTAGGTTAGATGGTGGTTTGAAGGAACAATTGGGTCGAAGGCTAGCAGCACATTGATGCAACAATTGGCCCAAATCTTGAAAAGTGTTGTGGTGTGCAAATAAGTCAAGAAGGGCCAAGCATGTGGCCCCATTTTGAAGCTCAATCTCATTCCCAACGTTCAGCCACCCTAGGTCTATAAATACATGGCTATTGGTGCTTATAAAGGTTGTTGAATCTATGAGAATAGTCCCTTTTGTGTTCAGCCGAAACAACCATGAAAATTGGTGAACGGTAAGACTCGGTTCGGTCAAGAACCAAGAAGGAATGCATCTCCTTTGAGCTTTCAGGCCTGAGGTTGCTTGAATAGTCATTGTTCCACTCTTCTTCCCTCTCTTTACAGAGCAAGAGACACGAAGAGAGTGGTTATTAACCGGCTCCTCTTGCTACTATTTTCCTTTGGAAGATCGTTATGCCGAAAGCCTAAAGTATTGTTATCGGACAACATTCGATTGTCTTGCGTAATCTTTGATTTTCTGTTCATTTTCGCATCCGTTCTGTTTGTGGGTAGAACACGACCCATTTGAGGGTGGAATCGTGTCAAAAATGATATGAACCATACCAACAACCGTGATAAAGACCCGATATCAACTGTTGGTATCGTTGCAAAGCCAAGGATCTTCAAATTCGGATTGATGCATTCCTAGATCTGACGCCCAAAAAGACACGAACCCTAGAACAGGAGGAGACGCCACAAACGAATATATTAGTTCGCTTGATAAGTTGGAATTTGAATGCCACAAAAAGAACCTTGATAAATTCGAGTAATCTTTTCGAAAGAGAGTTTTGTTCTTGATAGCCAAAATCCCTCATTCCTTTCATCTCAGTATGAATTTATAAGCATGAAACACCCCTTCATGTTAGGACTTCCTTGAAGTTAAACATGAAATTACTAATCTGTCTTTTTAACTCTTAATTAATTAAAAATATATACAACTTGACAAACAACAAGTACTTTTAAACCCCAAAAACGATAATGTCATAAATATAGGAAGAACGACATGTCAACACTTTGGAGCAGCTTAGATAAGGGAAACTCTTGTTCGTGTTCCAGAACACGCATGACTTCTTCTTGTTGCATGGCATGAAGCACAAGACCTCTCATTTCGTTCTCGATATGCTTAGCCTTTGCTCTGATTATTGGTTCACACACTTGTGTTGAATCCATATTTATGTCCGCATCACATATAATTTTAAAATACATTAATTTAAATAACTGGGTTATTATTAATAAAAAAAATTTAAATATAGTGATAAATCAAACTTTAAACTATGTTCGTTAATAAAAAATTTTAAACTATCATTCAGTAACAATTTAACTCTTTGTGGTCGTTTGCAATTCAAATGCGATCGATCACACTTGAAATAGATGTAAAATATATTTAAGAACAGATGACCTTGCCTTCATAGGTCGAGCTAAAATGCGATCACCTACTTTTGAAATTGATGCAAAATACATTGAGAACAGGTTGCTTGAATTTGAGATGTGTGGGACTGGGCGACCCCTCAGTCGACAGTGTTGTAACTCGTCCAACACAATCGCCTGCGCAGTTAAGATTTGTTTAGTGACTTGTCTATTTTTTAGCCCCTTAAAATCATTAAAATTCATTAATTTACACCATGTAATTTAAAGTTATTTTTTTACCCACTTACACCTCCCAACCTCTTTTTTCTCCCGGAATCTTCACCGACTCCGGCTTCCTCCCCCCTCGAAGTCTTCCAGCGACTTGTTTAATCACCGCCGTTTCGCTCACCACAACCACCGTTTCAAAAGAATTCCGGGGTTGTCTGATTTGAATGCCAAAGAAAATTGCTAGTGCAGGTTTAAATCGAGTTTTTTCTCTCTCTCCCTCTTCTGAGCGGTTTTCCGGTGGAGTCCACACAGGCACGTCATCAGCACCAGTTCTTTTTGCTGTCCCTCCCAACTCCTTATCTTCTTATGTACTTCTTCTCGTTTTGGCAGCTGAGATATCTAGACCTAATTAGCTTACCCAGATCAATGTTTTTCCTTTTCCTCTGATTATTCTCCTCTTGTCCGTACTTTCAGTCTACATCCCAGTGTTTTCCTCCGTGCTTCCATTAAAGACGAACACTTTCAGAGATTACCAGAATCACCCAAAACCCAGTTATATGATTGCAAATCTATATGGAAAAAAATATTATAGTTTTATCAGCCCACTAGCTCAACTCAAGTACTGTTAGCTTTAGCTTTAGCCTCGGAATCACTTTGACTTCCTGACGATTGATCGATCTTCATCGACTGATCCCAGTAGATATTTGCGTTGCTTTTTTCACTTTTGATATATGTATTCACTTCAGATGTGCACAAGTCTAATTACAATTTTTGATTGGTATATCTTTCAGTTATGCCACCATTCTAACAGTGACCGGATATTTCCAGAGCAAACATGAGCTATGGTTGTTAAATAGACTGTGCTTTGCTAATAGATATTACAATTAAAAGTTATACATCAATCTGAAGCGCAAACACTAGAAGCTTCTCTGCTTAGCTAGAGTGATCGTGGGAGACGACAAGAAGTGGGTAATTTTCTTGAAATTTGCTCTGCAAGTAATGACGCATACATTGCATGCGTATCGCCATCTGTCTACCAGCTCGTTTTGATGGAAATCTGGGTTATGTTCATACTCTCTCTCTCTCTCTCTGTGCTTTTTCTAAATCTTCAAATTCTATTTCCAGAGGGTGTTTGGCTGCCGAGAAAAATAGGTCAGAATCTTGACACAGAAGCTGAAGAGGTAAAAGCCACCGCCTGAGAAATCAACACTTGCATGGTGAAGGCGGTATCATTTGCCAACCACTATATATGTTGTCGTTTTGGGTGATCTCCAGGGTAGAAATGGCTTTGCGTATCCCTCACACAGTGTACAAGGGTCCCGGTATAATAAAGGAAATCATTTTCGGTATAAGCTTAGGCCTCTTCGCCGGAGGCATGTGGAAGATGAACCATTGGAACAACCAGAGGAAAACCAAGGAGTTTTACGATCTGCTCGAAAGAGGTGACATCAGCGTCGTCGTTGAAGAAGACTGATCTCTCTCTCTCTCTCTCTCTCTCTCTCTCTCTCTAGTGGATGCATGTATCCATGGAGTTATGGGTTTGCGTCATGGAAAGAATTCTCCATAGATTTTCCTTGTTTTGCTCTCTTCAGGATTCGTCTTTCATGCCCACGGCGTTTTCATCTTTCTTGAGTAGTCAATTAAACAAGAACAAAGGTTGGAAGCATCACAGTTGTTCTTCATGTTCTTAATCAGTCTGTCTGTCCCTGTCATTGCTGGAAATGGCAGAAAATCAAGCAAAAACACGCCACTAAAGAGATGGTAAGATAGATATTGTCTGGGAGGCAGCAGCAAAACACCGAGCAGGGACAAAATCCGCCAGTTTATATTAAAATAATTAGTATCATAATTAAATTAAGGCTAAATATTTAATAGAACGGTGACAATTGGGAGATTAATACAGCGCATTACAAGGAGAAAATCCTGTTGCCAATATCAATGGTGTAATTTAATTTTATACTTTGATGCATTGTGGAGATGGAATGGGTGCGGCTGGGTCTAATTCCACTCTAGAATGGAGATTTCGGTTCCACTCTAGAACCAAGATCGCATCGTGGTCCACAATTGGCAGAACCATAATCAAACCAAGATCAACTTTATCTCTTTCATTGCTCGAGTTTAGGTCAGTTTTGAGGCCAAGGGGCTGGTTTTTCAAAATTTTAGGTCAGGATTTTAGTTGATTTTGGGTCAAAATGTTGACCCACTATTTGATTTGTTCTTCACAGGTTTTGACCTACAAAACAGGGAACCTAGCCATTAGTTGCAGTTCTGTAATCAAGACAAAACCCTTCGGTTGGTAGAACGAGACTGAACTGTACAGGTCGATTATACCTAGGACTCCGGGCTGGTTTTGCTCACCCTGATGCATTGTTCATTGATAGAATAATTTATACAATAGTACAAACTATTAAAATAATGCATGCAGTGGGAAAGATAGTCTTAGAAGAAACCTCAGCTGTTTTTGCAGACTCCCTCTCAAGGTGGGAGGCTACCCAAGGCAAGTCTTGAGACAGGGAAGTGTCAAATTGAAAGGGAAAAAAAACTAAAACCGGAGACTTGAGAGAGAGTCACTACAATCTGTGTCAAAACTTTCAAAAAGACCGTCATTCCCTATTGCCAGCAACAAAACACACTACCCCAAAAGAAAAATCATGTACAATTGCTTGCAGGCTCTATGGATTCTAAAAGTCCGACAAACGAGAGTGTGGTCTTCTATCACAATCTAAACAAGAAGAAAACTCCATACCCTCGTCCACAAATGGCGGCTTCAAAGGCCGTGACAACCCACTTTCGGTCTCTGTCAGCATTTGGACTACTTTCTCCATGGTTGGTCGTGAAGATGGCATCTCTTGTGTACATAACAGACCCACTTGAACCACTCTTGAAATCTTTTCGACTTCTTCCATCTCAATGCTTTTGTCAATCATTTCCGCTACTTGGTTCAATTGGAAGTGTTTCCAAGCCTGCATTTGACAATGTGCATAACATTACTGCAAAATTCGAAAGACATTTTTCTCTTATATAAACTCGAAACAATCTGAAGGTTTTGGGATTTACTCGAACAACCACAGATTCGAAGGATTCAGAAGTTAGAGACTTGTTGTTACGCTCTCCGCTCACTGTTTCAAGCACCAAAACTCCAAAGCTATAAACATCCACTTTTTCGGTTAAGTGCCCTCGAGTGAGGTATTCAGGCGCCATGTACCCTCTTCAATAAAGTCACGAGACAGAGAAGGTGTTATTTTAGATAGGATTTATATCGAGAATAGACGAAAAGCCAAGTTAAAAAAGAGGATCAAAGCACTCACAATGTTCCTTCAATGGAAGTACCAATAATATTATTTTCACAAGAGTAAAATCTTGCCAACCCAAAATCTGCAATCTTAGGCTTGAACTTTGCGTCTAAAAGAATGTTGCTGGCTTTGATATCTCGATGAATGATTCGAACCGGACAATCTTTGTGTAGGTAGGCCAATCCTTCTGCTGCACCGACTATAATTGCGAGCCTTTTTCTCCAGTCAAGCTCTTTCTTCTTCTTTGGGTCTTCCTTCCAGTTTCGATGCAGAAAAAAACTCATCAAGTTTCCATAAAAGTAAGACCAAATAATCATTTCAAATTTCTACCCAGAGAGAAGGCAGGATTGAGATTTGAGTAGTTGCTAAGATTTTCATAGCTTACCAAATAGGATGAGGTCGAGACTTCTGTTTGCGAGAAACTCATAAACAAGAAAGCTGTTCTTGACAGTGAGGCAACATCCAAGAAAACGAAGCAAGTTCTTATGTTGAGCTCTGCTAATGACATCAATTTCGTTGTAGACAACCTCTGCTCGACCCTTCCCATTCATAAATAATCGTTTTATTGCAATCTCCCTACCATCTGGCAAGGTTCCCTGTTCGTAAAATTATAAAAAAATTCTGAGGAAAACATCAAAAAGAAAATGAAAAAAGGTGACTTAGAGTTAAAAGTTTAACCTTAAAAACTTCACCATATCCTCCTTGACCAAGCTTATTACCCTCGCTAAACCCTTCAGTTGCTTTCTCTAATATTTCATATTTGAAATGCAAGTTCTCGAGTAATACTGAGTAATCCATATCCTCTCCTAAAAAGAGTCATGAAAATGAGTATGAAGATAACATACAATCTTTAACATCGAGAAAAATGTTATGCTCTCGCTTTTGAAGTTACCATCTCTTTTTCTCCGGCAATTCTTTCTTTTGTAGACGATCTTTCCCACAAAGAATCCCATTATAACCATTGAAGAGCAGATGGCAGTCACAGCCAGAAAATACGATACATATAAAACAAAGGATCCTACAAAAGAATGAAAAAGAGAAACCTCACGTTTTAAAAGCTAAAAACTACTATTTTCCCTCAATTTTAAGAAAAAAAAATCAGCACTCTAACATGTTCCTCGCTGTCTAGGCATCTTTAGAAAACATAGACAAACTCAGGTAGGCTAACACTTATGAACTCAGTAAAGCTAAAAAAATACTTAACTGAAAGATGAAAGCTTACCTTTGGTTGATTCATCGTTCATTTCGTTAGCAAATTTGTAATCAGAGTAACGCAAAACACAGCCAGAATTGAGAGCACGACCCTCCGTTGACGGGAGGCAAGAGTTTGAAACTTGAGCTGCCCTTGCAAGACAGGCTGCACATCTATCACGGTCCAACGTTTTCCAACAGTTGGCCATTGCATATACTGACACATCTACCATTTCCTCTTCTTGTAAGGCAAATCCTCCTAACTCAACTGCTTTTCTTATCACCTCGTGGATCGCTTTTGATACTGTTAACTTGAATTGTGGCCTCTTATCTATGCTGTCGCTGCATCTCTATTTTGATAAATTCCCAATAAAAGAATTATGCATGATATCATAGACATATTAGACAAAAAAATTTCTTCGAAAAGATGCTCTGAAAACCCATCGATTTTTCACATAAATTGCTTCAATCCAGCCCTTTCCCTAGTGGTATTTTATGTTCAATTACTAATGATTAAACTAGTCGGCAGAAAAGAAAAATACCCATAAATCATCAGACGTGGTAGTTTCTTGAAAGAAACTGTAGTTCTCAGCTCTAATAAAGCAGCCATCAAAATAAACTCGACCTCCGGTCGCCGGAAAGCAGCTCGGCAACATCTTCTTTATAACATCAAAGCACTGTCTACAATCTTCAGAGGAAAGATCTTCATTGCATTGCGCATAAAAATAGAGTCTCTGAGGTGGCTCCCCCGCTACCCCAAGAGCAAACTTGTCATGCTCCAAATCTACCTCCAAATCCCTCACCATCCTGAAATAGCATTTACTGTAACTCGTCGAGTGCAAGGCGTGATTGTGCCTGCAGGACCGGGCGACGAGGTCGGCCCGAGAGTCAGCAAATGCTTGAATGAGGAGAGAGACGGCGGAGAAGAAGAAGACGAGGAAGGAGGAGAGAGAAGCTTCCATGGCAATGGCGGAGATGGGTGGAGACCAGAACGGGGTTTTGATTCTCCATTGTTGGGTGTTTTTCTTTTGGCTTTTGATTGGGTGTCGCCGACTATAATTAGGCAGTCTTGTTTAGCTGTTTGCCTGTTCCTGACGTTGGAGGGTTTGAGGTTTCGGGGAAGAAAGAGGTTGGCAAAGCAAACAACTTAAGATAACTGCAAAAAAGTGGAAAAACAGAACAGATCATACAAACCTTCATCACCTCAAATGGCTCATTTCCATGACCATGTGCTTAATTCCACCTCCAACACAGTAAAGATTGCCGGCCCATTATTAATTTCATATGTGGCTTCTCCTTAGATTAGAAATCAAGAAACTTTGTCTAAGCTTGATAGGCAAAGTGAGTGCTTTTATACCTCTTTCTTTCCTGCTGGAAACATGTAGTTTATGAGACGCTAGACACAGAGAGAGCTTCAAAGATTCCTGTTGAATAAGATTTCAACACCATATTCTCTCGTGCTTTGATTGTCTGAGAAGATTGGTTGGAAATAAAAAATTACTGAGAGCAATAATAACATCGTCATTGTAAAATGTATAAAATATTGATCGTAATAATTTTTAAGAAATACTGTATTAGACAATCTTCCAGATATAATTATCTTTCCAAATAAGTTCTCAAAAAAAGCTAGAAGGGTCACAAACGATCCCACTTAAAATTCAGTCTTATAAACATGACTCACTTATACGGTACAATTACACTACTAAATAAGTGGTACGAGAAACGATAGCACATACGATTCGAAAAATACTAGAAATATTTTTCTCACGCCATAAAAAATAACGGCAAAAAAGTAAAAGAAATAATGACAAAAAAAAAAACACCAAAAATTTTTATATGGAAACCTATTCGGAAAAAAAACCATGAGAACTAAGTCCAAAAAGATCTCATTATGGAAAATAGAATTTATAATATTTTTCTATAAATCAAATATTCTAAAAAATATTCACCATGAGAAATCACCTTTTTTAGAATTTTCAGTATACTCAAAAGTACCTCACCTATTTTTCTCTCACCCTCTTTCTTTTATCTCCCACAAATTTTCTCTATTTCTTCTCACTCTTCTCATGTAAGAAACTTTCTTCTTTAACTGAATAATTTTCCTTTATTAGCAACCTTTTATTTATGAAAATTTCTTCTTTAGTTGAATAATTTTCCTTTATCAAGAACTCTCTATTTATATAAAGAGTTTCTCACAGAAAGACACTCACCAGTAAGATCCGAAGATCTTGCTAAAGAGTGAGGTGGATAAGGAAAAAAAAATTTCTTATGTACTTCATTGATAAGGTGGATCCTTCATCATAATGGAAGGATCCCACAAATCTCTTCTTTCCAACGTATTATGAGATATCTCCAATCATGATCTAGTTCTACAGAATTCATGTTTATTTTTCTACTAGATTTTTTTTTTCTCATGTTTGAGTCATTATCGTCCGTATGAATTTTCTCAAGATAAATTTATTTGGTGTCCAACACATCTCGTATCCAATGATATCTGATATCTATGTATTTTGACTTCGTATGAAAGCTCGGGTTCTTGTTCAAATGAATAGCATTTTGACTATCGCAATACAAGATAAACTTATCTTGTTTATAACCCAATTTATTAAAAATTTTTGCATCAACAACATTTATTTCCATGCTTCTGTAGCCGCAATAAACTCAGTTTCTGTTTTAGATAGTGCAACTGACTTTTGCCGTTTAGATTGCCATGATACAGCTTCCTCTCCAAATGTAATCATATACCCTGATGTTGATCTTCTTGAGTTAATATCTCTACTCATGTCTGCATCAATATAGCATAATAACGAGAACTCTTTACTTTCAAAATATAAATTGAATTCAGAAGTAACTTCAAGATACCTAAGAATCTACTTCATTGCATTACAATGCTCTCTGTCTAGATTTATTAGAAATTGGCTGACTACTTCAATAAAATGTGAAATATCAAGTCTCATATAAATCATGACATACATCAAGCTGTCAACTGCTGAGACATATGAAATTCTTTGCATTTCTAATTTTTCTTCTTTAATGGAAGAACTTTGTTTAGAAGTAAGTTTGAAATATTTAACAAGTGGAGTACTAACCGACTTCACCTTATCCATATAGAATCGGCTGAGAATTTTCTTGATATATTTCTCTTGTCATAGCCATAGTTTTTTATTTTTCCTATCACAAGTGAAACTCATCTCAAGCATATGTTTTGTCAATCCTAAGTCTTTCACAGCAAAAATTTGCCAAACAGAATTAGAAGATTGATAAAATGTTTCAATTTGGTTGGGGGAACTGTGTTTTAGTGCAAAATTAGATATGTGAAAGATTGTCACAAAATAATGAGCGACATCTGATCTTTTGAAATATTGACGACTGTATATCAGTGTTGGTTGGGATTTCTCTTATTTGAAATATACTAAGGAAAGTTGTTGATCAACAAATTAAAAATTGCTGCAAAAAAAATAAATAAATAAAACGAAAGGACCAGAACCAGACTAGAATTCTGGTCCGGTTTTGAAAATTTTTTTGATGCAAAAATTTGAACACTGAATTTTAGCGGTCTGATCCTAGTTTTTCCAAAAATCAGATCAACCCATACCATGATCACCCTTAGGGAAACCCATAATAATATTTTCACCTTTACCCAAACACTCTTACCGTCCCCATCAACAATAGCTATCTCTCTACTCTCATTGGTCTTCCCCGCTCTTGCCTCCTTCTAAACCCTACCCTCTCAAAAAATGGGTTCCCATGGCTCCTTTCCCCGACACCTTTCTTGACGCGTGAACCAATATAGCTCTCTTAGTTCCAGCTAAAATAATAGGTGCCGTCCAGAACGGTGTCCTTGAAGGGGTGGTCGAATCCCTTCAGAGCAGGATCTAGAATGCCCTGAGCTCGTCATTTCCGGTAAAAGTCTAAGTGTTTCCTCTAGTTTTGACAGCACTAAAAATTGCAACCCTCAAGAGTCTATATAGTACTATCACCATGAATAATGCTCCCAAAAATAATGAAACTTAAAAATAAGGGAGAAATTGCATTCAGAACTGAGAAATTTAACACAACTGAAAGAAGATTAAATCATACCTAAAGAAGACTTCGTCTCAAAAATATAGAGCGACAAAAAATACGCTCTCTCTTGCAAGACTACGCTTCGAAACGGACGCACAAGACAATGGGGGTCGTCAGGTTGAGAGAGAGAGAGAAAATGTTACCGCCATTGAGAAGAGGCGATATTCCTTAATTCACGGTATTCCTTATTCCACGGACTTGCACAATTGCCTGAGCCTTGAGCTTTATAATTGAGCTTATTTCGATATTTGGCTCATACCTAAATACCGTGATTTTAGGTTCTTTACTTCGCTTCTCAAGAACTTGAAATAAAATAACCTCATACTTGAAATAAAGAGGTCTCATGGGTCTTGGTCGGTGGCTTCAACATACAAAAAAACGTATGTTTTGGTGGGAAAGAACGATACGCGATGGAGAGGTAAGATCACATCATTCACCCTCATTAATATTAATCCAACTCGGGTTAGTATGCACACTCAAAGAGAGAGGCCCTAAACATATGTTTTTTTGTATATTGAAACCACCGACCAAGATCAACGAGATCTCTTTATTTCAAGTACGAGATTATTTATTTGAGAAGTGTAGTAAAGATCTTAAAATCACACTATTTGGGTCTAGGTCGAATTTCGAAATAAGCCCAATTATAAAACTCAAGTCTCAGGCACTTGTGCAAGCCCATGGAATAATGAATACTATTAATTAAGGAATATTGCCTCTTCTCAGTGGCAGTAACATTTTCTCTCTCGACCTGATGACACTCATCATCCTGTGCGTCGATTTTGAAGCATAGTCTTGAAGGAGAGCATATTTTTTGTCACTCTTAATTTTTTAAACGAACTCTTTTGTAGGTATGATTCAATCTTCTTTTAGTTGCGTTGAATTTCTCAGTTCTGAATGCAATTTTTTTTTTTTTAGTTTCATTCTTTTTGGGAGCGTCATTCATGGCGATAGTACTGTATGGCTCTTGAGGGTTGCGATTTCTAGTGCTGTCAAAACTAGAGGAAACACTTAGACTTCTACTAGAAAGGACGAGCTCATGTCATTTCCGATCATGCTCTGAAGGGATTTGACCATCCATTCGAGGGCATAATTCTAGACAGCACCCATTATTTTAGCTAGAGGTAAGAGCGCTATTTTGAACACGTCACGTGTCAAGAAAGACATTGGAGAAAGGAGCCATGAGAACCCTTTTTTGAGAGGCGAGAGCTTAGGGGGAGGCAAGAGCGGGGAAGATCAATGGGAGTAGAGAGATAGCTACTGTTGAGGAGGGTGGTTGGAGTGCTTGGATAAAGGTGGAAATACTTTTTGAATTTCCCTTATTCATCCGGACAGCTGGTTCATATAATTTCAGATAAACTTAGGACTATTTTGAATGGATCACTGATGATGAGCACAGGTTGGGTTGGAAAGAACTCAAGTATGCCATGGTTGAAAGAGTTGGACCTTAAATGATTGTCTTTGTGCAAAAAATCAAAGAAACCTCTGACCAGCTATTAAAATAAATATAGAGACTACTGACCAAAATAAGTCAGAATATTTTTGCTTGCTTGTTCAATCAATTAGTATGTGTTCGATTCCAATAAAACTTTTAAAACATGTACATTTTCTATATTAAGTTGGCAAAAAGCTTTTTTTAACTTCTATGTTCAAAAATTATTTTGCTTGCCTTGCCATATAATCACAAGCGATTTGAGCCAAATAAATGTGTTTGTCTTTGTAGTTTTAGAAGTTTATGTATAGATTATGATTTTCAGTGGAATTTAAACTAAAATTGTCGACGGATATGTTTTTTTTTTGTAGGTCTAAATTTGTTTGACAATCTGGTTACATACAAGTAGCGGCAAGTAACCCGTCATCAACAAGTAAAACATTGGACAGAGATATGGAGGTTGAAAATCTAGAAACTTTTCCGGCCTCTAATTCACCTTTCACTTTGCAAATAAATGTATCACCTCGTTGTTTATCTTTTATTTGCTCAATCGAACTTAGTTAAAGTGTCATAGCAGACAATCTTTTCAATAATTCAAACGGTACAACTTAGATATTAGATTTTTTCATCTCCTCAATTAACTTTTCTGAAATCCATCGCAAAAATGAAACTTGTGAAGATGTTCTTCTACTCAAAGCATCATCTACTACATTAGCCTTGGCAGAATGGTAAATAATCTCGTAGTTATAGTACTTTACCAATTACAACCATCTGCGTTGCCTCGTATTCAAACGTTTCTGAGTTAGAAAATACTTCAAACTTTTATGATCAGTATAAATTTCACATATTTCTCCATAAAGATAGCATCTTCAAATTTTCAATATATGAACCATTGTTGCAAGTTCCAAATCATGAGTTTGGTAGTTTTTTCTCGTAATTTTTCAATTATCTCGAGGCATAAGTTACAACTTTTCCTTTTTGCATGAGAACACATCTCAATCCATATTTTGAAGTATCATTGTACACCACATATTTTTCCGATTCAAATGGCATAGTAAGTATAGGTGCTGAGATCAATCTTTTTTTTAGCTTTTGAAAGCTTTGTTTGCACTCTTCAGTCCATAAGTACTTGACACTTTTCTTGATTAACTTCGTAAGCGAGTTGGCTAATGTTGAAAAACCTTCTACGAATCTCCGATAATATCTCGCAAGACCAAAAAAACTCCTTATCTCACTGCGTTGCTTAGTTGAGGCAATTTACTAACAACTTCTATTTTCACTAGGCCCACTACTACACCCTCCCTTGAAATTATGTTACCAAGAAAATTCACTTTTTCTAACAAAAATTCACACTTGAAGAACTTTGCATATAACTTTTTACGTCTCAATGTTGATAAAATAATTTTCAAGTATTCTCTATGTTCCTTTTCATTCTTCAAGTAGGTAAGGATATCGTCAATAAAGACTACCACGGAGATGAAGTGATATTTCTTATTCACGGTATTTATTCTATGGGCTAAGTGCACTTGGCCCAAAAAAGGAAGCCCAACCTGAGACATGAGCTTTATAATTGGGCTTAATTCGATATTAGGCCCAGACCTAAATAGCATGATTTTACTATCCATGGTAGACTACGTTCTTTACTCCGCTTTTCAATAACTTGAAATAAAATAATCTCGTATTTACGTTCTAATATATAACAAGCTTTAAATTATCAACTAGAAAAACCAAGAATTTAGCACAACTGTAATTTTAGCCAGACATGAAAACAAAATCCTATGAGGATGTTTCTATAATTGGATATACAACTCTGAAATTTGTTTTTGTATTGGAAGATCTAGTTTTTTAATGATTCTTACTTTATAAACCACAATTTATGTGTTCATTATCACTTTCATTGTTGCCTTTCTAGTGGATATTTATGGTATTTCGTAAACTTGTTATTTATCATCGGATAACTTAGTCGATGGCGAGGTCTCGTGCATCTTGGTCGATGGCTTCAACATACAAAGAACAGTGTTGCCCTCAAACAAAAATATGTATTTAGGGTCTCTCTCTGTGTTCATACTAACCCGAGTTGGATCAATATTTTATGAGGATGAATGGTGTGATCTTACCTCTCCATCATGGGTGCCACCGTCCAATGACTCCCTCGCCTATTGTTCCTTCCCACCTACAAGAAGCTGCAAAAATAAAAGAGTATGTATTCATATTAGAAACTTAAAGGAGGTCGGACTTAGACTTCTGCCTGGCAAGAAACAAAATCCTAGGACATCTGGATACACTCACCAACACATCCACGTGAAGAAAAGGAAGACGTCTTTTGGGTTTGCATTTGCATATTAGGCTTCTTCGCACTCACGAAATCTACTTTCATATCGAGGGAAATTGTCAAAGAAGCCTGACAATGCGGTTAAATTTCATTAGCCTCCTGATATGGGGGCAGTGTCGATCAGTCACCGGTTGACCGCTAAAATTGCTTTATCATCGTAATTATTAGACCAGATAATGAATAAAGCACTACACAGTGAATATATTAATGTAAAATTAAAATTCCCAGCAAACATTACTCTTTAAATCGATATCCACTTGCATAATATTGTACTACACGATCGAGAACCACCACATTATTGTCATCCATCCACTTTATTATGAAAGTACTTTCAACAGATCAGAATCCAAAGGGCTACTACAAACTTTCAGGCAGGCCATATGTAACAGTCCCGCCTTCATTTTGCTGCAAGTCATTTTCTGCCTAAACAATCAGAACAGCAATTTGACCCCAAAAAAAAAGGCAGAATAAATCAAAACAGAAGTTTGGTTAGATGGACCCGGTTAGTTTATAATATTATTGAAATTTTGTTGATATACACTTAACAATGTCTAGAATTCGAAAGTAATCATAGAACAACGATGACTCCTTGCCTTCCAGCCCATCTCGGCTGACCCTGTTACTGCCTGCAAGATTATTGCAGGGACTTCCACCAACAACAAGGTCAAATCCACCAAATGAGTTCATCAGCTGTTCCAACCGGTCGGCATCGAGCTGTCGAACATCGGCAAAGTCTATTAAATTTCCTTTCTGGTTGGTCTGCTCCCACCAACTCCTAACAATATTTCTATTCACTTCCGAAATATCAACTGAGACAACATTTTTGAGAGGGACTCCAAGCCGATGAAGAGATACTTCCGCCCCACCAATACCAGAGAAGAGAGAGAGGAGATTGATCCCACCTGGGAACATGTTTTTCAAAACTGATAGATGATATGCCACTGTGTCTACCTGAAATATAAATGAAAATAGACATTCTTATTTGTAAACTAAAGTACAAATAAATCAACAATAGATCTAATGCCTCAACTAAGCATGTTTCAAACAGTACCTAAAATGGGAGGTGATGTTGATATTGAGAGCACCATTAATGCTATTTCTAATATGGAGAGAAAATGTGAAAAGAGAATTTAATTTTAAAATTTGATATTCTACCTATCTGTCAGACTATTTCAATTCATTGTAATGATATTTTATTTAAAAATAAATTAATAATGAGCGATTCATGAAATAACGTAAATTTATTATTGTCAAATAAGTTTTTAATTCTCTTAGTATTTGAGGAGTTATCATTTCAATGCAATTTTCTCTAATTAATCAGAAATTATTATCACTATTTTCTTGAAATAATTGGAAGCGAGGAACTCTTTTCATACGGGCACTTTATATATTATTTTTTTAATGAATATCATAAAAGGAAAAAAGAAAAAGAAAAAAAGTACCTGAAATGAATTGCCCAGTGACTTGTATCTATCAGTCCTACTAATTCCACCTCCCCTTGTGTGGTTCTTAGGAAACCCCAGGAGCATTTCTACTTCATCAGGCTCAAGTGGGGCAAGCTTGTTTTTCCCAACCCATACTAGATTCCACTTCCGGCATTCATCGGTAACATACTTCTGGATGTTTAGAGGTGGCTCATGATCGCCATCATAATCTTCAAGGGCTTTGCGTATTCTGTCCGTCAATCTTGCACTCCCAACAACGGTTTGCAGGCAATTCAACTGCGTTCTTGTGTCCCATGAAGGCCACCACTTCCTTGTTAAAGGAAATGCTTCATGAATGGTGTGAGGAGGAAAAGGAAGAAGTGGAAATCTGTTTGTAATCGGGAGATTGTGAATATAACCTCTCTTTCTTGCGGCAGCACAAAAATATTTTGAATCCACAAATTCTGGTTCCACATCATATAGAAATCTGGATATTGTACTCCAAACACCTTTGGGAGCAAGAGCTACGTTCTCGTAGTAAAAGTAAGGAGGCCCAATAGCTGCCTCTGGTAGGGTTCTCCGGACTGTCATGGATAGGTCAGAAGGGACCCCAAACCCAACCATTGGATTTGGAAGGCGAATTGGTTCATCGTCTTCATCCAGATTATTTCTATCAAATGCTCTTTGTTTTTTTCTCTTCAACATGTCATAGTCTAAGTGTCTTCTCTTTTTGTGTAGATCATTGGGTAGGTGCTTTGGCTTTTGCTGTTCCATAGATTCAATTAATTTACCAGATAATTTCTATGCAAAATGGTAGAAAAACAGTATGAATAAAGATTTTTAAAAAAAAACTGTTACAGTGTAAAGGCATTACTGTGTTTTCCAGGTCTATATAATGCTCGTCTGAGGCTCTTGAAATCTGGGCAGCGCATATAAAATCTGTCAATTCTTCAAGTGTAGAGTGGGGACCTGTAATGTGTTCCAGAGTTTGCGTTCAATCTAAAAACAATACCTTCTCCAATCAACATTTGAAAATGTAGATAGAGCAAAAAGCCATTATATTACGAGTAATATTAAGTTTATCTTATATTTTAACCCCAAAATTCTTATATCACAACTTGACACTAGTTAATTGGGAAATGAATGACTTATTTTAATATTTGTAATATATAATTTAAATTGCATCAATCAACCAGTGTATCGTCAAAAAGTAAGAATTGAGAAATAAAAATAAAAGGTAAATGTAGTATTACTCATGTACAATGCAACCCTTAGAAATGCATATATTTTCTTTAGATGAAATGAAAAAGACATGGGCAAACAACTATGATATTAAAAATTCAAGCGCACACACCACATCTCTCTATAGCTATTGAAACCTCCTCTTTTGAGTAACCCATCTGCACCAATGGCGACGTACATTTCTTCTCATCAGACCCTTGATTCCCAATTTCCTACATGATTTAAATTGGTGAGTAGATACCACATATAACAAACTTTTTACAGTGACCGTAACATTTTCAGGAAAATAGTTCATAGAAGCACTAATGCAACGACTAAAAAATTTGAGAACCAAAATCAGTATTCTAACACGTTAAAACCAAACACTTGTAAAGGAAAAGTTCAAAATTACTTCACTATCGGAACGACGGTCAATATCTGAGAAGTCATCTAAAAAGCTCCCTTCGTAATCAGAACAAGAATTATCAGTATCATTTTGTTGTGCTTGAGGACTGTTTTCCAGAGCCTGCAAAGCAAATAAAGAATAAATAAGTTAGAGAAGAAAAATAAAATAGAAAATTGTATCATTCATGGGTAACAAGGTAGTCCGAGAAAGAAAACTTCAAAAGGAAGCCCAATGAAGAAATACAAAAGTCTTCAGTACAGGCATACAATGAAGTCTTAAAACAATCTCACCGAATAAGTAAGAAGAGCTTCAAGTATAGAATCTGTATTTTCCTCCCCTGTATATTTGACAAAACAATATGAGTGAAATCCATCAATTTATTTGATAACTTTTGAATGATAACTTGATAAGAGATTATCTAGTCCTCGAAGAAATTAAAGGAAAAACCAACCATTTTCTCCAATTGCTTTAGCAACCAGTTTCTCTGAAAACCCCATCCCTATAAAATGATCGATCAACTTGGAGTTGGAACATCCTGCAGATGAGCTTGCCTTTGATAGAAATTAAAAGGCAAATGTAAAACGTCAATTGAGAAACAGACATGAAGGAATCTGTCTGAACTATATAAAACACACACTATAATCAAACCATCATTAAATAACTACGAACCATTTTACATGCACTTTGATTTATATTAAAAGTTTATCATAAACCAGGGTTATTTACCGATACTTTTTTATGAGAAACGAAATTTATTAAGAAAAAAATATACAAAGTGTCGAGAAAGAAATAAATCCTCTTTTACAAGGATCTTCAAGAAATCAGTGTAACACAATTTTCCTCCAATTTAAATAGAATTGGATAAAAATAAATCAACACATAACTAAAATGTCAATTCTCCAAATTAAATTTTTCTTCATATATCTTCCGTCTACATTAGAAATATCAGTAATGATGCTCTCAATGTCGAAATGAACTCTCATGAAGTGGTTCAAAGATAAAGAGATAAGGCTCTCAAATGATTCATCTTCTGAATTTAGTTGCGTGTATGTGATAAACATCCTCCATTGAGATTCACTTATGCCAAGTGGAAGAAATCGAAAAAGGAGTGATGTAGATATGTTATGTTTATACAGATATTTATGTTTTTGTAATTTAATTATTATAAATGTTTGGGGATTCATTATTAAGTGGTGTTTCTGACGAGACTATTATGACTCTTCACTCGATAGAATTTGGGGGGTTGTGGGAGAACTTGAAGGTCCCTCTTAATTAGAGATGGTGTTTGGGAGAGCTAAACCTCTTGAAAGTCTGTTTTTTTTATTTTTTCAGTTTAGGTACTTTTCGATTGTGTTGAAATTATCTAGTTGATTGGTGTTGAAATTATCTAGTTGATTGGTGTTCAGTTCTAGAGTTGGTTATTTTGCTTTAGCTGTGTTTGGTTGAATTGTTTATTACAGGGATGCATTTTTATACAATTTTTATTTCACCAAAACTAAGCAAACACTTAAATCTTGGAGGAGATTCTTTTCTTCCATATGAACTTACAGAAAAAAGGGAAGCTGATAAACAAAGTGAGGTGCGGAAAAAAAAAGATAGAGAGGGTTATTGACCTATATAACGCATGACCAATTCACAGAACTTTCCTTTTTCAAAAATCATCCACAAGCCAAGAGAAGAAAGTAGAAAGAAAACCACCACAAAAAAATTTTTGCACCAGTCCACAACATTTTGATAAACAAAATATTATGAAGAGAGAGAGAGTGAGAGAGAATTTTTCAAAGATCTAAGAAAAGTCTACCACGTGGATTCAATCATCCAAGTCAAACCAACATACATAGTGAGTATCAGTTAAGAAAAGTTATCATACACTAAAAATAAACCAAAATTAAACAAATAAGAAGCCACCAAAAGTAGCACCAAACCAAGAAATTGTTTAGAAATAAATGGATTTAAGATTTTCACAGTAATTTAATACCACCTCTCCAGAGTGTGCACTGGCTTCTCCGTTGGGAAATATCAATGATGAACAAGACGACAGTTGAAAATTTTCAATTTCAAGATCATCGTCAGTGTTCCAATCAATGTCATCACATTCAACATCAGAACTACTACCACCCTGCAGAAATTTGTGTAAAAACACGTGCTAACAGAAGAAGAACAAATAAATAGCCAGAAACTAAATAATATATATTCGCCATCAAATATTAACTTTTTCCACTGCATTGTCTACATAAGCACAAAAATTCAATCAAAATGAATATTCATTTATACATATGACAGTAAAAGTGTACATAAAAACTATAGTTGGATAGCAGACTCAAAAAAGAAATACCATTTGTTTCTCTTAGTAGGCTATATACTGTTCCCAAGCGAAGGTCTCCAAGCTGCTTAAAAATGCAAAGTACAGATAAATTCTGCCATTAAATTCATGGAAAATTGTACACCATAATTGTTATCTAAACAGCTGGATATGTTATAATATAACTCAATAAACTAAAACAAATAATGCAAATTATGATAGTCAACAAATACAAAAAAAAAAAATTTAGTAGAAAAAGTAAAGTTAGTTGAAGAGAGATGATAAGATAACCTTACGAGGGATCTTAAGTGAATTTCATAAAACTTCATACCATATCCCCGTAGCTATAGAGCAACCTCATCGTGTTGCTGTCAAGAGACACAAACACAAACATTGATCAGACCAAAGAAAAAATAATAGTTTTATAAATTGAATCAGCAGAGCATCTTGTTGACATTGATTGTGTCAAAGAATGACCAACAATGAAGTTTCGAGCTGTGTGAAATGGTTAAAATGACATAATCAATCACAGTTACATACATATTACAATAAATAAATATGCAAACAGAGTTGAAAAGACTGTAGCCCATTAGAAAAGTAAGCATTTTTCAGCCCTTAAAACTCCAGAAATACCTCCAAAAAAACTCAACCCCATAGATACCTTCTTCTACATCAAACGACATCAACAAAAAGAAATCAGCAATTACTCCCGACTAAATATCCCAAACAACAGATATTAATATACGGATAGAACATTCGTAAGAGTTCTCCGGACTTCTCTCCGCACACACGCAGCTCATCAACTAACAACACAGACTAACTGACGATCATCCACATACCGAAACTTACTGTCAATTAAAAAAAAAAAAAAAACAAGAATAGACCACCTTAAAAATCGGCCAATTTTACCGATTAACAAAGAACAAAAATTTACCTCCCCGGACAGGAGAACAGTCACACGCGAAACCCTTACTACATTTCACAGAGAAAAGAACTCCATGCATACAAGAAACTCCACAAAATTTCAGTAAGGAGAAAGAAATTTACAGGGGCTAGAAAGAGCCTTTTGATGTGACGACGCCCTTGGCACAAGATAAGTAAGAGTAATGTTAGGTTATACTCTCAAAGAATACAATACTAATTTATTTAGGATTTGTTCGGGGTTGCTTTTATAAAAATTCAGACCCATTATATTCTTTCGAAAAAGCCCACGGGCCGTTGTACTCTTTTCTTCTATCGACCTACATTTATATTTAAAATAATATTACGTTTATTTTTTAATTATATTAATTTATAATTTTTATTAATTCATAAACAAGATTGATTGCGAGAAGTCAATCTTTTCTCGATTGATAAGCAACAAATCAAATTACGATTAGTCATGAGTAATATTAAGATGATTAAATTTCTATTTTCTTAGTTTAAGACCCATTCTTTATCGGGTTCAATTCGTATTGTTATACTCTTTAATAATCACGGTTAAAATGATCAACATAAATTAACCTTTTAAAACTCTAGTGAGAACCCTAAAGCAAGAAGCTCTTTTGATTTCTTCGCACAAATAAAAAAACAAACAAGGTTAAGTTGATCGGATAATTATACCTCATGACATGATGTTGATAAATTAAAATACTCATAAGAGCATAACTCCACTAATCAATGAGTGTTAACCTGTCATTTCTGGTAAGAATCTATAATATTAAATATTATTATTAAAGTAATATTGCGTTTATATTCTTATAATATGTCAAATAATGATTAGTGCAATTAATGTAATAAATTATAAATAATTAATTCATTACATTTATTGCACAAATCATTATATGACACGTCAACCTGTATTTTGAGATATAGAATAAGAAGGCAAATATAACGTTATTCTAATGTTAATGAAGTATACATTCCGCCGAAAGTTCAATTTTAGGTGATATAAAATTCAAGGGCAGGGCAGTGCTCCTCGGTTGCTCTTGGATCAATTTTGCGAGGATCTCCAATTTCTTACTTAGTTTTGAAATAGGCAATATTTCTTAGTTTGAATTCACCTGATGCAAAGACAAAAGAATAATATCATATTTATCTTCTTATTCCAAATTTTAATTCGTCAATTATTAATTATGATAAAAATAAAAAATAAAGATAATGGTAAATTTATCTTCTGTTGTACATTTTATTCTGATTTTTGGTTCAATTTTTATAAGTCAGTTATTAATTAGTATAATAATTAAGATAAATTAATAAATAATTAGTGAACGACATAAAAATATATAATATTAGAATGTCTAATAAAATTAGAGGGTGGGGAATGATTAAACCTTGAGGTATGAAATTGAATAGAGAGCGAGACTGCAAAGGTTGTGCATTGGGGAGATTAGGATCTCGAAGCACATCCAAAAATGGGTGGACACAAGCCTCTCACTGCAAGAGAAAATTCATGACTTAAAAGTAATAGGCATACTACTGGGATTCGAGATATACCATCAAAGAGTTCAAGGCATTACAGCCCCAACCCAGATGGGATCCATCTTCAGATGTCTCTATTTTCATAGTCAATATGGTTTGTGGTATATTTCTGTTCTTGGCCATGGAATCAGCATTGGTGGGTTGGGTGTGGATAACTCCAGGCTCTGTATCAGATATTGTAGTGCAAGATATCAAATTGACCAGTACACTGGCTGGTGTCAGAATATAGACTAGGCAGGATTAGGATACCTTCACAAACTGTAGCCATCGATGTTGAACCATCTGATGTCATGACTTCTGAGTTTACACGAACCGTCTACGGAAAACCATCCTCAGAAGGTGATACAGAAAGCAAAGCTTCTCAGAAAGAGTTCCTACAAATAATTAAAAGTATCTACATGCATTACCAGCGAGGTTATTAGTAGCCATATGCATTACAAACAAGGTTTAATAAATATTATTATGAAAATCCTTAAATTCACTAAACATGTCCAGCTTCACGCCTACTCAGCCCGTCTGGGTTTCCAACTTCATTGATTTGAAACGCTTGCTTGGTGACCAATCAGGGACACCAATCTTTGGGCATCTCCCGGAGCTCCAAGTGTTTACAGTACACAAAACCCGTTAAGTCCTACTTCAAACACGTTTCTTCTCAAACTCATATTTCAAATGTCACACAAGTTCAACAGCATATAAGAGAAAAATTGAAAAGAACAGGCATTCACTCGAAAAATTTAAGAGACTCAAGGCCTCTTAGCTCGTCGAGCCTTTACTAGATTGTGGCTAAGATCTTAACAATGATTCTTTCCTTCCCCTTCTCTTCTCCTTATATCTTTCTGTATTCAATGTACTTAGTTTCTTATTAGAAAAAGATAGGTATGATGATACAAACGATGAATCAAAACTCTCTCTCTAGATAGATAGATAGATAGATAGATAGATATGCGTTTGTGTATGTACACAACTAAACGTCAGTTAGTTTCATAAGCAGCGCATACCTTTTTCCTATGTCCACTGCATAGGGTAACACTTGAAGCTTTCTTGATCGCATTCTTCTTCAAACGCTCTCTTTACTGCTTGTGCAATTTTATCCCAAGCCCTATCGGCGTTCAAACAGAGAAGATACGGCAGAACACAAACGTCAACAGTGTTGAATTAAGCGGGCAAGAGAGCATGAAATTAATCTGAGAAAGCTTTCCATTCGAAGGATCGGTAAAACAGCGTGAATAGGTGCTTCTGTCAAGTTAAGTGAGAGGTTCAAAGTTTAAGGACTTTAGCGGGAGGGGAAAGTGTGTGGGTTGGTGTTGTTTATAATGTCCTCAACCATCAAATCAAATGTTATTAATATTTTTATTACACGTAATTCATAAATAATTTTTATTTTTATATTATATAACATGTTTTATAAATTCAAAAAAAAATAATTGATTATTTGTGTAATTTTTTATTTATAAATATGTTAATATATACAAAATTAAATTTAAAAAAAATAATCATATTAGCCTATTACTTATATTTAAAGTACAAAATCTTCAAATTAGTAAAGTAATAAATACAGTTTACTTTGTTGATCGTTATAGTAATATCCTGACTATATATATATATATATAGCTGCACCAGATAAAATTATATTATTTTTATAATATATGTTAAATGAATAAAAATTAATTTTATTATAATGATGGTTATATATATATGATCTTAATTCATTGTATTTAGTAGACTCATATTTTATTTTAATTTATTATTTGATTTATTCAGTATAGTTTTAAATGAGTTACGTTATATAAGCCTTGTATTTTGAGAATAAATTAAATAAATAGCTGATAATGCTAATATTAATACAACGAAATTCATAATACAAGATTCCGTTGTTTGTTAGTTAATAAATTAAATAATTAATTCATAAATGTTATGACAAGCTTATTTCTTTCGTAGGTGAGCTCAACTTTGAATGCTTGAAGTAAGAGCCTAATGACCAAGATAAGGGCCAAGCTATGCATGTCCTTACTTGGGAGACACGGCTCAATACTACTCAAGTGAGAATTTGTCTTTCCATCACTTAAAACCGTATAACCATTTCCTTTTAAATTATGTTGGCAAATTCTAGCCTATTTGTAGTTTGTGGCAAACAATTGCCTTTTTGTACTTGAACTTATAATGACATACATTACATTATATTGTTGGTTAGAATTAAATGTTTACAATTTTTGACTTGCCAACTCAACCTCCACTTGAATTGATGACTTGGACAACTGAAGCCTCAAAGAGACATGCTTGGATTAATGACATGGCGCACTGCATGGTGTTGCATGATCGGAAAATACATCAACACTCAAGAGACTCTTCACCTTCTCGGCCATGCATGAGATCAACGGCTTCTTTGCTCCTTTGCTTCCTCTTACTTTAGATTTCTCAAATGCAAACCCTTCACCACCCTATGCCTATTTAAGCGTTGCATTAATGTTTTTGTTATTTAATATAAAAAATTTATATTAATTAATAAATATTATTAGATTTTAGAACTATAGGTTCATCGGTCTCTCTATCATCTTATATTACTATTATTATTTTCATATTACAAGAATAAATATATAAATGATTAATTATGATTAGTTATTTATAAATATTCAAATGAATATATTATTATTTAAAATATATAAATAATTTTTATATTTTGAATTCAAAATAAAATATTTCATTAAATAAGATTATTTTAATAAATTTAAATTAGATTTGAAAAATCTCATCAGATGAGAATTTTATCTTCAAATTTAAATTGAAGTTTATTATTTAACAAAATTTCAAATCAAATTTTTGAAATTTGATTTAAAAATATATATGAAGAATCTCATGAGATAAAATTATCTTGAAAAATTATTTTCATTAATATATTTTAGATTATATGATTAATTGATAAATTTAATTTGTTAGATAAATCAACTATTAATCAAATTTAGATAATATTTTTTTTAGAAATTAGTTTTTCTTAAAATAGATATGAAAAATTGTTCTTAAAATAGATGTATAAAAATGTCAATCGAGGTTTGACAAAAAAAGGGATGACAAAAGGCAAAAGAAGATATAGATCTAATCCTTTTAAGAAAAAAAGTGTGATCTTTTCCAGATTCGGTTTAAAAAAAAAACGTTTCTAATATTGAACAGAGACGTCTCATGTGTTGAAAACACGTCTTTCCACAAATATAAGAGTGTGTTGTTCTCATAAGTTGGACATCCACACGTCAGTGACTTTAAATGAAAAGATTTTTAGAGAAGATTCAACGATTTCAAAATTTTTGGTAAGCACTTGTTCCTTAGTTAACACTATTAAGATCAGACAACAGTATCTGAGTAAAAGCGTTTTTGAAAAATATTTTTTTTTATATTACTATAATCTAAATATAATTTTTTTCTTAATCTAAATTGTTTACATTTTAAAAAAAAATATTTCTAAAAAATATCTTTTTTTATATTCACAATTTAATTTACGGTTATTTGTGATTTTAAATTAGTTTTAAAATCATAAGGGTAACGCATGTCACTATTATTATGAATAATAGTAAATTCGGAAACCATCAAAACTAACACTTTGAACCCACAAGAATCATTTGATCAAGAATCATTTTCCTTTTTAGTTTTCATTGTTTTTGATGTCCCAGCGTTTTATTACTGATTAAACTGCAATTGATGTTCTTGAAATGGTAGCAAATCATACTGTCCTTACTTGCGATTATGTGAAGGAGCTGTTATCTTAGCTGGGAGCGTCTTTTAAAGCCATTGAGCTGGACAATGAGAGATAGCAATCGCCTCTTTTTTTTTTTTTCTTCCGATTTCAGTTTGATCAAAGTGATTAATCAGTTTTCCGCCGAATCAAGTTCATTTTACTGTTAAGCTCACTCTTGCTTATTACTTGACCACAATATGACATGTTCCTTGATTAGTAATTATTTGGATGTTTCATGTCCTCTTGAAGGCGACGGAAGCGTTATACAATCTGCTTTGGTTGAGTTGTAACGCCCGGATTAAAAATTTCTAATTTTAATTTTTTCAATTTGAAAATTTTTAAAGTTTTTTAAATTAATTCTAAAATTAAAAATTTTAATTTCAAAATATTGAAAATTTCTTTAAATAATGACTTAAAACATTAAATACGTGAAAACTTTATCAAAATTTTCACGTTAAATAACTTTGTCAGAAACTTAAAATAAATACAAAATTAAAATAATTTATAAAACTTTAAATAAGTTCAACATAGTTTATTCTAAGAAAAAAATACGAAAAATCTTCAAAAACATAAAATACTCTTTTAAACTTTTTCTTTCAAACTAAAAATATTTTCTTCTTCTATATGCTCATTTGCCTCTGGGAAGTTCTCAATCACAGTCATTTCTTCCTCAAATAAAAACTCACATACATCACAAAATTATTCAAATTATAAGATTTAACTCAGCATGCAAAAATGTGTGCAAATGTCAAAATTAACATTAACTTTTATTAAATTCTGATTTAATAATAACAGACTGGTTGGAACTCATTTCCCAACTTTAGATTTAGTCATCTGATTGTCGTTCATGCATAGTCATGTTCAAGCTCACTATTTTATTGTCGTTTAGGCTTTTGCTATCACATATTTTTCGTCAATTCCATCATATTCATACACATACTAAATGTCCTACCAATTTTATCTTTATACAATTTTATGTCAATTCTTAAACATGAGTGCTCAAATATCGAAAACGTGTAACAAAATAATTATAAGAAAATAATATAGACTTTGTGACGTAGGATCGTAGTCAAAATGTTGAAAACGTAGTATTTTCACTTACTTGGGTTCCGAGTGATTTGAGTTTATCAGGATTTTCTAATATTCTAATAATGTCATGCCTACAAAAATATTTGGTATTAAATCAACCTTTAAATAAATCCAACTTCATAAGAGTTTGGGTAGAATTTTCTCACGTTTGCTTTTAGGTTGGATCAGGTCAAATTTGATCGATTATAATGACTTTCGGAATCTTCTGCCTAAACAAAATTTTAGATATTAATTTCCTACTTCGATAAATTTATTTCATAACAATTTAGGTAGAATTTCCTTACCAGAAAAATCTTAGATCGGTTGGCATAATTCGAGACGAAATTCGTGTCAGGTTAAGTTTAATTGGACCGGATCTGGTTTGGCTGGATCGGGTTCGTTCGTCTGACCGATTCGGTTCGGGTGGTCAATTTGGTTAGACCGGTTCGATTTGCTAGGCTGGTTTGGTCAAACCACATTAAGTGAACTGGTTCTGTTTTTGAACAACAGAACCGAACCTCCTTCTTCCTTCGCGAGTTGCTCCTTCGTCGCGTACACCCGAACACAGAGAGAAAGTGTTCAGCGATGAAAGGAAATGCTTCAAGCTTCATCGCCGGTGGAGATTCGTCGAAGAGCTCAACTGTTTGAGCGAGGCGTTTCTTCCTCAAAGAACTTTTGCTGCAACGAAAGGCCAAATGGTGGTCGGAGGTTGAGGCGAGTATTCTTCTGTGTTTGAAGAACTCAAGAGGGAGAGTGAGTTGTGAGGTGATTTCTTTCCTCACCCGAGTCTCTCTAAAAGAGGTTTTGAACAATATTCTTTCTAAAATTCAGTAGTCATTTGGATTCTCTGCTGAAAATCAACAATCTGATCCATAAATCGAATTTCAAGAGATATTTTTTTATGGAAATCCAAACTTCTTCTGTTTTGCGACGATTTTCAGACTACATTCATTAGATGGCTGTTGATATCTGATTTTTCAAAGTAAATTCGAGGTCGTTGATTTGAAATTTTTTGAATTTTAAATCTGAAATTCAAAACCATGGACGGGACAATGTACCTACCAAATGTGTTCATGGCGGGAAAGCACATTGGTGGTTGTGACTGTATGTGTTTCTTTCAATCTCACGAAATCTGATAATTAAACCTCGCATATGTACTTTTACATATTTTTTTAATACGTGCCATGTCTGTGCTCAATATTGTACAGTGACAACTGTTTTGCACACAGAAGGGAAGCTGAACAACGAGCTGTGGCGTAAGGCGCCCTTGTAGAGGAGTTTGCTTACTAACCCTTTTTTTTTTGTTGTTGTGCTGTTGAGGTAGCATGAAATAGACAGTAGACACAGTGTCACCTCTATATGCAGTCCACGGGTTTACTGTTCCTTGTTGACGCTAACATTCCAAAACTTGACCTACGCCATCATATGTTCGAAGATAACTTCTCTTGTTGGATAATATTTACCCATTTTATGCAGGAACTTCAAATCATCATGTCAACAAGCAAAAGCAAGCAAGCAACGATAAAGAGTCACAGTTATTCTAAGAAATAGCTCAATATCAATAACCTATCCAGCCGAGAAAATGGAAAAATTTCAATGCTTCTGAAACAAAATAGAAAAATATCAACAAGAAATCACCTCCAGATCCTACTTGCTTCGTAAGATATACCAATGATAAACGATGAAATATCACCTATTTCATGCACAATTTGGTCCTTGATGCATGTTATCTTCAGCTTGAGGAATGTTTCCATCCTCTTCTTCAATTTTTGATTCAGATTGTGCTGATTCCGAGCAGGTGGAGATGAACTGGTTGCTCCACCATTGCTTTGTGGAAACTCTTAATGAGGAATATAGCCCCTCTTTGCACAAAAATATTTGGAATACACTATTTTGCATCGTACAAATTCCTCGATCGAAACCCTCGGGAGAAAGAGCTACATTCTCTGCCAATATGACTTGAATACTTACGAGTGCGAAGCGACAAAGAAAAAACATGTTGTATTCTAATTAATAATAAACAGACACTGTTAAAAACTAATGTAAGAAACAAAAACTGACAGTCTTCGACTAAAACCACAACATAGAGCAATGAAGATCTTCAATGAACGCTAATTGAACATACCAACTTCATTACATCACGGAGTCTCCTTAATTTTATGCAATTACTCGCTAAGAATATACTTTGCCCAAAGAACATGTACCTGACAGGGTTCATGAGACAAAAGGTTTTGCATCATAGGCTTCTTTTGCTTCAATAACATTTGAGCAATATCGCTCTGAGAGAATATCGACTTGTTCAGAAAACGACTTGTTACCATTCTCTCCTATGTGTTTGACCATTTGATTCCATCGTTTTCTACATATATCTCCAGCCCTGTGTTTTAGCAGATTGTCCCAATCTACATCTTCTATCGAACAAGCATCTAAGATACAAAGAGCATCGATCAGGTGATAGTCATCAACATCTGCCCAGATGCCTTCGGCTACCATTGGTGATGTTAGTTGGCGATACCACTTGTTACAACAAGTAGCATTTGTTCTCGTTGCCAACCTATCACTGATTGATTCCCAAGGGATATTGTCTCTCAGCATCCCGTGCTTAGATTTCTTTTCTTCAAAAGCTTTTATCCGCAAGTCGACATTCACTAAATCATATAAAGTCTGGTACTCTTCTTGGGACCACCGTCCTTTCTTCATATCCGGAAGTTTTATTCTTCGCCATGCATCTTTCACATGAAATCTGTGTTTGCCAATTTTGTCAGCCAATTTTCGCCAATCCGATCCATGTTCTTGGTGATACCGTCGTACTATTTCCAATTCTTCTTGAGTCCACTTACGGGTTTCGTCCCTTTCGAACAGGATATGAGCTCGGTAGTATACACTTGAAGGAGGTCTCCAAGGTAAAGCCGCACCAATTTCTTTCCAACAGTGTCTGGTTTCAGGAAAAGATCTGCAGTGAAGGACCATGAGAAGACCTTCCTTACCAAGGTCGTGTGTTTCTATGTATTCTAAAACAGCATTTTTAACCATCTCATCTTCCTTTTTTGAAAATCTCTTGCCTCGTACCATATCACTGGCTTCAACTTCGCCATCTTCATCAGAGCTTTTATCATTACTTCTACCATCGGGCAATGGAAAAATTTCAACATTATCTGAAAAACTCACTCTTTTTGATGTTCCGACAGATATAGGAATCTCATAATGATCACCAACTTGCACATTCTTTTTCATTCTACCTTTTTTTTGGGCGAGTTTGTCTTCTAAATTAGGTTTACCCGACTTTGTTTTCTTCCTCGCTTGGTCCTTCCTCTTCTCATCCTTGCTAAAGTGAGATTCTTCAATACCAATCGTTTCTTCAAGTGTACCATGTTCCTTTGACTTGCTTTTCTTCTTCTTCTTCTTAATTACATCATTACTACCGCAAATTTCTCCTTCACACTCATTTCCTTCTTTTAAAACATGTTCCTTTATATTGACTCTTTTTACCTTCTCCTTTTTAATTTCTTTTCCTTCACGTACATTATCTTCTTCTGAACCAGACTTATCCGCCTTGGTTATTTTCTTATTTTTCTTCCTCACCTTCTCCTCTTTGAGACTATGAGGCCCTCCAGCAACATTATTTTCTTTCTCTGAAGCATCATCCTCTGTCACGTTTTTCCTACTCTTCCTCTTCTTATGGTGGACATTGTTATCTTTTGTAAAACCCCCTTCTTCCATTGAACCATTCCCAGCTGTCTTGTTCCTTCTCTTTTTCTTCTTTTCCTCTTTTTTATCTTTTTCAATGCAAGTCTCTCTTAAGCAAGATTTTACTTCTACGAATGACTCTAAACCATGATCAGCCAGCTTGATTTTTTTCTTCCTCTTTTCACTGGATATGTGGCTCTTTTCCTCTGCATCTCGTTTGTCCAACTTGATCTTTTTCCTCTTCTTATGGTTGTCTAGATTTTCAACTTCCATAACTCTGTCCAATATTTTACTTCTTGATGAGGTTACTTGCCACCATTACCGCTACTTGTATGTAACCAGACCTACATATTTAGACCTACAAAAAATAACATATCCGTCAGTAATTTTAGTTTTAGTTTCTATTGAACATCACAATCTATACATAAATTTCTAAAACTACGAAGATAAACACATTTATTTGGCTCAAATTATCCGTCAGTGATTATATGGCAAGGCAAGCAACATAATTTTTGAACATAGAAGTTTTAAAAGCGGTTTGTCAACTTAATGTAGAAAATGTACATGTTTTAAAAGCTTCATTGAAATCAAACACATACTAATTAATTGAAGTAAACATAAATATTTTGACTCATTTTAGTCAATGGTCTTTATATTTTTTAATAAATGGTCATAGGTTTCTTTGATTTTTTTTATATAAACCAGCTGTCCGGATGAATAAGAAAAACTTAAGGGTGAGCAGAACCAGCCCAGACCAAAAAACTGGACCAGAATCGACCTAGTTGATCTGGTTCTGGTCAGTTTTGAGCAAAAATTAAAGAGAGTTCGGTTCTGCCCTTTGCAGAACCGAAATATCCAGTTCGGTTCTTGATTTTGATGAATAAAACCTGGGAAACCAAAACCGGACCAATGGCAGAGCAGTAAGAGTAACCCTATGGCAAATCGAGTTGCACTCAACAAGTTCTCTCAACTCTTAAGTTTCATCTTCTTCACACTTCGCAATCCGCACTCTCACCCTCGCCCTCACTGTCGCCTCTCCATCACTCGGTGCTCACCCTCAGTCTGTTGCCCTCGCCGTCGCTCACCCTCTGTTGCACACTTCTTATTTCTTCGATTACAGGTTAGTCGCATTAGATGTTCATCCTCTTTAGTGTTTTTGCGATACTTCGTTCTGGATTTTGGGGTACTTTCTCAACTTAACCGAAAGAGTACCAACCTCTGTTTACTGTTTTAGGCTTCTGCTTGCGGTACTGTTTTAGTGTTTTCTGTTTAACTATAATTTAATGAACCGTAGTTCCTTCATTCTGGAATAGTTTAATAAAACCACCGTCGACGAGAAAGCAAAGCTACTCTAATTTAAAGTTTTTAGCTTCACTAATGCTTACTTGTTCTGGAGATTAAAATATAAGTATGAGAAAATACATATTCAAACGAAAATAATATATATAAAATGACAATATCTAATGCTTGTACAATGTCCAATGATATGGAATTTTACGGTTGTGCTCAATAGTTGGGGTAGTATTGATACTCACCAAGCATGAGCATCAAAGAACGCTTATTGAGAATCAAATCGTGGTCAAATTTGAGCCAAAGATGATGGGTTTCCCTTGAGAGGTTTGATTGTTTGCAATGTCCTGTTACTTTCTATGTTGAAATTGCAGTTGTTTCTGGAGTCAAAATCCTGCAGCAAAATTGGCCTTGGAGTCTGATGTGTTCTGTTTAAACTATGTGGTTGGTTAAGTATTGGTACAATATCAGCACTACTACAGAGGTTCTTCGATATCTTTATACCTATGCTGCTGCTTTTTTGTTGGTAAGAAGGAAAAATGATTTGCTTTTATTCACTTCACGCTAGTTCTGCCTTTATGCATTCTTACTCTATGTTTTAGGCTCATCCATAATATTGTGGCTGACGTTCTTGCTTTTGTGAAGCATTCAAGTTCTTGCATAGAGATGACATAGATGGCTTGTTTTGACTTTTATGTTTCTCTAAACATGAAATATATTGGAATAACAGCTACGCCTTTCAAGTCTTTCACTAATGTTGCATTTCCTAGGCTCAGAAGCTCACTCTGACTTCAAGTCTTAAACCCCATCATATTGCTGCCGGAGCTACCCAGCTAGCTGCCAAGGTACTTAACATGGATCTTACTCATTATCAGAATATCGGGCACGAGTTTCAAACGACTATTATTCAAGGTACTTTAATTATCTCCACCTATTAGTTGATAAATTTTTGCTCCTTTCCATACTTTATTTTTAACAGCCTGAAAAAAATCATGGAAGTTCAAATCTGCCAAACAGAATTAGAAGATTTATAAAACGTTTCAATTTGGATGGGGGAACTGTGTTTTAGTGCAAAATGAGATATGTGAAAGATTGTCACAAAATAATGAACGACACCTGGTTTTTTGAAATATTGACGACTGAATATCATAGTGTCGGTTGGCATTTCTCTTATTCAAAATATACTAAGAAAAGTTGTTAGTCGACAAATTAAAAATTGCTGCAAAAAAAAAGAGGGGGGGGAAAACCAGAACCAAACCAGAATTCTGGTCTGGTTCTAGAAAATTTTTTGAGTTTATTGGTGCAAAAATTAAAAAACTAAATTTTAGTGATCCGGTTCTAGTCTCTCCAAAAATCGAACCGACCCGGACCACAATCTCCCCTAAAGAAACCCTGAAAAATATTGCCACCTTTACCCAAACACTTCAACCATTCCCGTCTACTCCCATTGGTCTTTCCTTCACTTGCCTCCCCCTAAGCCCTCGCCTCTCAAAAAAGAGGTTCTCATAGCTCCTTTCCCCGACGCCTTTCTTGACACGTGAAGGGTCCAAAATAGCGCTCTTAGCTACAGCTAAAAAAATGGGCGCCATCCAAAACGGTGCTCTCGAAGGGATGGTCAAATCCCTTCATAGTAGGATCGGGAATGGCCTGAGCCTGTCCTTTCCGGTAGAAGTCTAATAGTTTCCTCTAGTTTTGGCATCATTAGAAATCGCAATCCTCAAGAGTTTATACAATACTGTCGCCATGAATAACGCTCCCTAAAATAATGAAACATAAAAATAAGAGGGAAATTGCATTCAGAACTGAAAAATTCAACACAACTAAAAAAAAATTGAATCATACCAAAAGAAGACTTCGTCTCAAAAATATAGAGCGACAAAAAAACATGCTCTCTCCTGCAAGAGTACGCTTCAAAACGAACGCACAAGACGATGGGAGTCGTCGGGTCAAGAGAGAGAAAACGTTATCGCCATTGAAAAGAGGCGATATTCCTTAATTCTTGGTATTCATTATTTCATGGGCTTGCACAATTGCCTGAGACTTGAGCTTATTTTGATATTTGGCCCAGACCTAAATAACGTGATTTTAGGTCTTTTACTCTGCTTCTCAATAACTTGAAATAAAATAATCTCATACTTAAAATAAAAAAGTCTCGTGGATCTTGCTCAGGGGCTTCAACATACAAAAAACCATATGTTTAGGTGGGAAGGAACGATATGCGATGGAGAGGTAAGATCACATCATTCATCCTCATTAATATAGATCCAACTCGGGTTAGTATGCACACAGAGAGAGAAAGACGCTAAACATATGTTTTTTTGTATGTTGAAGCCACCGACCAAGATCCACGAGATCACTTTATTTCAAGTACGAGATTATTTTATTTCAAGTTATTGAGAAATGTAATAAAGAACCTAAAATCACGCTATTTAGGTCTAGGCCGAATATCGAAATAAGCCCATAGAATAATGAATACCGTGAATTAATGAATAATGAATACTGTGAATTAAGGAATATGGTCTCTTCTCAGTGGCGGTAACATTTTCTCTCTCTCGACCCAACAACACCCATTATTTTGTGCGTCCGTTCCAAAGCGTAGTATTGCAAGAGAGAGCATATTTTTTTTATCGCTCTTAATTTTTTAAACGAAATCTTTTTAAGTTATGATTCAATCTTCTTTTAGTTGTGTTGAATTTCTCAGTTCTAAATACAATTTTCTTTGTTTTTTTTAAGTTTCATTCTTTTTAGGAGTGTTATTCATGGCGATAGTACTGTAAAGGCTCTTGAGGGTTGTGATTTCTAGTGTTGGCAAAACTAGAGGGTACACTTAGACATCTACCAGCAAGGACAAGCTTATGTCATTTCTGATCTTGCTCTAAAGGGATTCGACCATCCATTCGAGGTTACCGTTCTAGACGGCGCCCATTATTTTAACTAGAGCTAAGAGCGCTATTTTGAACACTTCACGTGTCAAGAAAGGCGACGAGGAAAGGAGCCATGGGAACCCCTTTTTGAGAGGCGAGGGCTTAGGGGGAGGCAAGAGCACGGAAGACCAATGGGAGTAGAGAGATAGCTACCGTTGACGAGGATGGTTGGAGTTCTTCGGCAAAGGTAGAAATATTTTTTTGAATTTCCCTTATTCATCCAGACAGCTGGTTCATACAATTTCAAATAAACTTAAGACTATTTTGAATGGATCACAGTTGATGAGCACAGGTTGGGCTAGGAAGAACTCAAGTATGCCATGGTTGTAAGAGTTGGCCCTTAAATGATTGTCCTTGTGCAGAAAATCAAAGAATCTTCTGACCAGCAATTAAAACAAATATAGAAACTACTTACTAAAATGAGTCAAAATATTTCTGCTTGCTTGTTCAATTAATTAGTATGTGTTTGATTCCCATGAAACTTTTAAAACATGTACATTTTCTATATTAAGTTGGCAAAAAACGTTTTTAAACTTCCATGTTTAAAAATTATGTTGGTTACCTTGCCATATAATCACAAGCAATTTGAGCCAAATAAATGTGTTTATCTTTGTAGTTTCAGAAGTTTATGTATAGATTGTTACGTTCAATGGAAATTAAAACTAAAATTACAGACAGATATATATATATATATATATATCTTCTTTTTTTTTGGTCTAAATTTGTTTGACAATTTGGTTGCATACAAGTGGCGGCAATGGCGGCAAGTAACCTCTCATCAAGAAGTAAAACATTGGACTGAGATATGGAGGTTGAAAATGTAGACAACCATAAGAAGAGGAAAAAGATCAAGCTGGACTAACGTGATTCAGAGAAAAAGAGCCACACAGCCCGTGAAAAGAGGAAGAAAAAAATCAAAGCAAAGAACAAAACGAGAACTTCTCTTCCGTGCTCGTCGAAAACTCAAGTGAAGCACATGAGATGACCATATTAGAAAATAAGAACAGCTAAGTGAACCTCTAATTACTAAAAAAATTACGAAGTTCCAGAGCATATACCGCAAGATTCACAGAGCATGCTTAAAGAGTAAAATATAAACATATAATGGGGCAGGCGAGAAAATCAAACTTTGGAAAAAAAAACAATGAGGAAGTAAATACCATGGTTATTCACGAGATCACAAATCGGCGAGAACTCAGCGGCGGAGCGAAGGTTATACGCTGTGCGAATTGCGAAGCAGGAAAGGTGCGCGGCTCCACTCTAGTATGAATCTCCTGAATCAAAACCCTAACGAATGGGTTTGTAAGGTAGCCATTCTGTTGAAAGTTTGATTTCGTACTTTGGAACTTTATTGGGCTTTCATTCCAGCCCATTCTCAAACCCAATCCACTCATTATGACGACGTGTCGTATGCAATCTCCTAAAATTATACATTCGTAGAAGCATCATCATCGTTGGTGATCCCACATTCCATGTAATCCTCGCTCTGAAAATGGCGACCATGCTTGACAGTTCAATATCAAAAATCAAACCACCAGCCTCGTGTGAGCTCCTAATTCCCTTCACCTCCTCATTCTCACTTTTCTTTCTCCTTTTAAATCTTTCCAGTTTCCATGCAGTTGTGATTTGGTATTTGTTCTCGTCTCTCTATTTCTGCTTTAAAAAATTAATAAATTCTTCGAAATTTGAAAAATACGAAATCAAAAATTCTCCAATAATTTCAAAGGTGTAGCTAAAAAATGACATGTTTCAACCTCTTTAGGGCAAAAATTATAATTTATTCAGCATAATTGAAGCACTTCAATCAAAAATTTTACAGTGTTTCTCAGAATATGTAAATCTCCAGATATCTTAATATTAAAAAAATAAAAAATGAACAATGAGCAAACAAATTTCAAAGCCTAGATGAAAAAATGATCATTGCTACCTCAACTGCACAATGAAAAAAAAGTAGATCCAAGCTTCACAACTACTCTAAATTCCATGAGGCAGAAGCCTTGGCAAGCAAACTCCTCTACAAGGACACCATACGCCACAGCTCATGATTCAATTAGCAGAGGGACTAGCGTTATTTCTTTGTGCAATGCAGTTGTCTCTGTACAATACCCAACACAAACATAGATAGAGATATTAAATTAGTCGGTCGAGCTTAGCATTAGGCTCACCGAGCCTAGAAAGGCTAGTCTAGCGAGCCGAGTTTAATAAGTCGAGTCTAAAAAATTCCAACTTGATCCGCCTTGCGAGGTACAATCCTTACAAACGTAGTCGAGCCGGCTGAACGAGCTTAGCTTATATGAATAAATAAAATTATTTTATATAAATATATTATATATTTTATTATATTTATATTTATTAAAATTATAATAAATATTTATTATAGTCATGATAAATACACATACTTCGTCGTGTTAATAATAGAAATCTTTAATTAATACAAAAATTACATTTAATTATAAAAAAATAGAAGAAAACAAATATATAAAAAATATAATATTTATTATAAATTTGACATTTGCATCGGTACAAATTAAACACATATCAACTAGGTTGGCACCCATCTAATTATTGATATTGTCTAAAATGTCAAAAAAAATTACAAGTTGAAAAAATATTTCAAAATTTAAATTAAAATGTTAATCTTTAACATCTAAATTTTTAAAGTATTCAAGTATTTCGTCCTCTTGTTATTGATTTCTCGTAATGGGGTCATTCCAATCTTTTATATAAATGAGTGTCTTCACAAAATCGGGTGCAAATCGTCATCGGCGTTCATCGTACACATGTCCACCTGCACTAAAAGCACACTCTAATGTTATAATAAATATTCGTATCTAATTGATTTCAAATATCATGAATACAAAATTATGAACCTATAATATTTCCACCACCACTACTTGAACTAGAATGTAAAGAAACATGTGAACAACTAATATTAGAATATTTATATTCATAACAATAATATAAACTAACAATTTCATTAGTTATTTGATTCGCAGAAAGTAAAGAAACAGTACGTAAATTATTAGAAATTATATTAATCATGAGACATACTTCTTTTAATTTATATATAGGATCCATTATACATGCATAACAAAAAATAGAATGAATGTCAAGCTAATATTTTTTAAATTTTGTTTCCATTTTATTAAGTATATCTCTAAATTCATCTATTTGTCGATATTGTGCAAAATATTTATATAAATTGGAAAAACAAAATGAGAAGTAGGATAATAAATTGCTAATCATTAATCTGTATCATCATAAAATGATTTTAAAAAATAAAAAAAATATATTAACTATATTGGAACTAAATTTATTAAGATTAATACTCGGTGTTTTTTCATTAATAAAAACACAAATAACTTATCAATATGACCTAATATTTTTCAACATTAAATAAGTAGAATTCTACATATTATCTACATCAGTTTTTAATTTTTATAATTTAAGTTGAGCAGCTTTACAAAAATTTCTATATTATTGTTGCCTCGAATTAGATCAAATTATATAAAAAATTGTGAATATAATTAGTTCAAAATGAGCCGAAATATATGTCACACTATCTTTAACAACTAAATTTAAAATATGACAAACACATTTTATATGGAAAAAGAAATCGTGAGTAGTATCTAATTGAAAATAATTTTTAAAATGAGAAATAGAAATATCGTTAGCACTAACATTATCAAGTATTATGCTAAATATTTTATATCGAATAGAATATTCTTGCAATATCGTTATAATATATCTATAAATAGTAATACCAGTGTGAGGATATTCACAATTACGAAATCTTAAAATTCTTTTATTTAATTGCCAAGAGTTATCAATAAAATGAGAAGTTACAATAACATAGCTTATAGAATTATGTGCACTCCATAAATCAGAAGCAATACAAATAGACATTGAAAGTACACTTGAAAAAAATAAAATTAGTTCATTTTTCATATTATTAAATATTTTGATAACATCATTTCTAGTATTACTTCTAGAAACATGTTTAAAATTAATAGTAACATAGTATTTCATAAATTTTTCAAATTCATCACTATTTGTGAACACTAAAGGCAACTCACATTATGTTACAAGTTTTGTTATTCTTTCTCTTATTTTATTTTGTGAATACATAAAAATGTCATTACCACTAATATTCAATAATATTTGAGTATGGTCTCCAACTTGCTTGTTTAAGTGACACTTTTGATAATTACTATCGAGTGTGCTAGTTAAACTATCAGAAATATATACATAATTTTTAATACAATAGTTGCATTTAACTCTAAATTATATTTTTCCACCAATTTTAATTTCTTTCATTATAAAATATTTCTATACTTCATACGTTTTGTTTCTTTTTTTTAGGTAATGAAATAGATGCTTGTTAAGATGATTGTCTTATTGAAAATGCATGATTCATTTTTCTAATTTTCTCAATATCATCATCAATATTATAATTACGTATATCCATAACTATTAAAAATAAATTTTTAAAGTAAATTTCAAATAAGAAAATGATACCAAATAATCAATTGATCAATAATAGTTTCTTGGTGGTGTGAGTTTGTGATCACCTCTACATATACGAAACTTTCGTCGAAACCTATAAAAAACCACACAAAAATGTTAAAATTTAACATTATCAACAATTTATAAATTCATTACAATGAAAACAGAAATTTGCAAGTTGAGGTAAAAGAAGGAGACTTGATGAAAAAAAAATAAAAAGAAATGAGATATATTTATAGACTATAGAAGAAAGGAGAGGAGAAGGAAAGGCCGAAGGGGGCCGAGCTCTGCATTTGAGTTGCAGAGAGTGGAGACGGAAAAGGTGCAGAGACAACGGTCTAATGACTGTTGCACATGGTCGATCGATCACTTACACCGTCGTAATCAATTGGCAGTTCTCTGTGTGAGTGTCACGCATTCAGTTTTTACATCAGCCAATCGATTGCCTACAATTTCGCAATCGATCGATAGCGTTCAGATGGCAAAGCGTTTAGCTTTCACCTTGACCGATCAAGCACCTACAATGTCGCGATCGATCGATAGCGTTCATGTGGCAAAGCGTTTAGCCAAATCCCTCTCTCTCTCCTTCTGTTCTACAATTTCGCAATCGCCAACTACAAATATGTTTTTCTTTTCGACTGATCTCCCTCTCCCTCTGATTTGGAAAAATTAATATAGAGTTAAATTTTGTCTTAATTTTCTATGAAATTTAATTTGCATCTCTGATAAAAAATTTCACGTTCTCGCTGAAAGTTTCATCAATTGGACGGTGATCGACCCTAGGCTCGACGGCTTGAGTTGGATGAAGAAGATGGATAAATAATGAATTGAAGGCCGAAGGCTGAACATTCAACGTGCTGAAGAGGAGAAATCGATGAAGGCGAAGAGGTGAAGGGCTGAGGCTGCTGATGGGGTCACTTTGTCACTGGTCAAGGGGGAGCGGACCCCGAGCTGGGCTTGACCAAGCCAGCTCACGAGTTGGCTCATAGAGTCCGATTATCGATGGGCTCGCGAGTCCGGCATGTCAATGTGGCCCAGGCCGAGCCTGCTCATTACTGTAACGGGTCTAGACATGGCACGCATTAGTAATTTTAGGTTGTAAAAAAATATGTTTAGTCAACATGACAGGCTTAATAATCAGATTTCCAGTGATGAAAGAAACACGTACAGTCACAACCACCAATGTGCTTCCCCACAATGAACACATTTGGCAAAGGCCGAGCGAGAATCAACTCGAGAAAGAATTGGGTAGGCTAGCAGCAGTTCATGACAGCAAACATTTGTCTAATTTGTACAAAAACTTAAGGTAAGTGATACCTAAGAACCTTTTTCAACTTCAGTCAAGAGAAGTTTCCTTAGCTTGCTCTGCAGGGAATGACTGCATATCCACACAGACTAGATGTTCCAATGTGCTAATTCAAAGTATATTTATGCTCTTGGCCATGAAATCAGCATTGGTGGGTTGGGCGTGGATAACTCCAGGCCCTATATCAGATATTGTAGTGCAAGATATCAAATTGACCAGTACACTGGCTGGTGTCAGAATATAGACTAGGCAGGTTGCATTCATTAACCAAAGAGTTTCTTTCATCTTCTAATTTCTGCTGGAATTGAATCACCTTATGATTTCTATATTTCCACCGTAGGGAAGCTCAGGCTCAGTACAAAAACTAATGTTCTGAAACCTACTAGTTTCGGAGGTTAACACTCCGACCTCCGATCTTTACCAAACAATAATCCTGTCAGAAGGACAAATGCACATATCAAACTTCAGCAGTTGAAATTTCAGGAGTGAACTATGAAAATATGAAAGGAAACTAAACTTAAAGACCTTAATCTTTTGCTTCCAGAGACAGCTTACCTTGCAATGGCCTTTCACTGTCTAACATTCTACTCAGAACCTTTTCAACAAGGCAGTACCCTAGATGATGCTTTCTGCTGGAAAGTTATATGGAGTATTTGGGTCTCCAATCTCAAAGCAAATTAATTGTCTGAGCTATGGCAGGCCATCCAACACACAAGTGCATTCCTATCTTGTTAATTCTTGTTAATCATGAAGTCTATGTTGCATGTTGAATATAGAAACTCAATGACAGTTGATTGTGACGCCGACTATTTTTGAACTAATTCAATTGTACATACTTGTAGGTTGTATGCCACTCGCTTCATTTAAATTAAAAGTGCAGTTACATCTTTTAAAAGCGAAGTGTAGTAATTAATAATGAGTTTCACATTGTAAATCCACATCGTACAATCAGTAACAAAAGAACATTTGAATATATAATTCTCTAATATTCTGGAGCCCATATATTTGCTGCTACCAGAGTCGGCCATAATTCATGAGCTCAAGTCGTCCTTAGTCAGCAACTCCTGTTTGCAATAATCATCAATGACAGGTCATAAGCACCCAAAGATCAAAGACAGATTTTGCATGTCAGCACAAGCTAGATGAAAAACCTGATGTATAGTTGACGAAATCTCTATGATGATAATTTACCAAAACCAGCAGCAACCTTCTTTCCTTTGTAAGTTTCAATTCTTTCAGGACTTGAGAGTCCAGTCTTATCCTCGTACTTTTTTTCTAACGCCTGTATAAATAAGACGAGTGAATTCAAATATTTCTTTATCAACTACAAACCACTTTGGCCAGTACATGACTCTTTTCAAATAACCACACAAATACTGGAAGAGAAAGAACCTCCAAAGGGCAAATAAGGATGAGAAGAAATTCAATCATTGCCAAATCCTGTGACAAAACTTCTATATATTTTACTCCTTGACGATCACATTTTTTCAAGTTCTGCCTCCCACCAAACACCATTAAAATGCTAATAAAAAAAAGGGGTACCCCATTTACATTTGAAAAGCAGTACGCCTGAAAGCTCATCACTTGATTGCCCCAGCCAAACAGAGTTTCAGCAAAAACAACAGCTATTATTAAAAGCACAAGAAGACTCTGAATGGTGTTTCACCTGTAACTGTGAGCGAATGGTGCTTAGAACATCTTCACTCATTCTATCAAAGAACAAAATTCCCTGCATAGTTTAAACGTGTTATACTATCTCATTTGTACTTGAACAACCACTGCGATAATTGAACAACTACTTACAAATAAAATGTAATGCTATCAAAGCAAAGTTAGAGCCCTCAAGGAAAAAAATGTTCAACCTGGCTAACACGGTTTGACATAATGATGTGGTGTGAGTTCAAGGTAAACTGAGTACTTGTGGTGTGAGTTCAAGGTAAACTGAGTACCTGCAAATGGTCAAATTCATGCTGAAAAACTCGTGCAGGAAGATCGGATAGGTTAATAGTAAACCTTTGACCCCTGATATCTTGTGCATCAATCTTTACAGATTCTGGTCTCTGAAAAGGAAAGAGAGGGGTTCTTGAGCCAGTGAAAGGAAGTTAAGTACACTTAACTGTAGTGCAAACGTCATATGAAGGAAAACTGACAGTTTTCCTTGCCATTGAAATATTGTATTAGATGTAATTTCACAAAAAAAAAAATGGTCATCAAAACTTACTAGCTGCAGTAGCAGAACTATAAATTTTATACAATATAGAATAGGATTCCCGCACTTAAAACAGTAACTATTTGACTTTGAGTGAAAGAACCCCATTATAGAAAAATACCTCCACATCTGCATAAATCCTTGGAAATGATAAGCATCCTTCGTTAAAAAGCACCATTTTCTTGGAATAATTGTAAACCCTTGGATTTACAAGAACGACTTCCTCTCCTTCACCCTGCTCACCAACGGGATTAAATACCATGAGTCGAACATTAATCCCTACTTGAGGTGCAGAGAGCCCAATACCGTCAGTTCTGTGGAAAAGGAAGCCAAAGACTATATTTCACAATCCTATAGATGAGTAGAATTTTTATTAAGAATTCAACAAAGACGACCCTAACATAGAACTAAATAGAGTAAAATATGTCAGAAATTTAGAAATAGAACTGTATTCATCACTTGGCAACCAGAAAAAAATAATAATAATAAAGCCAAGAGTCTTGAACCCTTTCTGCTAGGTAATTAAAGCCACATATTTTCACAAAGGCCCTGATAATTGTTTATTACATTGCACTAGCACATCACCATGTTGAAATGATGAGTAGAATGACCTTAAAAAAATCCCAACCAATTCAACATTTCACATAGATGACATAACAGCGTCTCATCCTTCTAATCATAAACTCTCTACTAAAAAAGAATCATTAGCACCAAAAATAAATTGAGATATTGAAGAACTTACTTGTACATTACGTCGAACATTTCGTCAACTAGTTTTTTTAGTCTGTCGCCGAACAATTCAACCCGTTTGTTCTTTGCTCTGAGTATCGGGTCCGGATATTCAATAATTTTCAGGGGAGCCACGAATTCAAGATCAGAAGCTTAAAAAAAACAAAAATTTTAAGATAAAATTGAAGACAAAAGCTTGTTATACAAAAAAATAAAGATAAAAAAAAAACAAGAATATAAGGGACAAGTTTGAGTTCAGTATTACGAGAAGCTACTTCGTCTTCTTTAACCGAGAAGCCTCTCTTCGCCGCATACACCTGAGTTACAAGAGGTCTGGTCCGGTCACCGGACGTGAAGAGGCGATTGACAGGGGAGACATGACTGAGCAAGTGAAAAAAGGCGGGAAGAGCATACCGGCCAGGAATAGCAGGAGGCGGCGCGTGAGGCACGGAAAGGTGGAGCCGGACAGGAGTAACCATGGCTACAAAGCTGGAGATGAGAATGAAAAGCCACTCACACTTCCGTTGGTGAGAGAACCAACTGATCTGTTGATTTTGTGCTTCCCCCTTCGAAATCTCCCTAATATTTCTTAACCCAATTAAATTATTAATTTTTTGAAAAAAAATAATAATGGGAATGTTAATCATGTGTTTACGTTATTTTGAAACATTGAGTGACGGTTATTTACGATAACAATGATACGTTCATTTTCTTACTTTACATTCTTTGAATGCTCTTAACCGTGTCAAACAATGATTGATAGAATAAATTAACGATTTATAATATTACACTAATTACACCAATTATTGTTTGATACGTTTAGGAGTGGACATGGTATGAGTCTAGAACCGGACCAAACCAAAAGAATCGAGATTTTTATCCCGAATCCCAAAACCGACCATTTCTTGATCCGGTGCTGGTTTCTCCCACCAATAATTTTGAATATTTTTTTAATTAAAAAATAATAAATTACATACAAATTTTTTTATGCACAAATTTTACTTCTACCTTTAATCGAAAGAATGAAAAATAAAATTAATATATATTATTACAACTATCTATGATTAAAATTAAATTTAACAAATTCAATCTAACTATTTATGATTAAAATGAAATCTGAAAAGAGAGAAATAAGGTTGCTGAGAAACTCTCTATTCAAATTGAAAGCAAGACTTCATTAATGGTTGGGAACAAACTTGAGTGGCTAAATTCAACATACAAAATAAATCTAACTATCTAACATACAAATTCAATCCAACAATCCAACGTTATAATGAAATTTAATAAATTAAATTCAACATCCAAAATAAATCTAACTATCAAACGTACAAACTAAATTCAACTATCAAACTTACAGACTAAATCTAAATATCAAACATTAAAATGAAATCTAAAAAACTAAATTCAAGATTCAAAATTAATCCAATTACTTTAAAAATACAAATTAAATAGTAAATTCAACTAAATAGTCAATTTCAATTCAACTTTCAAACAATTGATTCCAAACCATTAGAGATAAATATTAAAATAAAATCAATAATTGTAACCATATCAAGTCATCAATGTGTCATCTTGTACTTCTATAAAATTTTTATCTGCAGGGTTAGGGAAATCTGCAAAATGAAAATATTGAAAGCATTAGTTAATCATTAGAGATAAACTTATAAAACACATAAATATTAAAATTTTCGAACCTTCTTCTATAGTTGTGATACTGATAGTACTATTTTCGAAATCTGCATCAATGTTTGTAGAAATTTTAAAATGATTGAATGTTTGAGCCAACTTTTGAAGCATATAAAAGCTTCAACACTTTGGGAACTCAGATAACTGTGAAATGCATCAAGAACACGACTACCATAACAAAAAGCAAATTCTGACGCTGCCGTAAATAGTAGAATGATCAATATATCTTTCGCAATTGCACTCAAAACTCAATACTTATCGGAGTTATTATTCCACCAAAATAATATATCAGAAACTGATTTATATTTGTCTAAGAAGTTAGAAAATTTTTCAAACAGTTCGAGAATTTTTTGCTTACTATCTATATTTCGTGAGAACTTTTTGCATACTTTAATATGTTTTACTAAACTTGAAGTCTCATTTTTCGTCGGGTGTACTACGTAAATTTCCTCAAAATAACTACATTTAGCCGTTTGGTACCCTACTGAAGTGAATCTCAGCTACACACTTATTTCTTTTTGATTTGACATGAGAACTTTCACTACGAGGAATATTCATCTTATCGTGGAACAAAAAGCAATAAACAAATCAACACATTCATCATCCTACTATAAAACGTAAGAGTACTAGAATTCTAGACAATTTTATGCAAGAAACTGAAAAGCACTTCGAGATCATAACATATTGGTTTTAGAAAGTCTCTATGCGAGTTCAATCTAAAACTCAATAACGGCTAAGACCATACAAAGTTTGCTACATTTTACTTTGAAGCTGGCTCAAGAAATTTTTCCTATTTGCAGTAAAACCTCACTTTTCACGCCTCTTTTCCTATCGTCTCTTGTCCACCAAGCAGACATTTTTGCTTTAATTTAAACATCTGAGCAAGAATTCAAAAACTTGCATCGAGCTCACAAAGACAACTAAGACCCTTAAGCTCCAATTGTTACGAAAATGAAATTACTTTCTAACTAATTAACTACTTTGATCTAGAAGTATCAATCAACAATATTGAAATAACATACGCATTTAGTGCATAAATTAGTACAGATACAGTGTGAGTAGTGAGGGGCTGAGGGTGAGCGACCAAGTAGTAAGCGAGCAGCGAAAGACTGAATGCTGAGGGCGAGCAAGCAGGGAGGGGCTGAATGTTGAAGGCGAGGGAGCAGGGAGCAGGGAGCAGGCGAGCAACGAAGGGCAGGCTGCTGAGGGCGAGCGAGCAGGGAGCAGGCAAGCATCGAGGGGCTGAATGCTGAGGGCGAGAGAGCAGGGAGCAGACGAGTAGCTAGGGGCTGGCTAGTGAGGGCGAGCGAGCAGGGAGTAGGCGAGTATCGAGGGGCTGAGTGCTGAGGACGAGTGAGTAGGTAGCCGGCAAGGCGAGCAGCGAGGGGTTAGAGGGCGAGTGAGTAGGAAGCATTAAGCATGCGATCGAAGCATGGAACGGATTCTGAAAATTTGAAGTGAAAGCCTGGAAGGAACTGTGGGCTGTACTCGGTGGAATGGATTGGATTGGAATTTGGAAGCCCGGCCATGCCCAACACTTCATATTTTTAAGTTTTAATTGCAATGTGGTCCAGTTTTTCAGGATTTTCTCATCAATACGGGATCAAGTCCCACAGGAAATCTAATAGGAGGACGGGTCCTGGACCAAGAACTGTAAATAACAGATCGAAACCTTCAGTCTGGTCCAATTCTCAATACTTGGTCTGGTACTGTCCATCTCTAGATACCTTGTCATCGAGTATGTTAAAAGAATAAAATATAAAAGTAAAGATTACATTAGTCTACTTAAAAATAACGTAATGATAGACTTAAAATAACCTTTCAACTTAGTGATTATTTAATTTAATTTGTCTATAATATTTATTATAAAATAATAAATAATCTAAGAATTGGAGTTGAAATTAAAAATAACACATGTAAACCAAACTAGAATGAACATTGAGTGTCTTGCCCAAAACTAGGTTTAGGTTGACACATTGATTATAACTCGTATTAGACTATAACTTGGCACAACGACTATGACTTGTATTAAGCTCGCTACCATGTACTTATTAATTTATAATTATTTAATTAAGACCCTTATATTTCTCTAATTTTAATTATAGCTTATAATTAATTTAAAATGACATTCTGATTTATCAAACTTCAAGTGTCAATAATAATAATATGACGTAGATTTTTTGGTTGGACTATATTAATATCGTGTGTACTTGAGCAGTCAGAACAGTGCTGTGCAACGTCGTCGTTTTATTGATTGCCCACAGAATTCTGTATATAGGACATCCGCGTAGAATCCGCGAACTCTGTTAAATAAGCGAAGGGAAGAGAAAGGAAATTCGCGGTTATTCCTTGGAGCCCCTTCTTACATTTTCGTTTTCGCCAATAGCTTTTGGAGAGAGAGGTCAGCTTCTTCTCCTCATCTTTCTCTGGATTCAACCTGTTTAAGGCTTCTAGATCTGAATTGATCGTTTCCGCTAGATTTTACTCTCTGATTTGATTTTATTGACCGACTTCTTTCGTAGGTTTTGTTTATGCATTGGTTTCAGGAGCTTGGTTTTTTCTTTCCTCGAGCTGGTTGATTATATTTTATTTGAGTTTATTTTTTCCGATTGTGAATGGAGACGTCTTACGATCTGTTTTATTTCTGAAAAAGTTGTAGCGAAGTTTCTGTATAATCTTTGTATTCACGATATTGATTGTCTCTTATTTTTTGATCTGTGGTTAATGAGAGTTTGATTTTCAGTTTTTCCCCCATATTTTGTATTACTTGTGTGGTTCCTCATATCATTTGCATCTTATTCTCCATTTTTCATGCTCGCAGTAATTGATGTCTTAATTTGTGCTCTTTGATTTGCTAGCTGAGTAACTGATAAAAAAAGAGAACAGAGTAGAGAAATGGGGCTGACCTTCACAAAACTCTTCAGCAGGCTCTTTGCTAAGAAAGAGATGCGCATTTTGATGGTTGGTCTTGACGCTGCTGGTAAGACTACAATTTTGTACAAGCTCAAGCTTGGGGAAATTGTTACAACCATTCCAACCATCGGTGAGTTCCAATTTCTCTGGTTTGATACACCTGCTGGAAAAACATAAGAATTTTTGTCGTCCTTGTCAGTTTTTGTTGTGATTCTGAATATCTGATTCAGTCCCTGATGTATTGTTGTCATCTCCCTTTCTCTATTATATGAAGCCTTGTATACAAAAACCAATTTTAGCTTACATTCAGAGGAGGGGAAAATCTGCAGATATAATTTTATGACGCTTTGTTTTAGTTTTGATCAAAACAAAAGAAAGTCAAGGATTTTGAATTCTATTGTAGGATTCAATGTGGAGACTGTGGAATATAAGAACATCAGCTTCACTGTTTGGGATGTCGGAGGTCAGGATAAGGTATAACTCACGTCTCTCTCGATTGTGTTGATGAAGTGGGGGCAGGTTATGCTGTTCTGTCTTATCAAATTTATAAGTTATAGAATTGTTTTCTAAAATTTTTGGATATATTTACTGTTGTTGACTTTGTATTTATTGGAAATTGTGCTTATCTCCTTTTCTCAAGCTCCAAATCCATAAAAATCCAGTATCCCTTCGAAATGGCCCTGGCGCCCATGTTATAGCTTTTCATTAACTTACATTATTCGGAAAAAATGTTAGCACTTCAGTAACCTATCGAATCTTCGATTTAATTGTCGGTATCTAAATGATGACAGAATTTTATGCTCTTTATTAACAGATCCGTCCACTTTGGAGGCATTACTTTCAGAATACACAGGGTCTTATTTTTGTTGTTGATAGCAACGACAGGGATAGAGTTGTTGAGGCAAGGGATGAGTTGCATAGGATGTTGAATGAGGTATGCCATTATTTTTTGTTTTTGGTTCTGAATTGATTATGTGCAATTTTCAAAGTTATTACTTTGTATTTTGATGTTTGCACTGTTAGTTGTATAGCTGTGGTTGTACATTTCCAAAGCACATCTTAATCTTTATCAACTGTGCTCTTATAAATATAATTGAAAAATGTTCTTAGAGTAACATCTTAAGCCCCCAATTTATGCATCAGGACACCAAACTCTTATTATTAGTTATATTTTCCTTTTCTAATTTTTCATTTCTCCTTTCATTTTGTAATGAATGGTGTCGTGGAAGACCTTAGTTGCTTCGTATGCACTTGTTAAAATTCTGAAATTATTATCATTGTAAAGGTAGTTACGTCCACAATTTTACTTCTGATCTCTACAATATGTGGTTATTGGTGGGAGTCGAAATATTTTATATATATACTTCAGTATTTAGTTTGGTTCAGATAGGAACCCTCCTGTTCGCATCACTTATGCAAGGCGAAAGAAGATCAACATCGAGGGCTGAAGACTCCTCACTTGTTTACGTTTAGTATTTCTTTATTTACTGATTATTACTACTATGTTAAGCTTAAATATGGCAAGGGGTATTTTGGGGAATACTTAATAGAGTTTGTTAGGATCTTCGTGGATTGTCTGGATGGTGTAAGTAGGGAGGAGGGGAGAGAGATTAGATCATGCTGAATATTCTGGTTGAGTATTGGAGAGCTGGCAGAAAGACCTCTTGACGTCTGCTAACCTTGTTTTCTTTTTGATTTTCGGTGAAGGATTCCTTACTTTGTCAAGGTCCCCTAATTTGTTTGTTGTCTCTTTTGTGTTTTAATTTGTTAAGCCAAAAACGACGAGTGTTTTTCTAGTGTATAAATGCAAGTAGGCTAGGGTTGAATGGATGGCTTATGACAGTTCCATAACATCAGGCCTGTTTATCTGGTTTCAGGATGAACTAAGAGATGCTGTGTTGCTTGTATTTGCCAACAAGCAAGATCTTCCTAATGCAATGAATGCTGCAGAAATTACTGACAAGCTTGGTCTTCATTCTCTCCGCCAACGCCATTGGTAAAGTGTCTTCTTGGTCTGCAGTAGAACAGTCTCTAATACAGTTTTGTGCATTCTAACAAGACTGGCGATGTTGCAAAATTGCTGTGTTTTTTTAAATCATCTGTATTAATTAACTGATTGAGGTGGTGTTTTATAATGTTATTGATTGACTGTAAGCGTTGCTTCTGCTTTATGGTTTTATATTTCAGGTACATCCAGAGCACATGTGCAACATCTGGAGAGGGTCTGTACGAGGGTTTGGACTGGCTTTCAAACAACATTGCTGGCAAGGTATGGGCAAAACATTGAAGCAAAAAAGAAAGGAGTGATAGCGTCAATTAAAAAAATTAGATGTAATGTGTGATAGGTTAAAAAATTCTATGGATGATAAAAGTTCAGTTAATCTCTCCGAAGAATATTCCCTTTTATTGTAATCAGTAGAAATATTGGTCATCTGACGCACCCTCCCATATTTACAGGCTTGAAACACGCTCAGCTAAGGATTTTGGTGGCGTGACTATGAGCTTCTGGGGTAAATGTCAGGACCCACAGGTGCACGCACTTAATAGAACGGCAAGTTAGACGATCCAATCGCCCAACTCTAGGCTTTGTCGGAAAGGTAAAAGATATGTTTTCATTTTTTCTCAGCAAACGGTTTTGATGAGACAGAATGTTTACCCTTTTGACATCTATATCTACGAACTACAAGAAGCTTGTGTAATTTCTATTTTCAGAGCAAGATGGTTTCAGTTGTAGTAATGCTTACTATGCTAGCTTAAATGAAATATGTTGGTTGTGAATATGCATCGTCTTTGTTTGTTTCTGTTGGAGGATGGAGGGTGTAGAGCGTAACACACAATGGGTTTTTTAGTCACGTGCTGCAAAAGCAGCTGAAAATACTTTAGCACGCGAAAGTTCACTTGCGCAGTTGGCCATTAATAGAAACTTTCAGATGAAGCAGTCTGCTAAACCTCTATGCCATGTACGTGGCAGTGGTTGGAGACGGTTTGCACGTCTATCATTAATAGGAAGAACTAAAAAGCTGGTGCGTATACCCGACAAGCAGGAGACTGTCCTTTTTAATTTTAACCAATAAGAGACGAACATTTTCATACCCCACCCAATATGCACGTATCATACTATTGTGGCTCCAGCATAAATGGTTGGAATGGACACGTGCCATCAAGCAAATATTAACACGTGTTTGATTATGAAATGTTTGAAAACGATGATTCCCCATTCATATGGTCGGGCATTTGGTCTAGTGGTATGATTCTCGCTTTGGGTGCGAGAGGTCCCGAGTTCGATTCTCGGAATGCCCCTTTTTATATTACTTTGGTAAAAGGTGGAGACGTACGGCCTCCATGTGTTGGTATAGTTGCTTTGCCAAACGGAGCCTTCCTTTATCATCGAGGTGCCACGTGGAGGAGCATCAGAGTTGACCACTTAATCCCCGCACCGCTTCCATTTTCATACTCTCCGTTCAGATTTCTTTTCAAAGTCTGTGCGCAAGATTTTGGGAGAAACTAGTTCCGAGTTGTGGTGCTGCGAGGACGACCTCGCTCAGGTTTTGCAGACTGCAATTCTTGCATTGGGGTTTCTTTCCTCTTTTCTTTAGGGTCTGAAGATAATAATTCATTCATCCCTTGCTTTTATCTGTAGTAATTTTTGTTTAACGTCGTTTTGGAAAACTCGTGGGGAATATTTCTTTTTTCTCTTTGTCTTATCTCCTTGTGAAACAGTCGTGCTTTTTCCCACTAACGTTTTGTCCTTGAAATGGGAATTGTCAAGGCCCGCTTCAAAACCCTAGTGTCTGATTCCACTCTTTCATCGGAGGAAGCAGGACTAGAACCTCTAATTGCTGGCTCCGAGGACGGTTATGCTTCTGCTGGGCACCAAAAAAATGGAGTTGGCCTTGGTAGCCGAGATATTGATGTTTCTGGTTTTGTTCAAGGCAGGTTTGATGATTCCGAGATTAGAGGTGCTTCTTGTTTGTTGAAAATGCGAGAAACTGGAAGAGAGAATAGTACTTTGCGTAGTTGTGCGACTGATAATCCAGGGAATCTAAACTCTACTGATATTTCGAACATTGGTGGTGTCCGTTTGGTAGTGGAGGACAACGATCAGAGCTTGGACGGAAGTGAGGAGCTGGATGACAGGGTTGTGACTATTAATGTTCCCATTGCAGAATCAAGTGAAAACAAGGATAATGGGGAAGAAGAGGATTTAGATGAAGAAGGATTTGAGTTTTCTGTTGGAGATTTTGTTTGGAGTAAAATTAAGAGCCATCCCTGGTGGCCTGGACAGATTTATGATCCTTCAGATGCGTCAGAAAATGCCTTGAAGTTGAAGCAGAGGAACAGGCTTCTTGTAGCATACTTTGGTGACGGAACATTTTCTTGGTGCCACCCATCTCAGTTGAAGCCATTTGAGGAGAGTTTTGAAGAAATGTCAAGGCAAAGTAACTTAAAAAGCTTTCATAATGCCGTGCAGGAAGCTGTTGATGAGATTGGTAGAATTATAGAGTTGAAGATGATTTGTTCTTGCGTTTCGGAAGAACATTGCAAGGGACTGGACAGACCTTTGGCGTTCAATGCTGGGATCAAGGATGGAGTTCACCTGCCTGAAGGTGGAGTCTTGAAGATTTCAGGTTTTCTTTCTAAGCCAACAGAAATTCTTGATGAAATGAAAGGTATTGCTTGCAGAATATCTATAAGCAGTTTACTTAAGCTGAAGACGTTGGAGAGCCAGCTTTCTGCCTTTTATCGGTTTAGAGGTGGCCATCAACTGCCTACTTATTATGAACCTGTGCTGATATCGGGTCTTGAAGATAGTTTAGATGACGATATAATGGATACAAGAAAAGTTAATACACAAGGGCCATCTGAAGAGGATTGGCTTTCATCACCGTTGAGCCTAGTGATTGCAGGAAACAGGCAGTATCAAAGAAGAAAGCAGAAAAGCATAGCAGAAATCATGGATTCTGATGTTGGCAATATGGCTAGTGTCAATAATTTGTCTCTCAGAGAGGAAAGGAAGAGAAAAAAGAAGCTGATAGAACCTCCTTTTCACACTAGCATTGGGGATTCAGTGGTTGAAAATGGTGGCAGAAAGAGCCCTTCTTCATCTAAGAGAAAAAATAAGAATGAAGCTGATATTCGTGATGATGAAGTTGATGGAGGTCAAAAAGAGGCCAAGTTTGAAGAAGGGAAAATAACCTGCGATGGTATTCAAAGTGATGAGGAGCAAACTGAAAAAAGTGGTCTGGTAAGGGAAAGGAAGAAGAGCAAGTACTTGTCTCCTCCATTCACAAGTTTAAATAAGGGGAAAAAGAAAAAAGACATTGAAGAGGAATCCCTTAAAGTTTCAAAAGAGGCTCATGTAGGAGAAAGAATCGCCACAGCAGCAAGCAATATTGCTAGATCCTCTCCAATTTTGAGGCTAGACAGCGAAATGTTTCAGAAGCAGCTCCCTGAAGATATAGATCTGGAGCAGAAGACGTTGGAGAGCATAGGTCCTCAAACTCCAAAACAAGATGAAAGTGAGAACATTGATCTATTAAAAGTCAAGGCATCCACTGATGAAGTGTTATCTGAAGTCAGGTTGGTAGCTCTGGGTCAGCTATGTCCATGGCCAACCAAATCTTTTGAAATCGTTGAAGACTTTATGTCAATATTCAGAAGTTCACTCTATCGTAATGGGTGTTATTATAAAGTGTACAACAGATGCCGACCCTGCCGAAAGCGAAAGTTGTCAAACTTGGAACAGGGGTTTCTGCGTAAGGATCTAAATCAAAGAGTTGAGCCTTCATCTGACGAGAAGAAGATCAGAAAGAGCAAGAAAGTGAAATTGGATAAGTCTGAATCAGAGCAAGAAGCTGGAAGTTTGGGAGCGAGAGCAGCTCAGTCCAAAGCAAAGAAGGTCGATGAAATGACCGAATTGAAGACCAATGGTAACACAAATGAAGTAAAAGATTCACCTGCATCCCTTTTTGTGACATTTCTTCCTGGATCCTCTTTACCCTCCAAAGCTGATATTCTTCAAATATACAGCAAGTTTGGCATTCTCAATGAAGTGGAAACAGAAATGTTCCAGCCTAACTTTTGTGCTCGGATTGCATTTTCAAAGATTTCTGATGCAGAAGAAGCTTTCAACAGCTCACAAAAGGTTAACCCATTTGGAGCTTCCAATGCCACTTTCAGACTTCGATACTCCTCGCAAGCAGTGAAAACTCGTGGACTGAGTGAACTACCACGACCAGAAGCTTCTCCTCTGTCCACCATGCAGTCCTCAGTATGTGAATCCTCCCAACTCCAGTTCATAAGGACCAAGCTTCAAGAACTAAATTCAATGGTGGAGAATTCAGATGGAGAAGTATCTCAGGATTTGAAATCAAAATTACAGGGGGAGATGAAAGGCCTTTTGGATCAGGTAAGCACAATGGTTGTTAAGTCTTCATCGTAGATATTATGGGGAAGCGTTTGTTATTAAGGTGGATTGAATGTTATTCTGCAAATAGAGTCTCTCATTTTAGTGATATACATAACATGTGTTGGTTTAGAATTTACTCTGTTTTTACCTGCTCGTGAGAATACTATTATGTAGGGTGTACATATCTGTAGCTTACTCGTGTAGAAATATGAATTCACTTGAGAGCTATGTACTTAAGTTGACAAGTCCCTCAATCTCTCCCATTTTCTAAATATCATTTGAAGTAATTTTCTTTATTTTTGTGATATATAACATAATTTGTGAACTTTGGCTATATGGTTCATCATAGAGTGATCGAGCTTCAAGAAAATAGTAAATGATCTTCTCGTTACACAAATGTATAACTTCCCTAGAATTTCAATTGCACAATTGGGTTCAAGCTTACCCCAGCCATTCTCGTCATAGTACTCCGCGGATGTATACGAAGAAGTGCAGTTTGTTTGATAAATTCCTACCGAAAAATTCATGGACATGAAGAAGAGAAATAGTATCCCCACTCTGACTAAGATGTAAGTTTTACTAGTTCAAATAATAATTAAGGTTTACTTTTTCAATGTTTCCATTTTTTTTTGAAGTGACCAGGTAGATATTCTGCACGCACTGATCAAGATTAAATTCTTTTCCCATGAAAATAATCAACTGTCTGAATTTATGGAATAAATCACTTTGTAAATTCAATTATCAAAGGAGTAATAATTATGAGCAAGAACTAGTCACTTAAATTCAGTTCCAAGTATGATAACCTGACATAATTTAATTAAGGCAATTAGATTGAAAGCGATGACACAGCAGGCTCTACTTGTTCTAACAGACTGGCGTCTGTTTACTACCAATTTGCAGGCGACCAAATAATCAACTCAAGCTGTTTCTCATTTCAAAAACTAAAACAAACGAATCTTTTGATTCCTCTCCTTTGGTCAAAGCGCAAGTGCAATGATTTAGTTTTTGGATTAAACTAAACAAGACGAAACGATTCCTTTGGTCTTATCATTTCTTCTACTCAATACTTTCCTTCAGTATCTCATAGTTCCTAACCAGCAAGGAGAGTAATTTGAGGGGATTTTGATGTAAAATAGAAAGAAAAACGATGTGAAAATGAATTTACAAAGATAATGAACTGACCAAATGGTTACATTGAGCCAATATCATTTCATTATACAATAAATCATGTCATAGAAAACCCAAAACTTCAGTCTAATATGGCAAAATGTAGAGAGAGAGAGAGAGAGAGAGAGAGAGAGTTCCATTTGCAAACTACATGGAGACTAAATGACAGGAAACAAAAAGAGAAGAAAGATACTGCATCTAAAAATTATGGTGTTAGCCTCACACACCTCCTTCAACCACATATTACAATAAAATACACTAAAAGCAATTATTATTACAATATACCTCGTTGTCATCTCCCTGGTAATGAATTGTGCAATGATATGAAGAGTGACGTCACGCTTACTTTCTTTTCTTATAGTTTTTCCTCTTTGCTGGCAACCAAAGCATTCAATTCTCTTTCTAGCTGCAAAACAAATAAAAACAAAAAATCCAATCTAAAAATCAAAGCACCAGCAGTGATAATCGATATGTGCGGTTAAATACAAGTCATGAATCTGTTATTTAAGGATAAAGATCGGCTCCTTATTTTTTATTCTCATTGTCCAATCTAGACAAGCTTAGATGATTGATTTCAAATCTAATGATTTAATTACACATATAATGATAAAAATTAATTGGCTTAAGTTGATTAAATTGTATCGTTTAATTAGAATCAAGGACCTAAAATGAGAAAAAATAAAAGTGGCAGAAATAAAATTAAGATGGGTTTTTCAAAATTTTTGGAGCACAATCTATTCTATTTACTACCATGAAACGTTAAAACAAAAGGTCTTAATAATAAGATAATCACATACACGCATATCTATGGACAGTCTAAGGCAAAGAATAGAAGCAAAGAAAACTTGAATTTGGCCCCAAATAACACCAAACCTGGACATTTTTCCACTTTTGTCTCTCTAATTCCTCATAAAGGCTGTCAACTCTGACATCAGAGATTACAATCAGAGAGGTATACAATTTTGTGTAGTAAATAGTCAGTGTATGTTCACGCATACCTTTGTTGTAGGTAGAGGAGCTGAGAGTTCAGTACTTTCTCTCGAGCAGATGAAGAAGATATCTGAATGTTAATAACAAATCATAAGACACAAGATGCTTTTTCAGATGGGAATATCAACAGATCAACTAGCCAAAACTAGGCAGTAGTTCAATCAATCTGACCTTTAACATAATAATTTCAACAATTATCTAGAACCAGCCATGACAAGATCTAATAAAAAAGACTATTATAATAGACGTGAGACATTAGGAAAAACATGCTACTGCTGTAACTGATTTCAAAAGAAAAAGGAGTACCTGCAAAAGGTTACTGGTGACCTTCTCAACCGGTTCTGAATTCTTGCCTGTATCATTTCAAGGTGCAAAATCAAATACATACAAATCCAGAAAAAAACATATAGAACAGAAACTTAGGGCACAAAATCTAAATGGGAATAGAAGTGACCACCAGAGATATGTTCCAGATACTTGATCAATTTTATAATTTCTTCCTGTCATATTGGTTGGAAAGACGAATTAAGTTCAATATAGTAATCATTCAAGAAATAAGATATATTCAAAATTAGCACAAACCCTTTGCATGGTGTGTTTCTGCAAAATACTTTGCAGTGATGGAAAAACTGCAGCAGCTGTCAGGTTCAGGATTGCTGGATTAAATCCAGAAGCTGCATTTAGTGACCCTAATGTCGGACCCTGAATATTCCAAAAAATGACACTAGTTAAATATCCATTGCCCAAAAGATGATTAGCTGATTTTTATCCTCATCCTGTGGGTACTGACGTTGCCTATTTTCCTATAATTCAGTTACAATAGCAGAATTTTTTTTTTCTGATGTCATAAAAAACGCTAGGTAACCAATAAAATAAAATATGGCAATTCAGTTACAATAGCAGAATTTTTTTTTTCTGATGTCATAAAAAACGCTAGGTAACCAATAAAATAAAATATGGCAAATTACAAGGTTTGCCTTACTTTCCTAATAAGTTGTTATGTAAATTTCTTCAAAATATGGGTCATACTAACCAAACATGCCAAATTGGTAGAATTCAGTTTAGAAGAGAAGAAATGATGATACCTTGGGACTGAGGTCTGCTGAAGTGACTTTAAACCGGCCCTTGTGTTGCACTATTGCTCCTTCTGACAAATCCTCGACTGCAAATAATGGCAGCAAAACCAAGATTTTACTGGGATATAGCTATTAATACTAAATGATAAACAAGAGGAAAGATGACGAAAGCTAAAACTCGCACCAGATGAATGGTTAGTCATGTCTCTTCTTTGAGGATACAACGATGAACCACTATAGTTCCGCTCCACTGAATGTTTTGACTGAAGATTATCCCTTCATGAAAGTTTTAATGTGCAATTTACCAAAACGTGGTACAATTTGCATATTCACAATAAACCAAGAAAATTTGAATTATCTACCACAAACTTTCATAATTTAGTGCAAGGGATAGTATAGGAAACAGCAATGAAATCATTACTCAGAGGGTTTTCCCATATAAGCTGAAAACCAATTTTCATTTCTAGAGATCATATATACAGGTGGGAGGTTGTTATAAGCAGCCAGATTAAAAATATCAAGAAAACTATATAAAAAGAAAGAAGTTTACATTTTCTATAGAGGCAGAGATTTTTAATCCGTCCAACAAAATGGAAAATTAGCTGCACAACTTTTTTCAGTGGAACGAAAAACAGTAAAAAAAAAAAAGATTGTGGTAATTAAATTTGCAACAAAAGCCATAATATTTTGTTCATTGTCAAAGAAGCACTTTTCATTTATCAATTCATATTACTCACTCAGTTCCAATTTGATTAACAAACAAATCAATAACAAGTAGAAAAAAAAAATGTTAACATGGAATGAGCCGTATACCAATGGATTGGTGGGGTACTGCTGTTTTTATCTACTAGACCTTTTAGAAAAAGTGATATAATAAATTGGACAAAGGAAACTATTAACTTTGAGCAGTTAATGCTTACCTATCACCGTCGTTAGTAACCTTTTTGGAAGAAATGGCTCTATCAGGAGGGAGGGAGTCACTAATGTACTTTTTCTGCTCAAGCATATCACGACGTAATGAACTATTTTGACCAGAACACTCGTCCTTGGATCCATTTTCTTGATCCAAAGCTCGCGGAATAATTGCTTTTATATCATCATCACAAATGTCAAAACAACCTCTGAACAGAAATCATCATAACCCAACGTTAGAATGAATTAATAAATAACATTACCTGTAAGTTATCTCTCAAGACATTACATGAAACATGCTAACAAGTTCTTAGAGGAACAAGCAAGCGGTAACATTGTTAATTTCTTTCTGAGGCAAAAATATGCTGCTAAATGAATGAAGTTTTGCTATGGAATAAATTAAAATAGATCTCGGAAAACCTATTTAATAAAAATAACAAAAAATATGTACTGATGATAAACAAAGGAATCACGGAGAAAATTAGACAAAAATAGTCATGCCTTAGTGCTTCAAGAGGCTTAGCTGGCATTGAAGCAAGTGAACTTGACAAATCATGAAGCTCATTGAACTCATCCTGTCACAGAATAAAGTAGATATTAGATTTAATGAGCGGTAAAGATAAAACATGTGATTGGAGATAATTTATCATTGATAATAACACCTCCTGACTAGGTCTGGGATTTAAATGTTTCATTTTCTCAATGTATGACCTCTCAACGTGGAAGCCAGAAGAATCATTCTTCTCATGTTGCATCTTACCAAAGTCCTGATCTTCTGCATATGCAACATCAACATCCTGAATCTGCAACAATCATCACATCAAGCCCATAAATGCAAGTTAGTTCCTTCACGTACAAATAAAATCATCAATGACTATAAAAGGGCCTCCCACTAAGAACTAATATATTACTTACAAGGGCAGCCTGATTTTTCAAATCCTCAAGATTGAAGTTCCAGGCACTAATTCCTCGAATGTACTCTTGCTGAAAAATAACATAGTCCAATGTTAAATGAAAAATTGATATAAATAGGACAGGTTATATATGCGCTTCTATTCTCTCAATCAAGGAACATTGCATCCACCCATAGAAAAGTGAAGATACTCATGTGCCTCAAGGACTGGAAACACGCTCCATTAGTTGACCAATTTTGGGAGTCATAATGCTTTCTTATCTTTTGCGACGTACAATAGGAGTGTGAGGGTCAACATTAATTATACAAATATATCAATAGTAACATATCACCTGTGATAATTGCTCCTTATCTTCGTACATAGCTTTGTTCTGCACAAGAAGCTCAGCCTCTTTTGCCTGCGACAATAGATGACATATAAAGACGGGAGCATGGAACACAAATATCTAAGGAAAATATATAAGAGAAGAAAACCAAGGTCAAAAGTGACCTGCAGACCTTCAGCATCTTAAAACGGTCTCCCAAAGGAGCAAGGCCCTCAAGAATTGTGCGAGCTATATAGTCATTTTGGCGTGCATGTTTGAAAAAGGAATGTTTAAGAAGCTTCTCTGAAGTCGGACGTTTCTTCGGATCCTTTACTAAGCATAAAGCTACCATCTCCTTGAAGGACTGTGCAAGTATAGCACCATGAAAAATACTCTAGATTATTAGACCACAAAAATATCAAACCTATGAGACCATACCTTTGAGAATCTCTTGTCTCTTTCATAGTCGAGCCCAGGAGGAGCATTTTGTAGTGTCATTAGTAAAACCTGTAATGTCAGAGTCCAAATAGAGAACCAATTAGTACATTAACACGGCAATGGACTAGTGATCTTTAGTACGTGTACCAAATAAATGAAAATGAATTACTTTCATTGGTGGATACTTGGAAAATGGAGCATGACCATGAGCAAGTTCAAGCGCTGTTATTCCCAATGACCAGATGTCTGCCCTGTTTATAGAAGAAGGGGATAGGGAATGGGAAAATGAGTGAGATACATATACAAGTAGCAAATTTCACTACAAGGAAAAATAAAAAGTTATGGAAAACATGCATCAGATCAGCAATACTCACTTAAAATCATATCCATGCAACTGCTGCATAACTTCTGGAGCCATCCTGTGACAAAGAAGCATAGACAAGAGAACAAAACATTGTTGATTACCAATTACAACAGCACCTCCATAGATATGGTATCAAATGAAATAAAACAAATACCAGCAAGGAGTTCCAACAAAAGTATTTCTTGATCTTAGTCTGTCTCCGGCATCAAACATACAAGCTGACACTCCAAAGTCAGCCAGCTTGACTGATCCATTAAAATCAACTAAAATATTCCCAGCCTGTGAAAACAAGTTGCAAATACTAAGAAGAAAAACAGCAACCACTCTCCAATTTGATAAAGGGGAAATTCATTGGACATATGTAGTGGCACTTGAACAAAAATAATTCAGCTTCACCACCATTAATGGAGATGGAAAGCTTTCTCATTTATACAAGTGTTCCTTGAGATCAACTGATAGTCACAAAACTAAATCAACAAATGGGAGATGGTCTTTTCAGACTTGGCAATCTCTAAATTATCCTTGCAGTCTCTTACCCAAAGAAAAAAAAAAGTTCTAGACCATCACCAACAAAAATGTGTTCAAAAATGAATCTAGCAAAAATATCAAACACTCCATCCTGGGAAAATAAGTGTAGCACAATACCTTCACATCCCTATGAATGTGGCCATGGGCATGAAGATAAACAAGAGCTTTGAGAACCTCTCGCAAAACAGTAGCTATAACAGGCTCTTCAAAACCTTCTGGATAGGCAGACTTCATTATATGAAGACATGACCCTCCAGCCATGTATGGCATCACAACCCAAAGGCTGTGGCCAGTTGTGAAAGAACAATGTGCTCGTAGTACATTTGTATGATAAATCAAGGTCATTGTTTGTACCTCTCTCCTTATACCATCCTGGAAAAAATGCACCAGAAAATATTAAACAAGTTAGCAATTAACAAGTAACAGTTGTAACGAGAAAAATTTTGAATTAAATATTGCACAGCATAGTCACAGATGCATATAAATGGAATCTCAGTTTCTATTAAACAGTGGCCAAATCTCCATTTTATTATATTGCAACAAATCAAACATTTTTAAAGTAATACATTGTAGTCATCACTAGACCACTAAATTGAACTAAAACAAAATACAGTATTGGAAAAACGTATGAGTACGGTGGCACTATGTGCTCCTTACTCAATGGTAACTGATTAACAAAAAGATTCAAAGCAAAACTAAAGAAAACCGGATAAGTGAGGCAACAAGATGCTAACACATTGAGTCATAATACAATTAACCTAATTAGACCAAAAGCAACTTTCAAAAAATTTAACAAGTCCTATTATCTTCACAAAACCACTAGTTATTTGAGATATAAATTCACATACCAGGTCATTATTGCATTTCTCCAAATCTAGAACCTTAATAGCAACAATCTCATTTAGTGGTATGCAGAGAGCCCTATAAACAGTGGCGCTGACACCTTCACCAACTTCTTCGTACAACTTATAATCATTTGCATTTACTGGAAATTTTTTCTCCGATAGAGTCTCCATGATTTCTTTGTCATATGGGCAACATTTTTAACCCTAAATATTCCCAAGCAAAAAAGCACTTCTAGGGAAAATATTTCAAGCTGTTGTGAGATTTCTTCCACATTGGAAGCAGGAGCATGATCTTCTTTATTCAATAAGAGAAAGCTTAACTATCCAGCAATTGCACGAACCATTTGTAATTGGATCATGTCATTCAAACTTAAGAAAGGGAAGCAACAGGTACAACTTCCCCATTGTCTTCATTAAAATTTAATACAACATTACCCACACTGAATTATGATGATGCTACCTGGACCACTGATGGCATTTCTCACATGCTGCATGTGAAAGGAACAAATATGTAGTCTTTAGGCAAAATATGAGAATCACAAACAACTTGGTAAAAAAATTGTTACAACTAATAACATGCAATTCGGCAGAAGAAAGATTCACATTCAACCAAATTAGGAACTGTTTGGCGCCAATCACTGTCGTATTATGATAAAATACCATCCAATGTCAGCTGCTTGACTGGTTTAAAATGAATTTTTTGAATCAATGAACTGAATAGACCATACAGGCTAAGGAATATGGATGCTGGTTCCCATTTAAAGGGATATTGAGGCCTTACATTTCCGATCGTGCACTAGCTAAAATTAGAAAATCTGTTACTTTCCATCGGCATAATACTCCGAAATACAGAAAAAAAAAAAAAAAAAAAAAAAAAAAACTCATGCAAGGTAGCCTCAAATATTCTATTATTGTGCAGATATCTGAAAATTAAGAGCAATAAAGTAATGCATTTCCAAGTTTAAATCGTCATTTCACATTTTTACTGGAGTAAATTAAACACGGTAGAAAAAGCCAAAGCAGCGATTGAACTCATTTAAGATGATCGAAATCAAACACTAGAGCTCCGATTTGAAAATTCAGCTGAGCGAAAGAACTGCGGTAGAAACTAAAACCAGATTCTAATCGAAGTTTAAACCAACTGAAAAGTACACCACCAGAACTCAACAGCATGGGCATGCGTACCTTTAGTTTCTACGTCAATGGAAGCTGTCAGAACCAGAGCTGAATCTGACTAGCAACGCTGATTCAGCATCATCAACTAGATCGACACGAACGATGATGATTACGATGAGCCTAAGCCTTTTCAATCTGGACCCCCACCTCGTCCCTTCACACACAAAAGCACGAACACCTCTCTTCTTCTCCTCTCCCTTCCCTCGAGGAATATTTCTGTATCCAACTGTCCGAGCCGGAGCTGGAGCCGGAGCCGGAGCCGAAGCTACCAAGCTCGACGCACTCACGAAATAATCGAATTTCGTTTAGTTTTCTAAAAAGGTTTCTCTACCAATAATTTGCCAAAATAGTAATGTTTTCGTTGAATATAGGATTTATATTCATGCTTGAATTGAACTATCCCGTCACGGCCCATCTCGGTTCGAACATATTGCCAAAAATAATACCCACTAATCCCATCGACCGTAAGATTAATTATATAACATATCGTCGTAAAAATATTCCATTGTTTCTAACTTGGCTCTTTATAAAAAAATTATTGTCGTGAATAAATAATACAATTGTTATAATTACAAAACAAATTCTATAAATAATTATATGAAATTAAAAATGATATTAGAAAAAAATACTCTCATATTTCGTAGCCCATTTTGATATTTACTATATCTTGAATGGCTAAAAAGGACTTGCTTTGCAAAATTCACCTTGGCTTACAAAGGGCTTGAATTAGATAGTATAGGTTGGGCTAATACATTTTTTATTTGTAGGAAAAAATAAAAAACAAAATGTCATTAAATACTTACCTAGGATTTTCCATTTCTCTTAACTTAAACTTTGACTAACTAACTTCATTTATATTTTAATTTGTAATTTATTTAATATCAAAAGTAAGAGATATCAACCTAAACTACGACGAATAAGATTACGAGTTTTGTCTCGAATTTTTCATTGCATTATTTGCACCATATCGTATATGATGACGTATTTTGTCCTACGTAATGATAATTTAGTCAGATTTCAAGTTTGAAATTTTAGTCAGACTCATTTGTGTTTATTTTAAAGAGTAATATTATGTTTAAGATTTAATTTTACATTTTAATCGTACCCCGTAATGAAATACTTGTTAATTAGTATAATTAACGTCTTATTTTAATTATGTATCATTGATGTGTAAAAGTCTTTTAGAGAAAGAGATGGTGGGTTGATGTTAATCTCGTTCGACCTTTTTAACATTAACTACCCACTTATGTAATAGATCACGTGGTCCTAATTCTAAAATATGAATTAGATTCCTCTTTTTTTAAAAGATATAAAGTGTTCGTAAATAACCAATAAAATCTAAACCCACCAAAAAAAAAAGTAGTAATTATTTATATAAAGTTACATTTTTTTTTATAAATTAAAAAAATATTAGAGTCTCGAGTGTTGAATTTGTTTTGGGTCCTCAATCTATTTCTAGAATATCTTCTGTAGAATTCGTGTCAAGATGAAAATTATTGAAATTCAATAGAACTCGAATTATATTTGATCATAATCGATCGAGCTAAAATTGTGAATCTAATTAAAGTTTTATTTTTCTATAAATTTTTATAAATTAGAGTTGCAAAATTCGCAGTTGTATCTTGATATTTAAATACTGATTCGTTTGCATTCATATATATTTTTTGGGTGTTGTCTTTCAATTTCTCACATAAAACTATCAGTTTTAGCACATCCCAATAAATTACAATCATTTTAATTTTAATTGCTTTTTTATCAATTTTCCACAATTTAATTATCAGAACAGCATTGTTAACAGATTAATAATAGCGTCACGACTATGAGTCATGTGTCTTCGTGTTTGCGACAGATTTCCCAGGATTTTAGCCATTTTCCTGCTGGCCAAACGTTTGACTTCAAAAAATATTGGTAGTTATTATTGATGCAAGTGATTAATTATCTTAATTAAAAATTAATTATTAGTTGATCATTTTAGCAGTGAATTAAAGTAAAAATAATATTACATTTAATTTTTTATTCTATTATTAGAGGTAATTAATCTAATAAATTAATTATACTCAGTATTATTTTATATTGAACTAATACAACAAGGAGTTGGACGTCTTTTGGTTCCTCCACGTGTAAACCAATCTACATGAAAAACGTGTCAACTAGGAAAATGTTGATAAAATATACAGCCCTTCCCTCGCAAGTCTGCAGTATATAAGTAGCCTCTACATCCCTCTGCTCGATTCGCGTGAAGATTTTTCCCTTCGAACAATGGTAGAAGGAGAAGGTTTTGGCTTTGGATTATGTCCAAGCTTCAGCAGTTACTCCATTAGTGGGATTTCTGAAGCAGTGGGGAGAGTCACCGGAAATTCCGGAGGTTTTGATGATTCCGATCGCTGCTCTGTTTCTGGTGAAGATCATTCTCTGATTTCCGAAGAAATTAAGGATGAATGCCAAAAAGAGGACGATTTCGAATTCGTTTTGCATCGGGGACACGAACAGGCTTTTCCGATCTTCAATGACGGCGTATTGGAGAATCGTCTGGGGAGAGAGTTTAGTGATAGGGATAGTGAAGGCAGTCAGACGATTCGGATTTCATTAGAGCAGCTCATCATAGGAGATCGCGATCATCCGTCGTCTTCATCGTCGGAGGCAGACGAAATGGACGAAGTTCCTCCACAAACATATTGCAGGTGGACTCCTAAGACCGAAGTAGTGGCGGAGGGGAGGTGTAAGAAGAGCAAGTCGACCGGATCTTCTTCCTCGCCGTCGAAGCGGTGGAGGCTTCGCGATCTTCTCCGGAGAAGCAACAGTGACGGGAAAAGCCCCGCCGTGTTCTTGACTTCGAGATCCAATTCGACGAAGAATGAAGAGAAGGAAAAAAAGTTAGAGCAATTGGAAGCAACGAAGAGCTCCGGGGAATCCAAAGCCGCGGTGAAATCAAACGGAACGGGAGCTTCAGCTCACGAGGCGTTTTATGTGCACAACAGAAGGCGGAAGGAAGAAGTGAAGAAGAAGTCATATCTGCCTTACAAGCAGGATTTACTGCGGATCTGGATCAGCTTCAACGCCTCGGGCAAGCCATTTTCCCCCTTCTAAACTTTACTTTGCTCGATTTCCCAATAATTTTGCTATTCAATTTGCAGCATCTTCTCCTCCATTTTAGGTCAAAACTGAATCCCCATTTTTGCTCCGTTCAATTGCTCATAGATTCATATTAATATTTGCTTCTTTGATTCTTTTCTTATCCTTAAATTATCGAAAAAAATCATACGTTGTCCAAATTGGTGATTATTATTTTCACCATTACAAGAAGTTTCTTGAATCTAAGATAATATTATCATCCATTAAACTCGGGTAAATCACGTTGCACTCTTATACGACATAAAGCCACTCTTAATATATATGTACATTCGATTATTTTTAACAAGCATCGTTTCAAGTTGGCCTGAAGTTTGTTGTTTTTAAGGGAGAATCATTTTAATACTCTTACAAATGGTAATAATAATAATAATAATAATAATAATAAAGTAGCAGATCATATAAATGCACAGCTACGAGATCATTAAAGACCTCTACTGTCCGTCATCAAAATAATGTTACTTTATAATATAAATGTTACACTTAAAAAAGCTTAAACCCTATCAACTCCACGAGCTCGATTCTTCTATTATAATATTATCTTTAAACGGGAGCCTTCACATTGTTTTTATCAGTTTAAGAATCGTTGTACTAAGCAGAGAATAAAATTTTACTAATAAATTAGTTATTTTTTTTGATTTCATAATAATTTGGAATTATACACCGTTGAATCCCATAATTGAGTTGTTATTTCATTCTCTCATGATTAATTATACGATAAAAAAGAAAAAAATGTAAATTTCCAATAAATAAGTTAGACATGGTGACACATCTAAATAGGAAACAAGGAACGGGAATTAAAAATCTCTATTTTTCCACTGTACAAACTGGCAGTGTTAAATGTTTATGGCTGGGTGACGATCATGTACTAGATTTCATTTGTAGTAAAAAAACCCAAATTGGATTAATGCATACCCCATTGTTTCTTGTCACGTAAAGCAAAAAAGTCAATGGACAACGAAGTGGCGCCTACCCATCGCCATACGTGTGGCTATGGTGTACGAGCTGACAGAGACGAAATTCTTCTCTCTCTCTCTCCCAGACAGTTGAAGAACGAGGGCCAACAGCAGAACTCATACTCCTTTCCGCAACTGTTATGGCGTCTGTGCCTCTATCCTCTCTGTGTCTAACTCAGAATCACACGTCACTCAACCTGAACCTAAGAGGATCGGAAAGATTGAGTTTTGCCGGAATCGAAACGTCGACCCAGAAGAGCCGGAGGGTGCGGGAATTTCTTTGCAGAGCTGCGTCTGTGGTCTTTCGCGACCTTGACGCCGATGATTTCCGGCATCCGCTTGACAAACAGGTTTTTGTTCATTTTCTTGACGTCGTGAATTAGAAATTGCAAATCAAGTAGTTCCCACCATTACTTCGGAGTCAATTTTGGTAATTATCCATCAAATAATATTAGGATACTTCTTCTTCTGTAGTTGAAGTTTTCAATTCTTTCCGCGCAGAACACAATGATTTTGCGGGCGATCCCAGGGTTGAATGAACTCGGCAAGGCTTTGCTTGGTAAGAGATGTTATTGAATTCTTCATTGCCAGTTCCATTGTCACCGTTAATAACAGTAGATTGATCTCCCTTCATTCGAACTGATTTGGAGACTTTGCGATATCTTCTGATATTCCGATTTGATGCTGAGATTTCTCAATTGAATATCCATGGTTCGTTTTTTCTTTATCCTGAAAATCCTATTTCTATCAGATCAACGCGAAGTTGAAGTCCAGATTTAGCGATCGCATACTCTGATGCCACATCCTATGCATTTTTGAATAATAAGGTATAAATTCAATAACATACTTAATCTGATTTCAGGGACTGTTACTGAACAAGTCATGCTACTGGAAAATATAGGAACTTCTGTTCTTGTTTCTAAAAATCAGGTAGAAGTTTTGGTCTTTATCCTTATTTGTTCATCAGAATATTACATAATGTTCAGAGATATCTTCCTTATCATATGGACTGCCCCGGAGAAAAATCCCTGGAGGCGATATCATCCAATTCTTCTGCTCGTCATTAGATTGTCTTAATTTTGAAACTGGGTGCGATTTATGACGTCGATTGTCGACTATGTTGAAATTATGCAATTAAAGTGTCTTACGTTGTTAATATGTTTCAATTTATGTAGTTATCCAATCTTCATCAATTGATGGTTGAAGCTGCTGAAATACTAAATATAGAAGCGCCAGATCTTTATCTCCGTCAAAATCCCGTTCCAAATGCATATACATTAGCTATTAGTGGTAAAAAACCATTTGTCGTTGTTCATACAAGCCTTGTGGAGCTTCTAACGCAAAAAGAACTTCAGGTTTTCTTCGGTTGTCTTCTTGGCTTAGCTTTGATAATTTAAACAAGTACTGAGGATCAAAATTACATGATTACTAGTTCTTCGATTCTTAACTCTATCATCTATGAACTGAAGATATGTTTTCACCTTTTCACTATTCAACTCAAATGCAGGCTGTTTTGGCTCATGAATTGGCTCATCTGAAATGTGACCATGGCCTCTGGCTTACATTTGCAAATATTCTTACTCTTGGAGCGTACTCTTTACCTGGTATGTGCTTCGTGCCTTAAAATGAAAATATCGCCCTACTTCTTAATTGCAGCAGTTAAAGTTTACCATGTTAACATTTTCTGATGTTGTTGACATGATACCCACAATTCAAAGGCCTCTCCTGCAATAGATCAAGTCTGGTTTCGACAATTCTGAAAATGATGAAGACTTTTATTGGAAATTGTTTTTCTCTGTAATAACTCATCATAATACTAAAAAATAATCTTATTGTTCGAATTCAGTGATTCAGATTTTGTTTGGACCATAACAAAAAAGTTTGCGATGCGACAAAAGTGGTAAAACAAAATTATAATTTCTTTTACCTGTCAATGGTGGTAACGAAGGAATTAGGCCAATTAATCGTGAGACATAGCGAATGTTTCTCATTTAGGTTTTATATATGCTACAATTTGTTATGTAAATTTCAATTTTCATGTTTCCTTATTATTTTCATATTCGCTTTCGTTTATTCCACTATTAATTAAATTTTTATATCAATCGAAAGTTGTCCAGCAGTGAGTCTTAAACTAGAGGTTATTTTGCACTCGTAGATACGAATATTAACATGAGGAGTTTTAAAGCCTATGCACAGGACTTGGTGGGTTGATAGCTAAGAATTTAGAAGAACAGTTGTTTCGTTGGCTTCGAGCAGCAGAGCTAACTTGTGATCGCGGAGCCCTTCTAGTTGCACAAGACCCAAGGGTACAAATATAAAGCAGAAAATGGAATCGTTTGTGTCTTTTTATATTTCATTTATAGTTTGTCTTAATTATTTTAATGCTCCCACAAGAGGTTGTCATATCTGTTCTGATGAAGTTAGCCGGGGGCAGCCCATCTTTGGCCGACCAACTAAATGTTGATGCTTTTTTGGAGCAAGCTCGATCATATGACAAAGCTTCTTCGAGTCCAGTTGGATGGTACATAAGGTGAGCCTTAGCTTAACTGACCTGCTACCATGCTGTTGAGTTTATCCTTGTGACTGCCTCTCTTTTTGCTGCTCAGAAATGCTCAAACGAGGCAACTTTCTCATCCGCTGCCCGTCCTACGTGCTCGGGAGATTGATGAGTGGTCCAGAAGTAAAGAATTCACGAATCTTTTGAAGCGGGCAACGAAGATTACTCCTCTCTAACAACAACCTTTGTGCCAAATGAGACAGTCAAACCCAAAAGATTAAAGTGATGTTGATTGGTAAGTTAGATAACATCTGTGTTCATATCACTTGGTTTGTCATGAATGGAAAGATTTTACTCTTGGTTTGTACTAGTGATGATCATCCAGAGAGGGCAAATTTTGGATTTAAAAGGTCTTCTCTTAATACTTCAATCTTTCATGCAGTCCTTTAGATCTTTCTCTTTTTGTTGCAGACACCGCTGAAAGGAGCAGAGAAGACAGAGAAAGAGAGGATCTGTCGTCACTTATACGGTATCTGGCTGTTTACTACATTTTTTCAGACTAATGTTATAAGCAGATAGTTATAATACATGCGAGTCGCGTAAATACGAAGTTATACTCAGTTCCTTTACTTCATCGATTTCGGTCATCCTCTTATCACTGTTCAGCGACCAAAAACAGAGAAATTATAAGCCCCCCCTTGTCTTGAACACCATTTTCAACTCCGGAGAAGCACGAAAAATGACGTCATCAATCGCATCATTAAACCATTTAGAAAGCATTTAACGAAATCTAAATCATCTTTCAAGTAAATCTAGGCTTTACAGGAGATGGAGGGCAACACTCATCCTACACAACTTGCATCATTTTCGACCAACTTATTGACAGACAGGAGATATATGTGGGTGTGTGTACATACATATATAGACGTGTGAAGAACATCATCTTTGGGTAAAACTAAAAAGAGGCCTTTAATCACAAACAATCTTAATTGACATGTACAAACTATCAAAATTCACAAGGTTCAGTTATAATAATGACGAAACAAGGTTCCCCTAATCGTGGAAAGCACAAGTCCGGCTATAAAATTGCCTAATCGCGGAAAGCACAAATCAGGCAGCCCTTTTTAATCGAACAAAATTGAAGTGTTGAAAATTAGCTTTGAGAAGTGTTGAAAAAATGAACTCGGAAAAAGAAAATTCGTGCAAGAAAGAGACCGAGATGTACATGAAAATTTTTTATTGGAAAAAATTATAGACGGACGAAAAATTCACTGTGATCAAATCAGAGTAATATTGACTTTAACGACTCAAACAATAACACATAGAATAATACAAAACACCCGAAATATTAAATACGAGTCTCCACTCGGGACCTCTAACTCTGATGACGTGATAAATTACTAATATTTATACTTTTGTTACAAACATAATAGCTGCACGGTGGAATGGCAGCTGGTTGCGTTTAACAGCATCTGATCGAGCAAAGTATAACGGGAAGAACAGTCATTTCATCATCCCAAAGTACAAAGAGGAAATTTTCAACGTGAATTGCTAACCATGGTTGACTGAAGGAGTCTGATCGTCGTTCCTTTTCAGCGCTCCGACTTACTTCTCCTGCCAAGAGCTTAAGGTTCTTTATTCTTACCTGTGAATCGATCGGCATTGATAAATTCAACAGGTGACTGACTGAAGCCAATTACGTTGTCGTGAATTTTTTGTTGCTGTCATCGATCTCTTGGTTCCTCTCTGCATTGGAGAAGGTACATCACCCGTCGATCTCTTGTTGGACTAAACGGGCCTGATTTTCTTGGGCCAGCCTCTCCGACGATGAAGCTGACATTACAGAGGATTGGAATATGCATTAGAATATATGCTATGCTTCGACACTTCACAATTCTCGGTAACCTTCCAGCTCCACTCGTCCGGTAATCGAGAGTCGAGCCAAATACACGTCATTGCCTGCTCTCTGAACTCCACTTCACGAGCAATGTGTAAGAATGGTCAAATCTGAACCTCACGACCACAACGAGTATTGGAAATCGACGAGTATTACGATTTGGAAGGGAGATTACTCCATCTCGTACATTTGAAACCGGTCTGCAAAACTTCAGCCGACGCTTTAAGGCGGTGTCCCGAGATGTTCATCTGTGATTCTGTCTCTGGATTCATGGCTGTTTTTCTCTTCAAGATTTGAGAGGTCGAAGGGGACTTCAATTGTCATCGAAGCGAATATGATCATGCGAGAAGCTTCTCTGTCTCTATCCTCCCTGCGTTCTATCCCCCCGTCCGTTGCTTCTCGCCCACGCCGTGTCTGCTTCGACGCTGACAAAACTTTCAGGCTCCCAATTTTGGCTATGGCTGTCAAGCGAAGCCCTAAGCGACTTAAATATGCAACTCCTCGCTTCACCAAGGTCGATATTGTTACCTTGTTGATTTTATGACTGCTCTTCCGGGGATGTTTTCTTCAACTCTTCGCATATCGTGATTTATATACGCATGTTGTTAAGATTACAGATGATTAAACTGTTTTGAACTCAACAACTTACTCTTCCAATATTATTGGTAATTTATCATGATATCATATTGAGAGATTCCAAGTTTGAATCTTACTCAGTTTAAAAGTACCTCAGTCAAAAATTTAAAATATTCAGGGAGAATGTTAAAAGTACAAATATCAAATTGACTTTAATCCAATAGTTTAAGATTTTGAGATTAATGATACTTTATCGCATTTGTCTGTTGGCTTTTGCTCGATTTTTCTGATAAAAAAGACCATATCAAATTGTTTCGTAGCTTTTGAATTTGAACTTTCAAATGGAAGTCTGTGGCTCTTGGTTAGTTAACATGCTATATGTGGTATAGAAATTACGAGGGGAATGTTTTGAAATATACGTGATACATAGACTCAGAACTTGACTAACAAAATTAATGACTACCTGAAAATTAACGTCATAGGGATTTCCTAGGTAGACACTAAAGCAGATGAACTAGATATAGAAGAACAAGCTTCAAATGTGTGAGAAAATTGTTTGTTTTATACATGTCTTTCCAACTATTTTATTTGAAGGTTGTTCTAGTTGTAGCATGTAAGACAAAGGCCATCTCATGAAATAGGCGTGAAATTGTGATGTATTTGTATTAGGAAGGCGGGTTGCTGTATGTTGAGGCTGAACCATTAAGAGCTGAAGACTGGAAACTAGACCCCGTGGTTAACCTCTTGAAGGAAGGAGCTGTGGGGGTCATTCCTACAGATACAGTGTATGCCCTTCAGATTCCAATTATATCCATTCGTCTTTGTTACTTCTCCATTGAGATTGATTTGATGAGCGACTTATGATTTTTCTATTATCATTTGGCATTAGTATTTGTGTTGTGCACCCATTTTAGACGAGCTGATCTTAGAAAAAAGCTAATTTTAACTTTCTCTTTAAATGTTAGTAACTTTATTCATTTTGTTTTGAAGATTGGAGGAAGTAGTAAATTGGAGTAAATTTTTTCCACTAACTTTATCTGGATATATGGTAATGGTCTTTGATTTTCTTACCAAATTTAACTTAAAGGGTCTGCATGGCAGTTGTAATTTTTTGTTGTCTCTGCATTGTCAGCGAACTATAACACTCAAAGAGGGTGTCATCCAAAACCTTCAATTTTCGACCAACTATCATCTACAATCATACTTAGGCAACCTCTATGTTGATTTATTCATTATTTTTGTTGTCTTCAATCTCACGTGTGCATTCTGCTGTTGGTCATCTTTGGGGCAAACGACAATTTACTAGCTATTTGATTTTTTTCACACCTTCTCCCCTCTCCAAGTTTTGTTTGTAATTTAATGCTTATCTGTTTTTAACCTCTACCTATAGGTATGCAATTGTTTGTGATCTGAGAAACCATTCTGCCATTGAACGTTTACGCAGGTAAACAATATTGCTTTTGTATTCTGATTCAGCATCTTGATTGTTCTCTCTTACTTTTTAATGATTGTTATATGTATTTCAATTGCAGAATCAAGAATATAGAGACTTCAAAGGTTAGGAAAGCAGTTGTTTTTTTTTTTTTTTTACAATGAATGTGCTTTATGCATAAGCAACATAACTGAACGAATGCTCATTCTGAAATGATGGTTTAGCTTCTTTGTTTTGATGTTTTCTGCCACATGTTCAAGCTATTAAGCTAAAAAGCATCAACACCAACACAAATACGTGATAGGAACCAAGCAAGAACAGAAAAATACAGCCAAAAAAAAAAAGAGAGGCAAAAAACAGCTGAAGGATGGCCTGCTAGTTGATTGAAAAACACCAAATTTTACACTCTGGCAAGCAATTCTAGAAGCTCGTCTCTTCCCTTACTATTGACCCAAATGCTCTGTTTTCTTCAACTCACCCTTAGTATTCCTATTTGTACATGGTTCCCCCCATTCTAACCCCATACCCAAATATCCCATAATAAAAAACTAGTATATTATGGAATATGATTATCCCAGATTACTCGTTTTCCTCCTTCATTGCCTTCTTGCTACTCGTTATCTCTTCTCCTAGTATAGGTTAGCCACGTAGTGTGTTTATCAGTACGCCACCCAGAGAATGGCAGCATGTTTAATGTAGATATATTATTTGTAATATATTTTCTTATAATAAAAGTAAATTGTAAAAATTCCTCCTTATCTTTGCAACAACCAAAAAAGGAAAAATAGCATCCAAAATAATTAAGTCAAATACATAGTTCTAAGGAGAAAATGTAAATCCAACAATCTATGCATCATCTTTGTTTTCCTTATCTCGTCCTATTTCATCAGCATTAGTCCTCTATTTTTTATTTTTTGAAAAAACACAAAATTTAACTTTTAAAATCACAAAAAAATCACCTTAGAGCGTTGAAAATAACAAAAAATTCCAACACTTATTTTATTGTCCTGATCATGGAGACGGATGCCTGACACTCCAACCTATTTGAAGTGTTGGTACTTCCCACAAATGTTGTGAGGTTTTGGTTTTACTTGTATCATGTTTTATGGTATATCTATCTAATACATGCAGCCTCTTAGCATTTTATGCCACTCTTTGCGTGATATTGATACCTATACGACTGGATTTCCTCGTGGTGATGGCCAAGGTCATTTGAATATATTTCGCAATGTCAAACATTGCTTACCTGGACCTGTAAGTGTTTTAATTTCTCATCCCACTTTTGCTTGTAATAAAAAGTTTAGTGCCTTTAACAGGACTTTCCCAAGCCTCGGGGCTACGCCTTTTTATTACTTAATTTCCATATTAGATAAATCTATGCTCTATCCTTCCTTTCTTTCTCTCTCTTAAAAAAACTAAGTTTGTGACGAAGTTAATTTGTGAAGGGCATGCCATTTGCTTAACTTTGCAACCAAAAGTATTTTGACCTTTGACTAAGTTTCTCTGTAACAGTATACATTCATATTAACTGCTAGCAAAGAACTACCCAAGCAATGCATTAGATATGGGACTACCACAGCAAAATATTCATCGCGGAAGAATGTGGGTGTTCGCATTCCTGACGATCCAATATGTCAAGCAATACTTGAAAAGATGGGTGCACCATTGATGTCTACCAGGTGAATTTGACTTGTCTTATCTTGTATATCTGGTTATATGTTTTTTTATAAAAAGGTACTCTTTATGAAGAAAACTGTTTTATATGAGGATTTGTACTATATAATCGGAACAACAGTAAATTTTATCATAAACCATGATTCAACCCCAAATTGTAATTGAATCTTTAAGCTAATAAAATATTTACTGCATTCTACTCGTCTGTTTGATCCCAGTGATGTTTAATTGGTTGTATATCTTGTATCAGTGTCAAACGCCCAAACGAAAATGAGTGGCTGCTAGATCCTGTTGTAATAGCTGACATTTACGGACGGGAGGTACTGTATATTGAACTTTTTTCACTTTCTTAATTAAATAAAGTTTGTCTATTTATCATAGTCTCCATAATTTAGTGTTAGTGCTTAACATCCTTAAACTGTTTGCAGAGATTATTCATACCATTTGAAGGAGTTTTTTTTTTCTTATGCAACTTCATGTTCTTCCCCTCATTGAAGAATGTAAATAATGTTAGCTGTGTAAATGTTAAAAATCTGATGAATTGAAATGCCCAAACTCAGGATTGGGACGAAAGCCAAACTTTTCTTCTAGTGCTTTCATAAATCCATAACCAATATCATTGGTTCTATACAGCTTATTATAAATTCAGCTCCTGAAAATATTTACAACGATGAATGTCTGCAACTGGAATTCCAATCTATGCTGGTGATTTCATCCATTGTAGGGTCTTGATTTTATTGTTGATGGTGGAGTCAGAGTGGCAGATCCTTCCACAGTAGTCGATATGACGGTGATCCCTCCGAAGATTTTGCGACAGGGGAAGGTATGCGGCTCTACTAAACTTACGAATTACTATCAAGTATGATCTACTCCATTGGAATTTGGTCGTAAATTTATTACTTAATCTGGATTGCAAAAGAGTTTCATTGGGCGACTCAAAGTGGATTTTTGTTTTAATCCTATAACTTCAGGGACCTCCATTACCATGGATGGTAGAAGAAGACGATGGATCAGGTGCAAGTGAGGATACCCTTATTCCAAGCGCTGCTTGAACATTAATCTTTCATCTTCTCCGACAGAGTTGAGAGCCATGATTTCCGACCAAAAGGCTGTTTTCAGGTCATAGATTTAACATCGACAAGTAACTACTCACTACTGTAAATGATTTGTGTATACATATATTGTCGAAACCTTGCCTGACAGATGAAATCGACACGTTGAAATTTCTTTGATTTTGTTAATGGGCTGGGTTGACTGGATCTGCCGGAGCCTATCTGAATTTGACGGGGCATAATTGCTTCCCGCCATAAAAATGTCTACTTTTTTTAAACCTGGAGGAAGGCAATGCGTCATCCCTGTTCCCTCCAAAGCTTCTCGCCTAAGACGAAATAATTAGCCTAAAATGTTCAAATTTGTTGGTCATTCCCGTTATGCCCTTTCTTTGGGGGGCAAACTACTTGAAACAATTCCCTGTCCAGCGTTTGTCATTTATATTTGATCCCAAGGCTATTGTCGTGGCATCTCTTACCGTGGACCATTGGAGCAGAATTAGATAAGCTTGATGCGCCAAAACCCTAAATTGCCCTTCAGTTCATTCTCCCGCAAGCTTCTCCCCTGTAAATTTCAAATCACCCGCTACCATTTTCATTTTCAAACCCTTCTCTTCGTCTTCTTCGCCGTCTTTATAAGCCCTTGCGCTCCTCTCTTCCCCAACAAGCTCCATTCTCTGGTGTCTTCTTCTTCTTCTTCGTCTTCGCTTCTTCCGGTCTAGACTCGGGAGTGATTGTGATTCTTGTTTTCCGATTTGTCGAAATGCCTGCCTTTCCTGAGGAGCCCCTGCTCGCGCCGAACCCGGATAGGTTCTGTATGTTCCCCATTCAGTACCCTCAGATATGGGAAATGTACAAGAAGGCCGAGGCATCGTTTTGGACTGCGGAGGAGGTCGATCTCTCAGAGGATCTTCGCCACTGGGCTATTTTGTCGTCTGACGAAAAGCACTTCATCACCCATGTTCTAGCTTTCTTTGCCGCCTCCGATGGCATCGTTTTGGAAAATCTCGCCGGCAGATTCATGAAGGAGGTTCAAGTTTCAGAGGCAAGAGCGTTCTATGGTTTTCAGATCGCTATCGAGAATATTCACTCTGAAATGTATAGTCTTTTGCTAGAATCGTATATCAAAGATTCAGTGGAGAAAAATAGATTGTTCCATGCGATTGAGACGATTCCTTGTGTGGCGAAGAAAGCTGACTGGGCCCTTAGGTGGATTGATGGCACCGAATCTTTCGCTGAACGCATCATCGCCTTCGCTTGCGTCGAGGGCATCTTCTTCTCCGGAAGCTTCTGTTCAATATTTTGGCTGAAAAAGCGGGGGTTAATGCCTGGCCTCACTTTCTCGAACGAGTTGATTTCTCGAGACGAGGGCTTACACTGCGATTTCGCTTGCCTGCTGTATTCACTTCTGAGAAAGAAACTAAGTGAGGATCGAGTTCGTGGAATCGTGCGTGACGCCGTTGACATAGAGAGGGAGTTCGTGTGCGACGCCCTACCGTGCGCTTTAGTCGGAATGAACGGTGATCTGATGAGCCAGTATATCGAGTTCGTTGCGAATAGATTATTAGGAGCTTTGGGGTACGGGAAGATGTACAACGTCGAAAACCCATTCGATTGGATGGAGCTGATTTCTTTGCAGGGAAAGACAAATTTTTTTGAAAAAAGAGTCGGAGATTATCAGAAAGCTTCCGTAATGTCCAGCCTCAACGGCAATGGTGGAATCCACGAGTTCAAGATGGACGAGGATTTCTGATCTCGATATGGGTCTCATTCTGTAATATTTTTATGTTTCTTTTTTCTGTAGTTTCTTAGTTTTACTTGGGGTGTTCATCGTTTGTTTGTTTTCTTTCTTGAAATGATAAATGATAAAATGCTCAGCCATGGCAGACTGTCTTCTCTTTACAGACATTACCCAATTTCTACGCTTTTATTTTTACTATTTCTTAGTTTACCTCACGAACCACTGAATCAGCACCGCATCACAAATATTCTAATGTGGGGGGTTAAAATGCAACCAAAGGCAGCGTTTTGGCCCTTCCCATCGATTACCACCAAAAAAGGTTTAATGGGGATAAAAGTGAATGTGACTGGAAGCTGTCGTGGAGTGATTGCCGCCTTTCCTTCTGGGTTCGAGCAGCAATGTCTTCTACACTTCTGGGCCGAGGACGGTTGCAGAGCTCCTCCACCATGATTTCCAAGGATCAGTTGCTTCATCTTTTCACTCGCTTCTCTGCCCTCACGTCCCAGCCTAGTTCTTGCTCTTCCATTTTTCCCTTAATCACCTTCTTTTGTTTTTTAGTTGCTGAAATTTGTCTGTCATTTTTCCTATTTTCGCTGACCACATTCTACTTCCCGACTTGCAGGTGTGAAGAAAAGAATCAGAGATGCTGTAGACGATAGACAGGTTGTTGTTGCTTTTGCTTTTGTCTTTTTGTTTTTTTTACTATTTATCTATGGGCGACTCAAATCTCCTTTGAATCGAGTGGTTTTGGGGTTTCCTAAGAAGTGATTTTCTTTTAGTAACTTGAGATGTTATTATAGTCTTTTTTTAACGACATCGTGCAGGAAGCTGTTGCTGTAACCACAGCAATACAAGAAGAGATATTCCAAGAAATGGGTGTGGGTAGGTCCAGCCCATTCATGATTATATATTTTTCTTATTGTTATTTTGTGCTGTTCATCCCCATTTTCCCTTTAACTTTATTTGAAGTTGTTTGCACGAGCCATATATTGCCAATAAGCTCTCGAGGTCATCTGTTTTAGATTATGTCAAGATTCTGATGTTCTACTGAACTTTTACTTCTCCTGCCCTGTTGCTAATTGACTGATCAAAGATGGCATAGCGTTAATCTTCTAAGTAACACTTCGAGAAACACTAGCAAATTTGGATTTAGCAGCTGTTTCACAGTATTAGTTCAATCCTCCTTTTCTCCCCTCATTCTTGAAGTAGCAAAGGCCATTCTGATCTTATGTTAAGCTCGTGCTTTACCATGGGAATACCATGTCTGCTCAATTCCAGTTAGAAACCTTTTCATTTATGCCTTTGTTGATTAAAATACCAAAATAATTTATTCTGTGTACCAAAATATGCCTAACTACTCTATTGTCTCTTCGAGGCATTTTGTTTGACAGAAAAGGTAATTTGCTCCTACTAAGAAACATGATTCTCTAAATGAGCGTCGAAGCATCGAGATCTTGCTTATTATTGCATTCATATTGATGTGTAATTGTTGTACCTAGTGTATTTTATCTACATGCAGATCCAAGGTTTGGCATATCATGCCTCGGGAAAGTGAATTCATTTTATGAGACTGATCAGGATTTGATGATTCAGTTCTACAAATTTGTATCAATGTAAGCTCCCTCATTTGTCTCTCCCCTCTTTCTTGCTTGTAAGATCTCTAAACGGTAGATATGGATTTGACTTTCTAGTCACTCGAGAAAGAGATTCATGAAGACTAATATATTCACATATATTTTCATATATGAATGAAGCCTGAATTTTACCAACAAGCTTTTGTTTATTTGGAGGTGCTGAACAATCTTCCGTTTGGCCAGTCCCTAGCATAGTACTTGTTGCACTCTTCCTTTTCTTTTTTCTGCTTATTATCGGTATATGGTAGACATGTGTTTGAGTCCATTGATGTAATTGTACCGCCTGACATCTCTCAGATATTTGTTCTTTGTTTAGTTCTTGAAAAATCCCATATTCTCTCTCCTTTTCGATTATGTCTCTTCTGGTGTTGAATAGTTTTGCAGTTAGAACATCCTTTATCACTTTGTTGAATTATTTGTTTTTATTTTGTAGACTCCTTTCCATTAGTTCATTACAAGATAAGTATCTAGTGGATGGGATCTAAATCACATTCTATAATGCTGAAAAAACTTTGCCTTGGGTTGACAGTGAAGAAATGGCCTGTGATGAAGCAGAACTTGACCCTGAGGAATTCGCCGAAAGAATGAACAATCAGAAGAGACTGCATGAGCAGGTAGCTTATTCTCCTGAATTTTGATGTGTATTCAGCTGGTTGAAGCTGTAGCTAAAAGATGAGCCATGTATATATTTCCTTTGAACAGCAATTGGAGATGCTAAAAGCCATGCGCAAATATCACTTGGATGATCAATTGGCTATCTTCGAGAAGGTTTCTGTTTACAATTCATACTGGCTGAAAGATCTTTTCTCATATTTATACTTTGTGTTTAATTCATTACTGTTAACTATAATTATTTAGATTATCTCAATCAATATCGAAAAACAGTGATAGACTTGAGTTGAATTTACGTAAACTATCAATTTTGATGCCAATGCGAATATCTTAGTCAAGAATATGATGAAGAAACAAAATAAGAGAACATGAAAGCTTCAAGGCGTCCATCAATGATTTGTTGATCTGTATACCTCACAATTTCCTTGTGTTCTTGACGTGGATCTTGTGTTATTTGCAGCTGCATAGGCAGCTAGAAAATGCTGATTATGATGGCGGGGCCTCTCTGTTATCATCGGAAGAACTTCAGGAGACTGTGCGGAGGAGAATCTCGCCCTCGTTCCGGCCAAAATAGACCTTAAAAACTACTCTTTTGAGTCGTTGGTACGGAGTCTTTGCCTCTCATAGTTGGTGATTATTATTTGATCAGTTATCTTTAGCTTTGTTAGTGTTTCTTTAGTTTTATTTAACACAACTGATATAACTACTGAACCTACAGTGAGAATTTTCATTGAGTTTATCGTAACTATAAAAATTATCATTTGTATGTGTTAATTATTGTACTATTATATTTGTACTAACTATGTGGATCTTTGGCCTTTGATTCGTATTGAAATCTTCTACTGCGAATCAATTCTTGGATTGGGTGATTACTTTCTCTTTGATGATCAGGTCGATCGACTTGACATTCTATTAAGCTCATCTCCTAGTCCTGATAATATGTGTTGTCTTTTTAGTCATGTATCGATTCCCCACTTCTGTGGAGAAGTTGAGGCTAACTTGGGTTATTAGTGGGAACTATTAAGAGAAGACATAGATGGTGATTCTAATCCTTCCATGAATGAAACTTTTGGGAGGACTGAGTGAAAACTTCGGCTGGCAGCAGAGGAAGTAATGCACACAAAATGGCTTAAATTTAGAGACACGATAGACAGCCTTGGAGTGGTTATAATACATGCAATTCCCTAAAACTATAAATAACTTAAATTGATGATTAATGACTCATTTAATGTTACATAAAATGTCCCGAATTTGTTAAAAGGTAACTTAAGAAGATAATGACAGGGTTAAGTTTAATATGACCTATAGATTTTGAAATTAAGGATAATTAGTAACTCAACATTTTTTTGGAGTAATTTGATCTCTAAAATTTGGGTGGCAGACAAAATTGTCCAAAGAGTTGTTTTGACATTGCTTTTTAAAGTAATTATCAAAATAGATCACGATATTTTTTAATTGTCATTTTTAATTTTTAATTTCGTTAGTTGATATTTCATAATTTAAAATGCTAACAACGGATATTTTATTGTTAATATTTTCGTTAAATCTCTCAAATTAAATATAAATGGCAATTGATAGTTGAAATAATTATTTCCAAACAAATTAATTATTGTGTTTGGATAGTTGAAAAAATAGTTTATTTAAAAAAATTTTATATAAAAAATGACTTATTTTAAAATAAACCTTAAACTATCAATTTAAAAAAACACAAAATTTACTATTCATCGAAAAAAATTTCAAAGTATAAAAACTAGGAAATTTAAACTCTGAGAGCCTCCCAGGAAGAGCTGGCGCGTCCAAGTGGACTGGCCGACTCGCGACCAAATATAATTTTTTTTAACACAAATTGGTTGCAGGACGACCAATTCACTGGTAGATCAGTCGACCCGCGACCAAATTTTTATTTTGTGTCCTTTTGAGACGCGGGATGACCAATTCAATTGAACCGGTCATCCCATAACATTCCAAACCCCTGACAAAAGTCACGGGTTTGTTATTTAGTGGAGGGGGACGACCGGTTCTTTGTCACGAGTTTAGAATGGAACTAAACTGGCTGACCCCCCTTTCCCTATTTATATCCCCGAACTTTCAAGTTTCAATACTCTCTTAACTAGTTGCTTGATCCGGTGATATTTCTCTGCATTTACCGGCGATGTACAAATTTTTTATTTTATTTTATCATTTATTTTATTTATGGTTTGAATAGTTGAGTATTGTTCTCTATATAAGACAATAATAGATTTATTTGAAAATTTTACTACATGTTCAACACATCATGAAAAGATAAGCTAAAAAGTTTTGTGATTTTGTAACACTTGTACGATTTGTTGTAATTTTAGTGAATTATTTCATAAAACTGACGTAAAACAATTATAATAAATCGTACAAGTGTTAGAAAATCACGAAAATTTATACATTATCTTCTCATAATGTAGTACACATGTGGTAAAATTTTCAAGTAAATGTAATACCGTTACGTATTTGTTTTCGAATTAATGATTTATAATACATCGGTATTATTTTTTTCGTTATGTTTCGAAAATTTGAATATTGTTCTCTATGTAAGTGAATAATTTTTGCTCTCTCTGTCGAAATTTGTCCGTGTTCACCAGCTAGGTATGAAGTTTGTTTTATGTTTTTCGGCAGATATTTACCTATTATACTGTAGATAACTGAATTACGTCTGTTATCACTTATCGTACTGGTTATTAAGTAATGTAATTGTACTATATAAGTACGTTTTGCCTAAAAGACTAAAATTTAAGTGGATCGTTTGTGACCTACAGTCTTTCTTGGAAAAGAAATTTTATTTAAGAGATTGTCCAGTATAGTCTTTCCTAAGAATTTTCCTCATTAGTATTCTCCACGTTTTGACTTTTTCATTTATGTAATTTTATAGCATGTCGAACACAATTAATTTTCTTTTAACATTTTTTTTATATTTTATTACGATTTTCTCACTTATGTAATATTTATTTTAGTATTTTAACTGCATTAATGTTTTATTTATTATGTCATACTTGTATAACTCATGAAATTTTGTTGTGCGTGAACTTGGTAGTATCTTGACATGAAATTTTTGAATAAAGCTTATTAGGGGAAGTTTGAGTAGGATTTGCAGAAACACTCACTTAGTTTTTGCATGAAGATCGACTTCAGAGGTTGGAAGTCGCTGGGAATTAAAAAGCTATTTGATAGCATCAACTTAGGCAGGGTCAATACATTGACTGATGATACCTGTGATAGAATAATTTGCTTGTTTTACGCGAACGTGACAGCATCCGGGAGAAATGAGGTGTTGACTGGTTTGAGGACGTACATCCTTAGTAGGGAGTTCATAATACGTTCGGAGACGGTGAATACAGTGTTGGGGTTTGCCATAAAAAGGGTGGAATAATATTACCACGCTTTTCAAAAATGTCATTTCTTCATATTGCCTGAGGGAGTAGAGTTCCTTCAGACAATTCAATGCAATTCTGATATTGGCGGTTTTGTGAAGCCACGATTGAAAGATTTAAATGTTAGAGGTCAGGTTCTTGGTAGTATTTTAGTCCACACCCTTCTACCGCGAGATGACCATCGACATCTGGTGAGCTGCATTGACCTCTATGTCATGGAAAATCTGTGCAACGTGAAGCCTTTTGATCATGACTTCTTGATTTTAAGCCACATGTGTGACGTCGGACGGGCACCTAGAAGAATTTTCTCTTCGGGGCACTGATGGAGAAGATCGTCGAGCGCACAGGGATTCGAATATCGGATGGCGAGCAGAGAATACCCCTAGATCTATCGACGTATTTGACGAATGGGCCGCGTCGAAGTCGATGGCGCTTGGGTGCCGAAGAGCCAACATGGGGCATCCACCTCTCGGGTAGTACCCATGGATGAGACCACATTTCCGTCATTCGCCCCCCATAAAAAGGAGGCTAGTGGATGGGACACCGAGCCGTATATGCAGCACATGTACTAGATGCAGCAGACGCACCAACAGCTGCAGCAGGTGCTTGACGTACAACAGAGCCAGTAGCAGGAGATGCAGCTTCTTATAGATAGAGTAGATGAGTTCGCCGTGAGGCAGCGTGAGGTGATCGCTTCCTAAAGAGAGGTGACTGAGGCTCAAAACTATCTTACCGAGTTGTACAGAGAGATGAATGAGAGGTTCCAGCGTTGGATGGAGAACAACGGCAACGACGATGACGATGACGACCCGCTGGCGTAGTTTATTTTAGTTTTTGTATGTACACTTTAATTTTATAGTGCGTGGTCTGTTTTTTTAATAATGGATCTTTTAGTATAAGTTTCACATTTGGTAATATATGTGAATATCAAACTAATGTATTTCCTAGTTATTGTATCTATTAATGAAATAAATAAGTTTAACTAAAGGGTTTATTTTAAAATAAACCTCAAAGTATCAATTTTTTTTTACAAAAACCAGCAAAATTTATTATTCATCGAATGAAAATAAATAATGAAATTAGGTAATAAATAATTACAATTTGAATCACCTTCAAAGAATAAATGAATTAAATACTTAGTAGTATACAAAGAATTATAGGCCGCAACGCAAAAAAAAATTATTGCACCGAGCCTTAGCCAACGAACAGTCAAAAATTCATGCCGCGGTCGCGTATCGAACATTAATGCACATAATGAAATGAAACTAAAATAAGAAATAGTACAGTGTGTTTATGAATGGGAGAAATGTGGTGAAATGTACTTGTATCTCGTTATATATACTGAAATCCATGAAAGTGTCTTGTGAAGCAGCGCGTAAAGTTGTTCCCCTGTTGGGACAAGTACGAGTATTATGTCTCTGCTACCGACATATACGACACCGCACGGTAGAGTTCCTCTTGCTAATTCTCGAGCTTGATGGCTCTTCGATATCTCACACTCGTGTCTTCTTCGGTCCACTAGGTTGACGCTTTCTCTTGGGCAAGAGGATTTCAACCATACCTTCTATGGACGACAACATTAGTTGGCCACCCATGGGATGAAGGTAGTGTGAGTACATCTGCAGGTAGGTTGTCCGGTGGTAGCATGTATGCACGTAATTTTTCAGTGCTACTTTCATTCAGTGCATGCAAGGAATAACGTGGACACTAGAGATTCCAGTAAGCTCCCACCTGATATAGTTGCACACACCTAAATCCATGTCGACAACGAATTGTTCGTATCTATTGCTGACTTGAATCATCCACCTCTTGTAATGGTTTGAATGTTTTAGAACAAAATTTGTAATTATGGATGTACATTATAAATAAGATGTAAATTAAGATTTGAAAGAAAATGTGTTGAAAAAAAAAAGATAAATTAAAAGACGAAAATTTGACGTTTTTGAGAGGGAAAATGGTATGCATGGCTAATCGATCGCCCAAGGTAGGTGATCAATCGCCATTTTTGGTTGATTGAGTGATCGCGGACCTGAGAAGGTGCTGATCGATCGCCTAAGGAAGGGCGATTGATCGGTTATTGAGTGCGGGATTGGAAATTTCAAGCAATGTGGGTGTCGATCAATCGGTTAAGGCTGGCCGATTGATCGCCACTGTTAAAAATTTAAACGTATAAAATTGATTTTTATTCAGATTAAAATTTAAATTAACTACGATAATTTAATTAAAATAAAATTTAATTGAGATTAGATTAAAGTTAATTGAGTTTAAAGATTAATTAATTAATATTAGAGTTAATTAAGTTTGGTTTTATGATAATAAACCAAAGTTGGAGGGGCAATTTAGTCTTTTTATTGGATAATGATAAGTTTAATGGTAAATTACCCATTAAACACTATGTGGGTGGGTGGCTTTGATTCGGTGAGTTTTACATATAGAGAGAGAGAGAGAAAGAGAGAGAGAAGTAGAAAAGAGGAGAAGAAACAGAGGGAGAGAGAAAGAAAGGAGAAGGAAACGGCGGGGAAGGAGGAGAGAAAGGGAACGAAAAATTAGAGATTCGGTGATTTGTTCTTTAAAGAAAGTTATTTAGCTCAATGAGAGAAGCGTTTTGGCATAGAAATCGATAAGTTCGGTGAAAAAACTTGAGGAATTGATTTACGGTAAATATCTCCAACAATTACAATAGTTAGATTGAACTGTTACTGCCTTGATAGGTGGAGATAGATTTAATTATTGTCTTGGATCTGGATATGATAGAATTGATTGAACTGAAATTAGACGTTGAAGTAAGGAATTTCATATTGTTTTTATTCAAATTGATAATGAATTCTGAAAAATAGTTTATTTCAAATACTTTATTGAAATGATAATTTGTGTTGAATTGAAAATAATTGGTTTTTAAAACTATTGTATAGAATTGAACCCATTGATTTCAAATATACTTGAATGGTTGAGTGTGTTGTTTTAAAAGTATATGACACATGATTTATAATTGTTTAAAGCATGCATTTTAGGAAATAAAAAGTTGGAAGTCATGATAATATAAGAACCTATTGGGGTAAACTTGCCTCTTCATGTGAAATAAATATGACTATGAAAATAATTGAGAGCCTTACGTAAAACTTACTCTTTGGGTTGAAAATTCCTAAATCCTCGAGAAGAATAAGACAAGAATGGTCTATAGTCCTACTGGAGAAAGCCCGGGAACTGTAGATAGATTATTGTCATATGAGTCATTTTAGAAAGAGAATTACATTTTTACATTTTTATTTAAATCTGATGGAAAGAAATGGTTTTTCAATCGTCCATTTTGTTACAATGCATCAGATTTATTTAATTGCGGAGAATGATTTTAAAAAAGTGGTTGATGTTTGTTTCTTTTTCGGGTTTGGATTTGGCATGAATTTTAATGCATTAATTGGTTAATGAATTTTTAAATAGTTCGAATTATGAACACATGCATTTTTATATACATGACATGGATTTCAAATTAAAATATAATGGATTTAAGACGATTTCAAAATAATCATGATTAGGTGGTGGTAGCGTATGAGTCTGGATAATGTGGATAGGGTCTGGGCTATGTACTTTAGTCGCTAGATTTATTTGCTGAGTCAATGACTCATTATTGTGGATATTCATATTTTTCAGATATCGAGGACATTCACCGGGCGGAGCAACCAAAGCAAGGTAAAGTGTATAATGAGGTATAGGTGAAAGATCGCAGTTGAGGATCTTTGGGTTGGAAAGTCACATGTCGTGACTAATACGCATTTTATATTTTTATTAGTTTCTGGTAGAAAACTCTGATACAATTATGTAAATAATAGAAATTGATAAATATATACTGTATAAACTGCGTGGATATTGGATATAATGTATAATAAATGTCCGGTTGATGTTGTGTAATGAAATGCCTGAGAGATATCTTATTTTAAGATGCTAGGTACAATCCAGACATGTTTAGTTAGAAATACAAACGTATCCATGCAGTTTGAAACTTAGAGTTTATTTAAGTTATTTTCCACCTCGGGAATCCAAATCGTTGGGTCAGGTCCTGATACGCCCAGCCCATTGAGCATTCCAATTTTAAGATGCACTTGTTAGATTGACAAGTTTTTTCTTGATCTAGGGGCACAGGAGATCTGTCGAATTCGCCACCTTCTCAAACTTCTTCACAATGCAAGTTATCAAGTACTTTTGGATCATCTCGAATATGGTCAGGATCAGTTTGTCCCTCACCGGCAATAGAAGTGCGTTGAATGACTCGCACAAATTATTTAAACTCAAGTCACACTTGGGAATCGATGAGAATGCGTAACTAGCCCAATAATTGCGCTATTTCTGTCGCATATATGCTTCTGTCTTTAGGCTAAGTTGATGCAATTTCTTCATTTCATACTCGAAATGGGTCTTCGTGGGTGCCTTGACCACATTACACATTGTATCTCCGTACGCTCGACCCCAAAATTGATTTTTGAAATTTGTGAACATATGCCGAAAAAAGAACTGGTGTTTGGCCTGTCAGAGTTCATCTCGAATAGCTTTCTTTAACCTCTGATATTAGAATACCATAACGGCGTCAGTAAAACAATATTACTATCGGAACAACCCAAAATTTGAAATCGCAAATAGAAATGCATTTCAATTTCTGTCAATCTGAGACAAGTGTCCACCTGCAACCCGACTCAGTGTTTAGGTCTTTATTCAATATTTGCAAAAACCATGTCCATGAGTCGGGCACTCATATTTGACGTTGACAATAACAACGAAATATATTCCATTGTTGCCATCAATACTGACGGCTGTGAGTAATTGGCCGAGACATGACTCGTTCAGATGGCAGCCATCCAAAAATATAACAGGCCTACCGCACAGCAGCAACTCTGCCTTGCAGGCGGCTATGCAAAATAAAATCTTTGGAATTCCAATGAATTAGGGCCCACTAGGTTACCATCAATTTTTACTGTGCTACTTGGATTTGATCTGAATATCTCGGCTGCGTACAACCACAATTGCCCGTACTGCTCGTCGCAGTTCCCTTCGTTGATGGTTCGAGCTACGTTTCTTGCTCTGATGACAAGACTGGGTGAAATGTCGACAGTAAAATCCTTTCTCACTGTCTCGATAATAGAAGGGATGTCCCAAGTAGGGTGACTTTTGAACCTGTCTAGGTAATGGTTCGCCACCTATTTTGCTGAAGCGTGTCGATTCTCAACTTTGCCTCGAATAGCTGTGAGTGTCGATAAAACTTTTGATTTGAAATGCCTTCTCGTCTTGCATCTTTGAATCATACAATCGCCACCCACAGCCGTCTTGACATTCAGTCGACAGTCGCTTCTTTTCACTTTTAGTGAATTTTATACCATAACCATTTTTCAACAAATATGCTCTTATTTCTTCTTTAATTGCTTTTATAGAAGCATATTCTCTTCCAAAAAAAAATTCTGTTGAGATTTATTGTCTTACCAATCTATTTTTCACCTCTTTGTCATCCGAGCCGACCGGTGTTCGAAACTCGCAGTCTAGAGTTTTGGAGGTCGAATACGTGAATGTTGCTTCATTTTCGTCTGCTTGGTTGAACACTCGTAGCTCACTATATGCAGACGTGTCGTTCGCATACCATTCATTTCGGCGTCACTAGCTAATCTCTCGTTCAAATTAACTGATATATTTGAATCGAAATTAATCGTCGCTGCTAATATAGAGCAAAAGATTAAAATATTATAAATATAAAAAAATAAAATAAAATATCCATATTTTTAGAATTTAAATGGAAATAACAAAAATTTTAGTATAAAATACAATAACAACAAAAATCGTTAGCTAATTATAATCACAATATAACATAGATGTAAGAATTTTATTATAATATTATTATATCAATGCAATTAAAAATACTAAAATAAGTATTACATAATTGAGAAAATCGTAATAAAATATAAAAAAAATGTTTAAAAAAATTAATTGTGTTCGACAGGCTATAAAATTACATAAATGAAAAAGTCAAAACGTGGATAGTACTGATCAAGAAAATTTTCAAGAAAAACTATACTGGACAATATCCTGGACAGAATTTCTTTTACAAGCAAGTTCCCAAGAAATGTTAAAGGGTCATAAACGGTCCACTTAAATTCAAGTATTCTAGACATAACTTACTTGCACAGTATTATTATACCACTTAATAACCGGTACGATAAGCGATAATAGACGTGATTCAGTTATCTACAGCATAATAGATAAATATCTACAAAAAAAAAAAAAAAAACTTCATACCATTGAATACGAAGAAATATTGCTGAAGAGAGAAAAAAAATCTTCGTCTTATATAGATAACAATATTGAAATATCCAAAATATAAATAAAATAAAATAAAAAAAGTACATGATAAAATAAAATAAAAAACTTCATACCTAGCAAGTTAACGTGGAGAAATATCGTCGGAGAGAACAAAAAATCTTTGTCTTATATAAAGAACAGTATTCAAACATTCGAAACACAATAAAATATAATAAAAGGTAAAATAAAAAAAATCGTAAAAATCGTACTGAGCAGGTAAAAGCGGAGAAATATCACCGGAACAATCAACTAATTGAGATTGTATTAGAAATTTAGTGTGATTTGAAACTGGGGGGAATCGACAATCCGTTACAGTCACGGGTTTTGTCATTTACTAGAGGGGGACGGTCAAGTTTTGGTAAGAGGGGGACGACCGGTTCAATTGAACCAGTCGTCTTGCGGTGGAATTGAAAAAAAAAAATATCGGGTCGGCCTGTAGATCATCTTTAAATGTTTAAATTGCATATTTTTAATATTTTGAGATTTTTTTTTATAAATTGTAAATTTTGCAATTTTTAAAAAAAAATTCGATAGTTTGAGATTTAAATAAATAATATAAAAAACCAAGTATGTTGATATAAAATAAAATTTTCAAAAAAGAAAACTTAGTTATTTCTCTTTAACCTAGATAACAATGCTAAAAAATATTAAAAAAATAAATCCATATAATTATAATGAAATTAATATGATTTGAAATCAGGTCTATATTTAATATTATGGAAGATAAGAATAGTGTGGATAGCTGAATAAATAAACAAAATTGGGGTAATCGTCACTTTTTAAATATTACCCAAATAGCCCTGTGTGTCAAATAGTAGATTGTAGGGTGGGAAGGAAAAATGCGGGGTCGGAAAGGACAATGCGCTCTGGGCGGGGCTTGGGGTATTAATATCTTTCACTTTTTTTTGGGGAGATATTTCCACTTTTATCCAAGTAGGCCCCACTCTCTTGCACTTTTGCCCTTCCCATCTCTCTTTCCCGATACACCACCCTCTGAGGAATCCACAGGCCTACCTACCTTCTCTTCCTCTTATTTCATCCCGTCTTTATCTTCTCATCCCCTCCTCTTCTTTCGTCCTTATCTTCTCTCATCTTCGGTGCCTTCTTTTTCTTCGTTTGATTCGTTTTTTGGCTTGCAAGTCCAGAAGTGGAGTAATAGAGTCCGTTTCGTTCGCGTGATTTTGATTTTTCGTTGAGAAATTCGGTGAAGTTTTGGCGGTGTGGCTGGGGTTTATGCTTTTCTGAGACTTTTCGACCGGGTTTATAGTTTAGCCGAAATTTCGACCTACATTTCTGCTTGGATTCTCTCTTCTTTCGCGATTCTCGAGCACACTGACTTGTTCGGTGCTGATAGAATCCATTCCGGATATGGACCGAGGTGACCGGCGAAGTATGGGAAAATTATTTGGTGACTGAGTTACGATTGAGTAAGAGAGGAAGAGAAGATGAAGAGGAAAGACGAAGAGAAAACCATGGTACCTATGTTTCCTAGGCTCCATGTTAACGACGCAGATAAAGCAGGACCAAAAGCACCGCCAAGGAATAAGATGGCCCTGTATGAACAGTTCAGTATTCCCTCCCAGCGTTTCAACTCTAAGTTATCGTCCCCAACCTTGACGCAGGTATTTCTTTTGTCTTCTCTCTTTTCAAGCTTTTTTGTCAATTATTTTTCTGAATGTTTTGATTGGTGCTTGATGCTTCACTGACTGTAGGATTAATGAGCTTCATGTCCTGACTGCAGAAAAATTTACAGGTGTCTGGCAATGAAAGAAATCCTCCACTTCATGTATCTCCATCGACAAATACTCATCATGACGAAAAGTTCCATGCTCGCCTCTCTGACTTAGAAAACATGACCACTTCTTTTATTCAGCACGAGTACATGAAAAAGTTTGGAGATGAAGATGATTTTATGGTTCCTGTATTTGTTCAGACTGGGATTGGTCATGATGCTAGTAGAAATAGACTCGTTTCCCCTGGTTCTATACTTTCAGGTCGATCCATAAAATTGAAAAATGGCTGCGATAAATTAAAGCCAGAAGCAACGAAGAAAGGTAATGATAAAAGTGATCAAATTAGGACCAACTCTGCAAAAAATACTACAATTCTATCTGGGGTGGAAGAAATTCGTGGGTTGGTGGAGGGAGAAGGTGAATCCCGCATTCAAAATTTTCGAGACAGTCATGGTGGTAGTTGTGAGAAATCATGGGACAGTGATACTTGCTTACAGAAAAGTTGTAGGAATATTTCATACGTAGATAAAAGTAAATGTCGTAATGGTGTTTTTGAGTCTATCAAGGACAAGAAGAAGAACAATGTTCTCCAGCCAAGAATTGACTCTCGTTCTAGGGAGAATAACGATGATGTGAAGGAGATCGCTAATGAGATTGGCCATTCTGATGGTAGAACAAAAAGTGCATCACAATTGGAATATGCAGACAAAAATGATGATGTCTCAGAGACCTCTATGGTTGCTTCAGTTTCCGGTTTTGATATTACACCCGATGATGTAGTTGGAGTAATTGGACAGAAGCATTTCTGGGACGCTAGAAGAGAAATTATGAAGTAAGTTTTCCTGCTCAATACAGCTTCCTTCAGTAATAATTCAAGGTCTCTATATGAATTACTTCTCTTGACATACATGGTAATGATTCATTTATCGAGCGATTACAATAGCGGACTCTCGTAGAAAAAATGTCCATTTCTTGAATAAAATACCTTTGACAATTTGAAATTCGAGATATTTTTTGAGGTTTAATCATGACTTTTATGAATATGTTATATCAAGCTGTTACCTTGTTTGTTATAACATAATCTTCTTTTATTTGAACTGAAGAATTTTAGAAATGGCTGGAGTCAATGGTTAGAAATCCATCCCTTTTCTTTTTCGGCAGCTTCATAGTAGAAATTTAAGAGGTGGATCGTCTTACAGCAGGAATATATTTTGTTAGTGCTTGATTTTTCCCATGACCTCTGTAACTACTGCTTCTCTGGTGCCAAAATGAGAACGAGCAATTTGTAATGTATTTTGAAAATTATGAATTTGTCAGACCGCTTTAGGATATTCTGGGTTTGATGTTTTTTGGCTTTTGATATTCGTGTTCATGATCCTGGTCTGCATTATTGTCATCAAATTCTTTTTACTCCTTTAGGCTGTAAGTTTATAAAAGTGCCATTGCACAAATATTATATCTTTTTGTTCCTGATTAATTTTTTTACCACTCTTGACAGTCAACAAAGAGTTTTTGCAGTGCAAGTGTTCGAGTTACATAGACTGATAAAGGCAAAGTTGTCACCCAGCTTTTGGGAACAGTTTTTTCCAGCAACTTGAACTTTTCATACGTAATGCATGTAAATACTATTTGATCTGATCATAACTCCTGTATATGTATATGTATTATAACAGGTTCAACAGCTGATAGCCAGATCACCCCATCTTATGCTTGAAAATGGACCTCTTCTGGCCAATTCTTCTACAAGGGTTTCTCCTACAAAATTCCTTCCATCCGAGAATATAGCCAAAACACGAACACAGTTCGTACATAAAAGCAAATCCAATAATACAAAACAGAAAGGGGAATGTTCTGCCGTTAATGCAGTTGGGAAGACATGTTTGACTTCACTTTCTTCCGGGAAGAATTCAACTTGTGGACCATATACAGAAAATTCAAAAGCAGGTGATTGGTGCCTCCATCAACCTCCTGGGCATCAGTGGCTAATCCCTGTAATGTCCCCTTCCGAAGGACTTGTATATAAGCCATATCCTGGACCTGGTCCAGTTAGTGTCCCTTACAACCCAGTCACGAATCCAGGCTTTGGAGTTCATTGCAGTCCCCAATTTGCCCCTGCTTATATGCCTCCTTATGGAATGCCACTTGTTAATCCAAGTCTATCAGGCTCGTCGGTCGAGCAAGTGAGCTGGTATCCTAGACCGGGCGCAAACGGTCAATCTGGTCAGGCGTCCACAGGGGTTTCTCCATTTCATTTGCAGACTCAGAGCTCATGCAATATGCAGGTTGCGAAAGATGGAGCTGCTAGGCAAGGTGGAAAGGTTGGAGGATCTAAAGAGAGTGATTTCCAAATAAGTACGGCCAGTAGTCCCTGCGAGAAAAGTTGGGGAGGTGGAAAAGATAAGATCTCTAAAGGAAGAGATCCCCTTCCTCTTTTCCCTGGGGCCCCGGTTGTTGAAGAGCCCACACAAGTGATCAGAGTTGTGCCGCACAATAGAAGATCTGCGTCGGAGTCGGCCGCAAGAATTTTCCGATCCATACAGCAAGAGAGAAAGCAGAATGATTAAGTTAATTTCATTGCTCTATTTTGGGTATGTTTTGTTGTAAAATAACTTTACTTGTGTTTTATTAAGTTTTTGACCTGAATGTAATATATATGTAGTAATTCGGGAATGAATGAATGATGGCAAAGCATGTGTAATTCATAATAGTCGTGTCTACTCAATCAACTGTTTCAGACCCTCTGCAGCTTGCTATCTTCCCAATTCGTAACAGTCGTTTACTGATTGTTTCCTTTGCCTTGGTCATATGCTTGTTCATTTTGCAGGCGAAAGGTGGGGGAGAGGCATCCCAGAAAGAAACTCTTGGGATCTTCACTTTGTTTTCTTTGAATCCTGCATTTATGTAGAGCCTTCGTCGTTACAATATTGCACCAAGGAAGCAATGGAGCAGGCGTTCAAACCTTTGGCGCTTGTGCTACACAAAGCTTGGAACTTCTTAGCCAAGTGTCTTTAATGTTCACAGACACTCTTTAGGGTTCCAGCATTCATACAGCTTTTCAATTTATATTAATTGACAATTATTTTTTATTTTTTAAATATATTTTTGATACTTTACATAATGATTCACGTAATTAAAATAGAATTGTAATAAATTAATTATTTATAATTTATAATATTTATTCTATTTTAATTATATTAATAATTATATTTTATTCACCGCCGTGTGTCATGGCACGAATTGGAAAGAAACGACGGCGTTTTGGACACCAACTTGCTTTAGTTGGGCTGCCACTCGCCGATGGCCACGAGCAATTTAGCTGTCACTCACCTACTTGCCAGGTTGTCTGTTCGGTCAGCTACCCGGCCTGCCCGAATTGTTCTCTTTAAATTTATATAGATGGAAAGCAACCTGAGGATTTTCAGCCATCAGTCTTTCCTCCGTCTCTTTCAGTCTTTGAGAATCCTATAATGGCGGTTGTTTCCAAATCTTCAATCCTGGCTTTCATTGCCGTTTTATTGTTCACCTTCTTCTCCCTCCATGTTTCCGCCCAAGAAACCGAAGCTCCGGCGCCGACCCCTGATTCTCCCGCATTCGCCATCTCTCCGTCCTTTTCGGCTTTGTTAGCTGTGGTCGTTGCTCTGGTATTTGGATCTGCTGCCAGGGCATGAGGAAATTGCATTGGATTTGGATTTGGCCTTTTTTTTTTTTACTACTTTTGGTACTGTTTCTGATATTATAGAGTTTATAAGCTTGTTGAATAGTATTGGGACGGGTTCTGATTAGGTTGCCTACGTACAAGAGATTTTGAATTTCATATAGCTAGGTTCGATGACTACTGTTATTGTTTACGATTATCATTGTTATTATTAAATAAATTATTCTACTCTCTTGGAAACTTAATCTCTGTTCTGCCAGTTTTTACCTCTACAGATTCTCTAATGGTTGTATTTTATCTATTTCTAGATCAGAGCAGCTTGGCTGCCTAGTGCCAAGTCTTTCACAAATTGAGTTTCCGGTTGGGGATCACAGTGAAAAGACCGAAAAAAGAGGCGATCACGCTTGATATAGATAATTTCGACGATTGTTTTTTTCGATTGATTTACGAAATTAAACGACACTTAGGTGTGATCGATGGGTTTTAGTTCATTTGAAAATACGCAAACTAACTAAGACGGTACCATCTGCAAATCTAATAGATCTGGGTCTCTCTCAATTTCAACTGAGACGAGGGTTCGTCATCTTCATTTTGTCGTGTTGTTTTGACAGCAGAAGACCAGTGTCGTCTTGCAATTAAGTCCAAACGACCTTTACGGCGTAGCAGTTAGAGCATGGGGGATTGTGGCCTGGCCATGACCGAACCCATGTGCATTTTTTGAGCAATGACAATAACACCTTGTCTTGCTAAATAAAATAATTGAACTTTCTGACCCCAAACTAGGAGATGTTTAGCATCATTAGTTTTGGTCAATTCGATTTGAAGTTCAGCTTCAAGCACTCAATAGTCTGGCCACGCCCATCTGAGCAAGTTCAAATTCAAACACAGAAAAGTTGTTGCCAACCTGACCCAATCATTCCTTTATTAAAATAGTAATTTTACTGATGAAATAATAAATTATAATATCTCTTGATTCAAAATTGTTTGCCTTTAAATCTCAAAATTTCTGCTAAATTTGGCCAATGATTTTACAAATTAAACAAACAATTCATTACCACCCAATTATAAGATAGTCTACTATAATAATAATTGTTTTTATTGAATTGCCTAGCTGATCTAAATGCAAAGATCACTCGAATCAACTCAAATATAGAAGAAAAAATTATCATTTTTAATGTTCGATGCTTACCCGAATGTCGAATCAATTGAACCCCATAGTAGATCTCGTTTAGGAAGACTCGTAAATCTTGATCTTCAAAGAGTTACTTGTTTTCTTTGCTCATAGATTTTTTCCAAACAAGATTTTCCGTGTGAAATTAGTGTTCCATATTTGTTTATTTTTTCGATTATCGATTGATTTTAATGAAAAGTTGACAATATTTTATAAAGCATAATTCTTGTAACCCAAATAAGCATTCTTGCAAATTATACGTGATCAACTTAATGCATAGCCGAATACACTAAATAGTTATATATTTACAAAGAAACCAAAGGGAAACAGATTATTGGTAACTGCTTAGTGTACTGACTATCGTGTACTTGAGATCCTGACATTTTTGATTTATCATGCACTAAATCCCGCGTGAAGTGAGCTCCATCGACTGTGCGGCACATTGGTGCAAGCCTGAGCTGACGCCTGAGCCATCTGATCCATCTGAGTTCCAGAGTTGCAGATGTTTGCAAAGGTGCGCATGTGTTTCATGCCATATTGAGATATGGATCCACAATGAGTCTCGAATGTTCTCACCTGTAAAAACAGAGATTTAAATAACCACAACTTCTTTAAGAAAGAAGATGATTGATTCTAGTGATCAAATCCTAATTGGTATTGAAGAAGCTCATATTACACGTCTATCGTTGTGGTGTTTCCACTTACCAGGGTCTTGAGACACTGCCAGTTATCGACGAGAGGCTGTCCAGAAGGACGCGCAGAATCAAGCACCTCTGAAGCCTTTTTGATTCCAAATAATAACTTTACAACTAATTTCACACTGTTGTCTATATGCATTCTATGTGACATTGCTTCGAAAAACTGCTTTTGGGCTTCAGTTTTTCTTGCAGAGCCCTCAGGCGCTTTGCGGAACTGTAATAAAAAGCGAGGAAAAGAATGAGTCAGAAAGAGAGGAATTGGAATTGGCTGTGAGAATGCAGAATATTGAAAACGTCAACCATATTCAAAAAGAAAACATGAAAATGAATCGCCAATAATTCACAAGCAGAATAAGAGATTTAAACAGGTCTAGCTTGTCTCTACAACTAACTCTTACAACGCGAACATGAGCTTCACATAATACCGACTCCCACAGTCTATGAGAAAAACTGTCTATCTCGCAGTTCACAAAATCATTAGCCAAAAACAACCTAATCCAATGGTCTAAATTTTTTCAGAATCAATAGTTCAACAAACGAGTGCAGGCTTTTTCAACTACACATGATTCTTAACAAAAGTAAAGCTCATAAAAATAAAAATACAAAAAAAAAACTAGAAAGATTCTTTGTGTAGCCAATATTAAGTTAGAATCATCAGTAATAATGAAACTTGCCCAGATTCGACGATTTGAAATTTAAAAATAAAGATGCACAAAGGAAAGAAGTATATCTCAGCTGAGGAGAGAACAAACCTTATCCCAAAAATGGAGCAGGTCAGCATCCCTCTGATTGACAACTTTTGAAGGGAGATTCAAGGAATTCTCATCCACAAACGTGTAGTTTTCATTTTCAGGATCCGTACCAATATATAAAAACAGATTGTTTTTTCCAAGTCCAATATCACCATACTGCATAACATGAGAACCGTAGGCATCGTTACCATTCAATGTCCTCTTCTTCACCTGTAAATACGAGCAGATAAAATCAGAAACAATATTTACTACTTTTATACACTTCAAAGACCACTATTCATATTTGGCTACACTTTAAAGGCCACCCTTTTCCCTTTGCTGAATACAGACCAAATTATCTTCTACATCCGTCCGTATACAAGGAAAACAAAATCAAAATGGGTTAGGGATTTTCACACTCGCAAAGTCTGTTCTCGATTTACCAGTTATCTCTTCAATTTGAAATGACTCAAAGCAAACTGAAAGGAACATATAATCTATCTTACCAGTTCATATTGCTGACGCAAAGTTTCAGACTGCAAATTGTGTATATCACTGTGCAAAAGACAGAAGTTAGGGGTGAATTTGGTATGTGTTATGAGCTGCATCCTTCTAAATTTTCTGACAACTGCCAGAGATATTTAGTGCATACCTGTCTTCCATCCAGGCAACGCTATATAAGTCACCCAAGCAAGTCTCGTATTCTGGGGGAGGGCCAGGATATTCCCCGGGACAGTAGGTTCCCCAACTGCTCTCTACTGCATTTGCTGCTGTGGTTGCATAGATATTTAAACCTTCTGGAAGAAGACCCTCAAATATACTTCCAGATTCACAAGCCTCGAGATAGAATACCTATGATCCACAAATATAGCAACTGCATCTGAAACATTCTCACAAACGCTGAGTGCTAAGGATATTATCGTTCAATTTACTTACCAAACTACTGTAAGTTCCAGAAGCATGCTTCTTCTTTAATACTTCAATCAGATCGTTAGCATACATGTAAGGATTTGTAGGCATACCTGATGAATTTGTAAAGAACATTTGAACGAGATAATGTCATTTTCATATCATGTTGAATTATCATAACAGATATGTATAACACAAGTGTTGTTTTGTATACACATTAATGCTTGATGGAAAACCAAGTGATAACAATAATCAAAACAAAATTTGATGATAGAAAATAGAAGATTTCGGGGCTCTAGGCTGAGGATTCTATCATGGATAACTTTGCCTTCTTAATTCTCAGAAAAAAAAAAAAAAGAATGCATGATGGTATGTGTTATACTCAATCCAGCAACAACAGTAAACTTGAGCAGCCAATTTAATAAACAGAGCACAAATTCAACAACAGAAATTAAAGAAGGCAAAAGACAACACATTTGGCCGCTGGATTCTTTGAGGCTACTTACCGAGCACTCCTGGGCCACCATGATCGGTATAATATATGAAAATATGGTCATCGGGACCACTTTTAACCACCTTTCCACTGCCCCCAGTAACAGCCGTTTTATTTCCCAAAATTACGGCAAAAAAGTTGTCGACAGTAACATCATTCCCAGTGTAATCCTGTCATTGATAAAAACTCAAGACATACAGGAGAAGGAGGGGAGGGGATTCAATTGCTGAAGGTTTACATCCAAGAGCCATGAAATTCGAACCTTTGGAACTCCTTTATAAACATCATTGCCAGTTGGACTGTTAATGATGACTCCGGGTCTAGGATTTTCTTCATTTAAAGCGATGTCGTCGTACATAAATACAACGATATTCTCATCTTTTAGCCCATTTTTCCTCAACAGTTGATAAGCATGGCATACGTCAGCCTGGGAGGAATAGAAAACTAGGCTCAGTATCAGTTCATTCTTTCCATAGTACGAGTCATAATATTTAGCTTATATCCGTAAATTATGACCTAAAGAATAAGTTGATTAGCAGACAACTACGCTTAATCATATAAATATTTCCCTAATACTTCTTAAATATTGTCTGAGGTAATTTTTCAGAACTTTCTTAAGCGTCTATTTAAGCTCAAACAATTGCTAAAGACAAACCTATTTTGGCATCCACGTAAAAAAAGCTGAATTCCATACCAAGAATTCGTTCAGGATAATTAATTTTCATGATTATGATTTATATCCGAATCAAATCGGGAAATTGATCAACATCACTAGGTCGAGTTTCTGGAAGAAAAGAACAACGAAAGAGCAAAAAAGAGGTAAAATTATACATTCCATAGATTTGTAGAAGACCAATCGACCTTCAATTTCACACTAACTAAATAAACACAGAATTAGAAAGCAAAGCAACCAAAATCCATACAAACTATAAAAAAACGTCTAAACAAAAACAAAATAAAAATAATATTTTGGATCAAATGAAGCTTCACCTGGTGCCTGTAATTCCAATATCCGTTGGAGCCAGCAATCAGTACAGCCCATCGGGTCCCTACAGTGACATCATCACCACCTCTGCGAAAAAATCTCGAAGCCTCGGAAGGTAGTCGGATAAAGTCTGCGGTGAGATCTCGGCTACCGGAGGCAAAACTGAAGATAGTGAGAAGGAGGAGAAGATGGAGAAGAGAATTGATGGCTGCGGAAGTCATCGGTTGCCTTGGCCGGTGAACTTGGAAATTCGCCCGGAGACTCTGGATTCTGTTTATAAAGGACGGAGGATGATATTGTAATTTGCAAGAGACCTTGCGGATACAATGGGTATCCGCTTTGGAGGCTAAGGTGGGTCCTACCAACCAAATTAATTTTTGTAGCATCGTAGCCATACACGTATCTAAAAGTCATTGGATAAACAAATCTGAGCCATGATGCCTGAGGTGGGGCCTACCACAATCCTGGCCAACTTCTAAGTCGTATCATAGTCGTACACGTAATTTAAACTAATTGGCTATAATATTACTTTAAACTGTCGCACGGTAATACATTTTCCACAAGTGTGCTCAGTCCTCCCACACGCTTCCCATTCTCATTTAACTAAATATACAAAATATAAATAATTTTAATTTTGCATTTTGAAGTGAATAATCAACAACATAATTATAACATATTATAAACAATTAAAAAGAGAAATTATTTAAATAAAAATAATTAAATGTCATAATAAAATTTTAAAATTAAATATAAATATAGCACTAATAATAAAATACATCATAAAATATGACAGAAGCTCATTGCTTAATTACATAGATTAACTTCTACTAATTATAAATAGAAATTTTAAAAATAAATAAATAATAGATTAGAAATTACGTGTACAGCCAAGTTCTTAATGTACTAAAATATCCATAAGTTAAAGTTATTTTATTTATATTTATATTAAAATTCACTGTTTATTTTGGCTTATTCTATACATTCAGTGACATTGACGTGTGGAAATAATTTGCACAAACCAAAATTGAGAAGAAGAAGATTGAAGAATAAATGCTGCAAGAGACAAGGACTTTGTCCAGACCCTTTTATTTTATGTTATCTTACCATATACAATATTATTTAAAATATTATTATAAATATGAAATGAATAATCATGCCACGTTATTGAGATATCATTTAAAACTAATTAAAAAATTATGTATAAATATAGTAACGTTAAAACATAGTGTCTTCTAAATTATGTGTGAATTAAGTCGGTTAGACTTACGTTAGAAATTTCATAATTTTTAAAATTTATGTATTAATATATAAATATATATTTAAAATGTAGATTTTATTATTTTTTTCAACCGTTTTAAGTTTTTTGCTTAAATTTTTGTATTTATTTTTTAATTTTTAATTCTTCTTCTATTTTCAACCATTAGAACAGTATCGAAGGTTCGTGGTAGAGAAAAATTAGACATACGTACAAGAGAAGCAAAACAAAATAACTTGCATAGTAAAGAATTTGTTCTCGTTTAGCTCAAATGATTTTATTTTATTTTCAATTCGTCCTTGTTTTGGTCGATCATAGTATAATAGTACAAAAAACAAAAAATACAATTGTTGATTATTATTTTGGGTTCGCGGTTGATTATTTATCTCAATTGTTCAGGATTTTTTTTCCTTTCTCCGAGGTTTTCTACTTAAAACTTGATATTCATTATTTTCGCACTTTTTCAACTCTGATTTGATTTCAACAGTAAGTAATATCGAGGTTTTGTGTTAAAGAAGAACATGATATGTAGAGCAGAAGCGTAACAAAATGACTCGTAGAGCAAAGAGCTAATTTTATTTACTTTTCTATTGGTTGTTTTCATTCTACTATAGTATACAGTAGATATTAAACAACAATAAACTGAAAGATAAATAATTATCTTTTAATTGTATAGTTAAAATAAGCATAAATCAACAAAGAATCACCTTCAAAGTCTATAAAGGACTTACATGGTTAAAATGTAAATAAAACTAACATGAGGGGTAAATGATTTTGAACATTTAATTTCTCAAATTTATACTGAATATGTCACACCTCTATAGCCTAGGAAATAATATATAAACCTTAAAAAAACAAACAAAAGATGGAACGACTTTCCATGTGCAGGCCGGAAAAGATAAAAATAGTTGGGCTTCATAGGCTCGGCCCAATTGGGGCCCAAAACAGACCCATCTGATCAAGGTCGCCTCGTTTCTTTCTCATTGGAGCTCCCGCTCCCGCTCCCGCTCCCGCTAATTCAACGGTTCTTCACCATTTCTTCCTCGCTCAGATCCTCTTACCGATCCTGTTTCCGACGTAAAGCAGTCGAATTGTAGAGGCTTCTAATAATAGGTCAGTATTTTCTCTCTACTTGTTTTTAATTTTATGTCGACAATGGACATTGTGTTGCATTCGATTTTGTTGACGGCTTAACTTTACTTCGAAGTGGATGAAACTTCGAATTTTTTTGGTATGTTTAATTTTAAGGTTTCTTCGACACTTCTTCCATATGATCTATTTTTATCAAGTTGAAAAAGCAAAAGATTTTGTTTCTGAAGACTGTTTCTTATTATGCATCACATAGTTAAGGGCGCATCAATGGTTACTATAGTCAGGCTCGTTTCATCCATGTGCAATCAAATCCGTTGCAGAGTTAGCCTTTTCATTATGGTTAACTTGTCTTTGTATCCAGTTATAAATCATATTTGAGTTTTTTTTTTTTCTTTTTCTGTATGCTGGACAGGGAAAGCAAGGAATGGAGGGCGAGGAGAATATATTGGAAGCTATATATGAAGAGGATAACTATGGTTGATGTCAAAGGCCGTGTTGTGGCTAAGGATTTGAATGAAAATGGAAGAGATTAAGGTTAGACATCCCAATGCTGTGAATGAAGAATATATATGTATGTGTACCAACCCTATATCTATAATTCTTCCCCAATTTGAAAATCCTAACAATTTTCTTTCGTTGAAACTCCAATTAGATTTAATTAAGTTAACTGAAAACCATAATGTATTTATAAGTCGTTCCTCATTAATTTAAATGGATAATTAGCCAATAATTAATAGGAAATGTCTAGTCAAATATTCATATATATTTTAAGTTATAAATAATTTTACGGTAGAACAAAAAACCTAAATTTCAAATTTACCTGTCGAACAAAACTAAAATCCAACAAATTCCCAAGGTTTAAAAAAAACCATATTATTAGAAAGAGTTCATACGTTAAATAATGAAAATATAAGTTTGTTCACTCTTCCAACCCAACTATGACTTCTCAATGCCCTCATCTGTATGCTCGACCGCATCTCATTTGTCTTTTTTCCGTTTCATTCGTCGTTTTATTTTATAATCATTGATGGTTGCATGCATGACTGCAGGTGGATGCAATTGAGGCATGGAGGTCAGATGACTGCTGATGGTAGGTGCTCTCGAACAAGTGGTGCTATTTTGTGGAGCATAATCAAAGCACGAGAACCAAATGCATATATGAGAAGATACTGAAAAAGGCCGAGGATTTTGAGGTGTGCTGATTTGTTTTAGCCAAGCAAAGAATATTTGTTGTTGCAGAAACAGATTTGGCAGCAAAATATTAAACAATCTACAGGCACTGAAACGGAGTGTCCTAAAGAAGTTACTCCACATTTATACTAAGAAGACTGAATGCAAGATTTTGCTCAAATTTTGTACTAAGAAGACCGTAGACATTACAGAAAGGTTAAGGGTTCTTATATGTTAGGATGATGATCTCCTTAAAGAGAATATAGGATGATTTTAATCAACTTTATTTAGATTTAGGCATTAGTTTTCATAATAAATTACAAAATCGGAGTTATCTGCTTGTGAGAGATGGATTGCAAGAGTATTCTTACACTTGGATTTGTTTTTAATTTACTGAATATTGATTAATTTTGCCGTCCAGAGGAACTGTTGGTCGTGACTTTTCATATTTTGCTGGTTGAAGAATTTGATAAAGATAGAATGGAAATGTCATAACTCAATAGTTTACTTCTTTCCCAGTTACTGTATCTTTGGCTTTGTCAATATACAAGGAAAGCAGGTCTTACTTACGCTTATTAAACTGACTGTGATTAGTCAACCAATTACAGTTAAAAAATTAGTAGAGGTGCAAAAGTCTGGTTGGCCAATGGAAGTGGTGGAGGGAAACATTGACGAAGAAAGCTAGAAAACTAGCCGCAGATCTTCACAGTTAATCAAATCATCTTTGCTTGTGGAGAAAGAGGCACACCACAGTGCAGTCATCGATCTTGACCTTTGATGATGGACCCCTTTTCCTCCATGCTGCCATGGCTGCCCCCACCACTACTTCTGCTGCTGCCTCTTCATTGCAAGCTTTCCACACCATGGTTGCCACTTGGCTGTTACTTAGCACATCCCACACCTACACTTCTCCACAAATCCAGGTTAGAAAAGGTAATTTATATGAGCAAGAGATACAGCCGAAGAGATTGAAGAATAGATGAATGTATAATAATTATCATGTGATTAGGAGATACCCCATCAGTGGCCAGAACGATAAACTGGTCGTTGGGACTTAAGCAGAAATAAGAGATTTCCGGGACAGCAATAATGCCATGTTTCTTGAGAGAGAAATCGCCAAATGCTCTTGACATGGCCAGGCCGGGGTAATCTTCTTTCGGCATCCACACTCGCTGGATTTGCGGTTCACCTTTCAGCGCCATTATTCGACCATTGCACCTTGTTATTCTATCTGCTTCAGCTGCATTATCGAGTCATTGAGGTATGCTTTTATATTCTTATTAGATATAACTTCTGGAAAAATTAGTTGAAAATTTAGATTGGGAGCGCATGAAAATGTCTTACTGGGTAAGCCGGGTCTTAAATCAGTGGTTAATTGAATGGCTTTGATTCCATCATCAGTAATTCTACCTAATACAGCTCTTGAATCTCCCAAATTAGCTATTACAAGATCTTCCCCCTGCTTTGACTCTTCGTTACTAATATAGTTCATCAATCCAATTCGAAAAATCTTACAGAATTTCTTCATTTGTTACCTGTTTAACAATAGTTACGGCCGTTGTCCCGCTGCATGAGAAATCAAAATTCTCTCGAAGCTCGATCTCCCTGTCCATCAGTTTGAAGGCTTTCCCCACAGCTTCCATCCATTTAATGAAGTTCTTGCTGGGTTCTCTCCGACCGTCTGATCTCCCAACGATGTTATGCTGAAAATCGCCATTTACTTCATCTTCGAAGGTATGGAGTTTTTCCAGAGCTTTTCTTTGGCTAAGTAACAGTAATGGAAGTCTGGTTTTCACTGTGTTGCTCACTATGTGGCCGTTCTTTCCATGGCCATCAAAAACTCCACAAAAGGCTCCCTTCTCCATTCCATAATCCTACCCAATGAAAAACGGAAAACAGGCTTTGATCATCAAAATCAAGCAAGATCAACAATTTTAGGTCAGTCGTAAGACCCTTCTGATCGTTACATCTGATCAAGAAACTATCTTCTTAGAAATAGAGAAAAGTAAGAGAAGAACCTGGCAAAAGATGGCAGCATCTTGGTTCACTCCTTTGCTTCCTTGCTTAGAACAAAGAGACCCACGCGTCTGAAACCCAGTAGAGACGGCACTTGCTTCTACAATCACTAAATTTTCCTTGCCACTCTCATTCTCATGAACCCCAGAGCACGAAGCAGATACGCAGAGACCCATATTAACGAGAGAAAATCCCTCTTCTTCTTTTCAAAGATCTAGAGCATCATGGAACAAAATATTCACGAGAGAAAATCCCTCTTCATCTTGTCGACAGAAATGATCATGAACTGTCCACCTACGTATGGGTGCTTACTCCTGTCTCTTTAAACTTTATACGAAAATTTCCGAGGTTGAATTCCGTTCCTTTTATTGCCAAATCTGATCCACAACTTAGTGTTGGCATAGAGGCAAGGTTGACCAGATAGTGGGTTTCTGTGAGAGAGAGAGAGAGAGTTTGACCTTAAATGTGCAATTTGCAGGCGAATGAAAGTGGGTCGCCGTCTGATGGGGATGGTCGAAGGCCCAAAGCAAAAAGTCAACGGAAAATAGATGTGCATGTAGTTATAGTGATAAATAGATTGAAAAAATAAAACTCTTTTTAAGTCACTATAACAAGTAGTTTAATAATAAATTAAATATTTATAATTTATTATATTAATTATTTTATTTATTATTTGACACGTCAATAAATATTTTAAATTATTAAAATAAAAAAATAAATCTTGTATTATTTTTAGTTTAATCAAGAGGGTAGGTGCAATATTATATTGGACGAATTACACAATCGGCCAGCTTTTCTCGTTACACCAAGTATTTGAAAAATGTATTATAATTGACTTTTTCAAATATGAGAATGTGCCTAACTATAAATTGGCACTTTGCCTGACATTGGATCTGGGCGATAAAAAGCTCCTTCAAACCAGCTTCCTCTTCAGTAGATAGGAAGCCTTTCAATGGGGCTTAAAAACGATGGGCTCCAAATTGGGTCCATTTAGGCCCAATTCGTATTCTGTATATAAATACGGCGTTGCGCTCGTTCCAGCCCGTCTGTTATCAGAATTTCTCTCATATTTCCGATCATTTCTCTGAATTTGGATATCGGAAGGGAAGATAGAGATGGCTTGCTTACACGATCACAGTTGTGAAGATCATGATTGCTCCTCTGATTGGTCTCTCTACAAGCACATAGACCTCTCCAAGGTCTGCACCAACCTCTCTCTCTCTCTCTCTCTCTCTCTCTCTCTCTCTCTCTCTCTCTGTAGCATTCTGTATATTATTTTCAGGAATGACAGATGATGCCCTAACTCTTACGCTGCTCCCGTTCTTTTCTTCTCCGAGATGTAAATCCGAATCTATACATGTCTGTCTATAGTTCTAGATTTGTCTTCTGCACTCACGATATTTTAGTAGCTTTTATGATTCCTTAATCCGTAAAATATTTGCTCTGTTTTAGAATAAATAAAAACTAGTGGTTGACTGCATGACAATTTGTAGAGTATGAAGTGTAAAGATAATATCCGTTTCGGCACTTCAGTGAAATTACGCTGATGGATGTTCTCAATCTAGTTTCTTATTAGAGGTATTCCATCTATATGACAACTCTTGAGAAGTAGGAAGGTTTTTCGTTTTCAACGGTGGTAGGATCCTCATTATCGTGCTAATCACTAAGTTTTTGTTGGAAAATGTTTAATGAGCCTCGTACCCTCCTAATTTATTTATTTATGTTTTTTTTTTAATTTTGTAGGTATCTGCTTTGAATGAAGCTGTTCCAGGAAGTGTCAAGTCAGTCTTTAAAGCTTGGGAACAACGATTAAATTCTACTGGGGTAGTTATCCTTTAGCTTTGAATTCTGTCTTTTTTGAACGCCATTCTTTTCTGCAAATCTTTCTCCGTTGAAATAAACTGTTCTTAGATTAGTTCCTTAGCCTTGTGTGATTTGCCTTATTATGACAGGAACATCTGGAAAGCAATGTCGGGGATCCTGAACTACTAGTATATATACCGTAAGGACCACTCTTTTTTCTATAATAACTAGGAGTAGGATACATGCACCTTTTTCCAATCATTCATCCCTTGCAGAGTGTTGTGCTGTTAGTTTACCTTCCGCCTGACGAATGGATCAGTCCTGGGATCTATGCATTTTAGTTTGTAAGATTTTGTAGTATCAGTTAATTTTATTTCTGTGTGCTGATTTTATAGTATCAGTTAGTTTTCAATTCTTTGCTGAAAGTGATTCGTCTCATCTATGATTGATTGTCGGCATCAAAATTTGTTATTAATTAAAGACATTTGTCATTTTGTGAAACTTACATGGAAATATTGTTGAATAAAGTTGTGTCCGCTTCATACTTGCTCTCCAGAAAAATTTAGATTCAGTTCATATTTGGTTTTCTAGAATTTTCTGAGTACTACATTTGAATTTTCTTTTTCTTTCCCCAGCCTAGTTACATCTCATTTATTTATTATATTAAATTTTTGATAGATTCACTTCAGATGTTAAGATTAAGAGCATATCAATCGTTGGTGGTGCTGATGGTAAAAGTCCTTCAAAAATGAGAGTGTAAGTGGAAGTTTTGCACAGTGCTGTGCTTTCATATGGGTTCATGCTTCAGTCTTGCTACTTGCTAAAATTTCAGACTGATATAAAAAGGAGTAAATGATATTATATTACTATGATTTGTTTATTTAGTCACTAATGACAGTTTAGGTGGAAATGAGACATTCTATCTACATTGATTAGACTGCAATTTTTTTTTTTTTGCTCCTAAAAGATTTTATTTATTTTATAAAATCTTGCAATAGGTTTATCAATCGAGAAGGCATAGACTTTTCTGATGCTCAAAGTATGCAAGCTATTCAGGTATTACGTAAGGTTAACTTTTCAAAGAACTTATTAAGCAATTGAACTGATTATTATATTCTTTCTCAGGAGTGGGATTTGGTTGAAAACCTGCAAGGAGTGTTGGAGTACCAGACGAGGTAATAATTTGAGAGATGAGGGCACGGAATAAGTGTTATCTGTTAGCTTCATGATTTCTTGTGGATATGACAATGTAAATATTGGATATCCTTTTGTCTGCGTGTAATGTTTACTCTTTTTTGGTTGATTCAGTCTTCTGATGTTTGAAAATTTATGTAACAGGTATTCCAAATTTCAAAGTGTGGCAAGTATTACATTGCATTTTCCTGATAACTTTGGTGGAGACGCAACTCAGATACACTACATTGGCTTCAAAGGGGAAGCCACCCAGGTAATATTGCTGCAAAAATATTTGGTTACTAGTTCATGAGGTCCAAACTCTAAATGATAGTTTTTGATCAACAGCTACGAAGAGATGTTGTAGCGACAATAGTTTATGAACTTATGCCTAACCCTTCTGATCACAAGTAAGTGTTGATAACTTTTTTTGCTGACTTAGAGAAGTCTTTATTTGGGATAATGCATTATTCCTTTGAGTTCTAAGTGGCAGGTTTTTACCTCATCTCTTTATTCCATTCCAGAATTGGATTGTCATAGGCCTAGCATAAAGGATATTTGGCTCTTAATTAGGCAATTTTTTGAGGCTCTAAATTTCTTCCTGCCCCTTCGCCATTCTTTTGATGATAAATTCTTGCTTCTTGTTCTAAATTTATGTTTGGTGTAGGACTCGGGCCGAAGGAGGTGGTCTTTCACACGTGGAATGATTAGCTTTTCCAGCTTATGGTTGCCAATCTGAAGAAGCATATAGGGTGTGTGAATTTCGCTTTACTGAAAAAGCTTAGTGAACTTCAATAGAGACGTTGCTTGATAAGCTTCAGAAGACAACTGATCTTAATTGACACAGCTAGGCCTTGAGCAACCTGAAAGCGTGTATGACTGCTATTATTTTTAACAAAAGTTAGCAACTATGTGCAAAAATACCTGCTGCTTCACGCTTTACACTACTACTTTTTCCAGTTTGGTTGGAGATGGAATGATGACATACGCCCTTCTCTACTTCTGAAGTTGGTCGTGTAATTGTTGTTCTTGCAACATTTTTTAAGGTGTACTTTGACACTATAATGTTATTAGGAATTTATCACAAATGGTTTTGTGAGTAATAATTTAAGTTTAATATTTATTAACTCTACTTACTAATGAGGTCTTGTTGTCAATGGCAACTTTAAATTAGTGATCATGCTAAAAAATTGCTATCTTTGCTCTCAATAATGCCTAATCATTCTTTGCGCGTAATTCAATTTTAAGCACATTATTCGAAGAAGATTACATTCCAAGTAATTACTACTAATCCATTAAAAGGTGCCTAAATAGATTGCTTTTCCCTCAATTAACTTGTAATTAGAACACGACTTCAGATATATTTTAAATTACACTCAATTTGATCAGTTTTATCTTCACGTGTGAGTTTGTTATTTATCGTAATTATTTACACATTAAAATAAATAATTTATTTTGTCACATACCCAAAACAAAGGATAGATACGGTGTTAGTAAGACTTGATGCTAGAGTTACTTCACTGTGCAATGAGAATGACAACCTTTGGTAAATTGAGAGTTGGGCTGATTCTTGCTATGCCATCACCCACCGACTACCGCTTTTTCTCATTTTGGAAATTTCTCTTCGAAGCTCAACATCTGCTCTTTGAACAACAAACATACCTTTTATATTCTGTTTCTTCAAGTCTTTCACTACATTTATTTAGAAATTCCTTTCGTCAATCTTAGCAACAGATGACGTCTCACAGCAGCCAACTTTGTCAAAGCATTTTTTCTTCGTGGAAGAAAACTTGGACATGAAAAGGATAATCAACTTCCTGCCCCTGCTTGGTGGGACAGCAATAGAATAAACCTTCCTGCGTTAAAGTGGTCCATACCCGCACAAATACTTTCAAGCGCCTACATAAAATTCAAAATGAAATCCATACAAACTTAAAGACCCGACAACATGACTCCAAAACCTTCACAAAAGGTTTTACACGTAATTCAACCTAACCAGATCTAACCTTAAAAATATATTTAATCAGTCAACAAGCTCTAGAATGTAAACATCTTACAGATCCACAAATCAATCTAACTTTTGGGTGATGCTTTTGCGACGCCACTTTGTTGAGAAGTCTGAGGGGCAGGTGCAGCCCCACTACCATCCGTAGAATATGCTGCTGGATGGGTGTATCCGCCACCATAAGAAGAGTTGTTATAAGCCGGAGGTGGCACCTGCCCATACCCTGTCTGGCTTGCCGGTTGTGCACCATAAGCTGGAGGTCCATAACCAGCCTGCGCTGCTGCAGAACCATATGTGGATGGTGGCACTCTTGAACCAGCCTCTGGTTGAGCATAGCCAGACGGAGGTGGCTGAGAATGAGGATAACCTTGCTGAGGTGGTTGGCCATAGCTTCCAGGAGTGCTAGGGGACTGAGCAGTCTGTCCATATGCGGGGGGGTTTGCAGGGGGTTTCTGAGCTTGACCTCCATAGCCAGGTCCATATCCAGGTTGAACTGGTGGTTGAGTTCCATAGCCAGCTTGCGCGGCTGGGGCCATTCCATAACCTGGTTGAGTAGTTGTTTGAGGCGGATAACTTGACAGGTTAGTAGGATTAGGCTGTTGATTATTACCATATCCGGAGGGCTGAACAGGAGGGACTGACTGCACTGAATCCCCCTGGGACCCATAAGTAGGAGTGGGACCCTCTTGTGGGTTACCATAGCTAGGTGCAGATCCATAACCTTGTTGCTGATCATAAGGTGGTTGACCATAACCAGACTGAGGAGGAGGTGCATGATAGCCACCGTAGCCATCTTGTGCATAACCATGCTGGCTGTAGGTAGAACCTGTTGTCTGATTGTAATTGTAACCAGAATTATCACTCGCAGCTAATGGACCTCCAGAAGCCTGCTGCTGAGGAGGTGGTTGCTGACCATAATAATCATAACCACTTCCCTGAGCTGTAGACTGATTTGGAGGGCCACCAGATGACTGATCCCAATTTGATGGATATCCACCAGTTGACGGTTGAGAATATCCTTGGTAAGGAGGTTGAGACATGTTATACTGGGGTGATGGACCTGAGTAGGACCCAGGCTGCCCATAGCCATAACCAGACTGTTGCATAGATGGAGCTCCAGGTGGACCCCAGCTTGTTGGGGGGCGAGCTTGATAACCTTGATGCGAATAGCCTCCAGTCATACCAGGGTTTCTTGCACGATTCTGCAAAAGATATACTAAGCAAAATAACCATCGAGAACCTTTCCACAAAAAAAAAAGACAAGGATCAAGTAGTGTCACCAAATTTAAATCCATACATGTAACAGGACAAACAAATATAATATCAACAAGCCACATTAAGCAAATTCAATATCCACAAATGGACTAAAGAATTTTATACTGTATTAGGAAGTGGTATAAAACGCCAACATACCGTACTGAATGATGGAATTATTGTGTTACTCCAGCAGAAGCTCACCTTCTCCCTATTTGAAGTGAAAGGGTACAAAGAGAAGCACAAAACTACAGAAGCTTTTGCATAAAAGCATATATGAACTGAATTGCCATTAAAAGGCAATAAGTTCACAGCGGAGCACAGAAAGAACAATGTTCATTGATCTATATAATTTGATTCAATATCAATACATTAAGGCTGAAGGAATTAGACGATAGAAGTTTTTTGGTTGGTGGAACCTTAAACAGATAAAATTACATTTTCCAATAAACAAAGTCTCAATCTAAGTCCCAAACCCTTGAAAGAGGATGTGCAACATATCTAAAGAAAAAGGTGGGGCCACAGAGAACATATAGTCATAAAGGAAAAATCAAAGACAAATATCTTTTACCTAGTACCATAAGTCTCGATTAATTGAAATTTACATTCGACTCTTTTAGTGAGGCTGCATAAAAATTTGCATTATCAAGTCTTAGTGATCATGCCTATATCCCTTTCAAACTTTTAACAAAATACCACGTATTAAAATAAGAGAAAGAAAAATTAAATAACGAAAGGTGTAGTAGGTTTTCAAGGGAAAAATGGAGCAAAGAGATACAATTTTAACAAAGCTACTCACTTATCCAAATCCTTCTCATATATTAATTATACAGACATCTAGGATAGCTTCCTTTAAAGCAAAGGTAACATAATATATGTGCATACCAAGAGCACTTTATTCACCAGCAGACAGCAAATATATGTTAAAAGATATACAGCATCAACAAAATATATTGACCGAAATTTCTGAATAAAGAATTAGACCACATCTAAATGGCCAAAGCTCCAAATATAAATATATGTATATACACCTCCCTCTCTAAATTAGTTGAATTATATACGGTTACTAAATTTTAATGACCTTGTATGACTGAATAAATTAAACAGTAAGCCTAAATAAATTCTACAAGATTTAAACCTCAAAATGGCCTACAGCTCCAAAACAAGAAACAAGATACGTACAGCATTACCTCCCTCTAACAATAATGCAGCAACAGACCACTCAAGACTTTATGATCTTATAATATAGTTTTCTTTTATGCATTTACTAATTGGTAATGACCTTGTAGTCCAATCAACAGTATGGCTAAAACTAATCTACACATACCATAACTATATATCAAAGGGTGAGTTTCAGAACCATACCAGAGAACTGCTGAGGGAACACCAACAAAAGAAAATCCAAGTTGGTGTCACCAAATGGTCCAATAAACCCTAACCTACAATATTTCTCGATAACAATATTAGCCATAGGTTCAGAATAAATCTCTACACTTGACAAGGTCAAACAAGTCATAAATCCAATAACTGTTCACTTAGCCATATAAACCAACAGTGATTGTAACATCGGACTGAAATTCATTTCAAATATCAGAAATATATCATGTTTTCTGGTAACCTAACATAATATAAGGATCTCATATATACAATCAGCTTCTGAGCAAGGCACAACTCAATGACATCATTCTTGAGAATTACTTGAAAGTGCAATCTAATATCACTTCTTCCCAATGTCAGTTATCCTTCATCTGTGTCCATCAATATATGAGAAGTAAATGCAGATAAAATTTGAACCCGCATAAATTCATATGCAGGAATAACTTAATGGTTCACAGTACATCTAAATGCACAGTTAAACTAAACCTATAAGAGTTCCAAATGTATGTTAGGTGAGGCAGCACATTACCATTCCCTCCAGAGCTAATGTGAACCTAGAAACCAAAATTGCAATTCAACATGGCACCATAGAATCTTAATCAAAGTCAAGGCAGTACACACGATCGAGAAGGCCCCCGTTGCGAAATCACTTACCTTCCCACTTGGCTAAGTTCACGACCACGATAAGATTGAATCAATTGAGTAACTAGATATAGTTTTGAAATCCACAAATATGACAATAAACTCCAATCACCAAAAAGAAAGCAATGGAGACTTTGATGCAATGCAATAAAAAATATTGAATGATAGCTAGTTTGGAGAGAAGTATTATCATTTATCCGGCCAATTAAAGAATGCGCTCAAAATAGGAGTACAAAGATCTATACGCGCTAAAAGTGAAGGGAAAATATAAGAGGCAGTGATTTATTTGTAACAAAAAAAAGGATAAAATAAGAGGACAAAAATAACCATCATCCCCAGAGTAAAAGCTGAACAAAGTGGCTACCACACTACAGTGAGAATTTGAAGTAGTCAACCAACTAAATGCTTGATGTCTGTTGACATTGCATCAGAGATCTAATAACAACATCAAATACAGCGGAACAACTCGATTTGAAGATTTAATACAGACACAAGAAAGTCATAGCTATAGAAAACAGGTACACTGATATGACATTCTAGACATAAATTGCACCACAGCTCAAGAAGGAACCATCATCAATACGAATAAAGCTAGAAAACTCCCAATAAAAGATAGAAGCACAAAAACCACATCCAAAATCTAAAAATAAATCAAAGACTATTTTATCATAAGTAAATGAATCTAAGATTGTTTAAATAATTCCATTTAAAACTAAAAAGATCAGGATGAGTGTCCCAAAGGGACTAACAGATAATGTCATCAATGCATACCTCGCTGATGACTTCGTTAACCAGTTGCTTTGCAGACTCAATCTGTTCACTTGAACCATCAATTTGCAATGTCCTTTCTGTAGAAGTATCACCAGGAGGTAAATGCAGAGGAATCACCTGAAAATATAAAATTGTATCTTATCACATTATGTATGTTATACCCTCTTCCAAAATGAATTTATCAGTAAGGTAACACTGAGGATATATTTAAAGGGGAAATATCAAGAAAACTATACGATAAACGAAGGTTGTAATCATAATCAAAATAGACCTGAATACGAGCTCCAGTCCTAGCTTGCATACTTTTAATTGTGTCCCCACCTTTCCCAATGACTAAACCAACCTAGATAAGATGAGTAATATATTCATCAGTAATCAAAACAAATTTATTTTGGGAAAAATCTGATGGCTAAAATAAAATCTGGAGCACCTTGTTGTTTGGAATTTTCATAACAAATTGTTCTGCTCCAAATTGTCCAGTAACCCTCCGGGATACTGTGCCAGAACCACCTGTTTCAGCCTATTCCAAACATTGACAATACATATCACATCAGTCATGCAATAATTTCTTAAGCAGCATAAGATTTTAGATAAATCAGGTTTTTTCGTGGATGCTACATGCCATCACGAAAAGACTGAAAGAACATTCTTCCCAACCTCGGAAAGAACATCAGTAATCAGCTGCTCAGCCTTCGCAACTTGGTCAGGAGTACCCATGAGTTCAACCAATCGAGTGACAGAATTTGGATCTGCATCCATATCTCTAGTAACTTGAATTTTTGCACCAGACTGTAGTTGAAGATATTTGATAGTCTCTCCGCCTTTACCGATAATAACACCAACCCTGCCATTTGGAATCTCGATCTTCTTGCTGGACCCTGGGAAGCCATACGAGACAGGTATTGCTGAAGGAGCCGAGTTTGAAATGTGGGACTTCATATCTGCAGTAATCATTTCATTGTCAAATGCTTTCCGAAACTACAAATTCAATAAATATTCAGATAATCCTACGTTTAGTATTCACTGAGTTTCAAGACATTATAAAGATCATGCACCATCAAATACCAAAAAATTAAAAAAAAAAATCGTAAACACACTACTTTGCCAAACAAAAACCATTTTCGTACAACTGTAGATCGGTAAAAATTCTAACCAGATCAAAAACATCAAAATAGAAACTCATGCTACAGATTTCCAAAATTCCCAGCAAAAGAAAGACTAGACGAAATAAAGAAAGAACAAAAAGATACTCATGTTATTAGACTTCCAAAATGCCCAACAAAAGAAAGAGTAGACTTAATAAAGAAAGTAAAAAAGAACAAGAGAAGGCCAACCACTTGGAGCAGAGCTAAAACCCTTGTCATAAGAGTCAAAGCCACCAGACCCATTTTCAACCCTAGGACGCTTAGCATCAGCTCCCGCAGCAACACCAGAACTTGAGATAATCAAACGAGAAGCAATCTCCTGCGCTCTTTGCTTGGCAATCTGGATCTCGTCCATAGGAGGGGGAACGTTGTTATAAGTGGCAGGAGGGGCATGGGCGGAATCAGTAGAAGACGGAGTAATAGGTCCAGAAAATCCAGTCACCCTGCGAGTAGTGGGCACCGGGGTTTGATCGTCATACTTACGCTTGTTAGGCGCGGAATCAGTACCGGAAGAGTACTGCGCTTCGTCGGCCATGGGAGAGTTGTGGCGGGGAAAGAAACCCTAAAAAGATAAGAGAGTGGGAGATGGAAAATCAATTCAGGTCGCGGTGCGGTTTTATATCAACTACAAAATCTAATAACTTTGGGCTCAGCCGGCCTGACACAGTATAGCTTTTGGGTTCCCGCCGTTCCTTATAAACCGACCCAATTGATTTACCAACCGGGTTTACTGGCTTAATGAATTGATAGTCAGTGAACCCGGTCCGCTATTATCCATTCTTGTAAATAATTTAATATTCAGCATTACTCTTCTAAAATCAATAAAATTATACTTATTTAAAGAATCGATCATAATCGTAGGGTAGTTCGGATCATGCTTTACATTATCTCTACTATGGAGTTATGATCATACTCTACTCGTGTGTTCTCGTGCGATGCTACTAATTTGATACATTTGAACTTTTTTTTAATGATTTTTTTATTTTGAAAAAATAAATCTTTCTTAATATTGTTATCCCGAAAATTGAATAAATATTTAGTTGTGAATAGAATATTATATAGTTAAAGTTTAGAAGAGGAACGAAAAAAGACGAGAAGTTTTTGTGAGATTCGTCACTATGATTTGTACACTTCAACTAGATGTTGTCTTATATCAACAAAACTGAAGAATGATATCTAGTATATAATATAATATGAGCAGATTCCTTCAATCATTTAGTTAAGTTTTGGAACGAGTTCTTCCCTTCTAATTTTATTATGATATCAGGATCAATAGCATTTTGTATGATGTTATCACTCAATAAACACAATATACGTGAAGAGAAAAAAATTTATTACGGTAGATGTGTGGGGGGATGTTGTCCCACATCGACAAAACTTAAGGTATAAGATTCAGTATATAATACGAGAGGATTCACTTAATCTTTGAAATAACTTTTGAAACGAATCATATCTCTCTCGTTCTATCACTACTTAGTAGTACTTATATTCATGACATTATAGAACATGTCCAAAATCATTATTCAACAAGGAAAAAGTAAAAGTTGCCATTTTTATTCTTCAAATCAATACATCATGGGCTAAGTATGGAGATCTAGTAATCAAACCGAATGAAACATTGGATAAAAATACAGACTTAAAATCAGTCAAAACCCAGAAAACCATCTCGTACCCAGAAAATTTTGGTTATTTCTGGAGTGGAATTGTAAGATATTTGAACCCAAAACACCCAATTGGTCGAAATGGGTGTTGATCAACGCCTGATTTCTTAACACATGCATTTCATGGAGGACGATGAATATTGATGTGATGCTCTATTTCAAAATTATGCAATTGACTTCGACTTCTTCTGCAACAACTGCAGGCACAAAGCTTCATCTTTATTGAATGTCGCCCACCACCTCTGTCTTCGTCTCTCTTCACATCACTGTTCCTTTACCCAACTGGCGAGATTTAGTCGAACAATTACAACGATTGTTAAGTCGGATAAACTGGCAGTTCTTTAAATGTTCGATATAATTACCATTTCTTGCTCGAGAGTCGAGATAAGATCTAAGAAACGGTACTTCGTGGAGCCATCGGCTCATCGTCGATTAATATTGAAAAGAATTTTTTTTTTATTTAAACCTAGTATAAAATTTTTTAAAACCAAATCTTATATTATCAATTGTAACGATTCAAACCTTAAATTATCTCAAACTTAACAAATTAAATCTTGGCAAACGGTCATTTATTGTTTGTTCCCCTAGATCGGACGACCGATATAAAAAATACGATCGTCTGTTCTAGACACGTTAGATTGTCTGCACGAATAGGGTATGAAGACTATCTGTTCCATGTGCAGTGCACAGTATTGTAGAACGGACGATCATTCTTCGGAGAACAACCATTCGTTGCTCACAAATAATTGAGTCACAGGCTAGATTGTATTAAGGAACGGATGGCCGTTCTGGGGAAACAGTCGTCCGTTCAACCAAGTAATTAAGTCACGGACCGGACTGTATGGAAGTACGGACGGCCGTTCCACCAAATAATTGAATCACGGGTCGGACTGTATGGAAGAAAAGAACAGACGGTCGTTCCACCAAATCATTGAGTCACGGATAAGACCGTTCTGTTCCACTAAATAATTGAGTCACGGGCAGACTGAATGGGAGAATGAACGGCTATCCGTTCTCCCATACTTATAACGCCCCGATTTTAAAATCCTCAATTTACAAACTTTAATTTGAAATCCTATAAATTTTTTCCTAAAATTTGATTTAAAATCGAGTGTTAAATTTTCTAATTTAAAAAATATTTTTAAAATCTTAAATAAAAATAATTAATTGCGCAGAAATTATAATTAAAACATTAATTAAACTTATTCAAAATAGATGCATAATGATAAATAATTTATAAAAACTCTAATAATAAAATTTAACATAATTTATTCAGAATTAAAATAAAAATCGAAATACTTTTAAAAATTAAAATATAATACTTTAAATTCTTTTCTCAAGAAAATCACTGTCTCTTTCTGTATGCTCTCTTGCCACTGGAAGATTCTCGATCGCAACTAGTTCTTCATGAGATAAAAACTCGCATACATCACAAGTTACAAAATATGATAAATAATCTCAGCAAGTGAAAACACGTGACAGTATAAAATTAATAATTATTTTTATCGGATTCTGTTTTATCAGTTACATACTGATTGAAACTCTTTTCCAACCTTCTTTTAAGACTTGGTAATCTCATTGTCGTTTATGTTTCGTCATCTTTTACTTTTACTTTTACGTTTAAATTTGTTATCTGATTGTCGTTTAGGCTTTTGCTATCACGTATTTTTCGTCAATTCCATAATTTTTATACACATACAAATGTCCTACAAATTTTATCTTTTATACTAATCTATATCAATGTCTAAACATGCGTGCTTAAATATTAAAAAAAAGTGTGAAAGAATAGTAAAACAACGATATTTCAAAAAATGCTATAGACTTTGTGATGTAAGGTCGTAGCCAAAACCTTGAAAAACCTCGTGTTTTCACTTACATGGATTCTGAGCGGTATGGTTATCAGGATTCGCTTACTATTCCAAATAATATATTGCTCAAATAAAATCTTCGGTATTAAATTCATACTTAATAAATCCAATTTAAAATAAATTTGAGTAGAAATTCCTTACGTTGTACTCTTAGGTCGGATCGGGTTGGTTAGATCAACTTGAATGACTTCTGAGATCTTTCCTACTTAATTCGAATGTTAATATTAAAATCCTACTTAATTAATTCCAACTTTAGAAGAATTTGGACATAAAATCCTTATCGATTTAATCTTTAATCGGTTCGGTTTGATTCTAGTCGAAATTTGGTTTGGCTCTGGTTTGGGTGAACAGTGCCGGTTTGGATGAATAGTGCCAGTTTGATTCGGTTTGGATTTAGTGAACCGGTTTGATTTAAGTGCACTGGTTCAATTTAGTTAAAACTGAACTTTCTCCTTTCTTCTTCTCGGTCGCGAGTTCTATCAACAGAGTGAGAGTGAGATCGAAAGGGAGAGATCGAGCGAGTGAGAGATCGAGAGAGAAAGAGTGAGAGTGAAACCGAGAGGGACAGAGAGAAAGAGAGCTTACGCTATTAAGGGAAATCATTCGATCAGAGGGAGCTTCCTGCTGTTGTGAAGTGAAGCTCAGCTGAGAGGGGTTTTGCCATTTCAGAGAAGCTCGCCGCGTCAGAGGTCGATGTAAGTACTTCTTCTCCTCTTGAAGGTCTCGAGAGGGAGAGCTGATGTTTGCACCCCGCTACTCCGAGAAATCCAAGTTCAGCTCGGATTTTTCGGCCTGTCAACAATTCAGTTCAGATTTTCTAGAACGAAGAGGGTTCAGATGATTCTGAATACTTCTACCTGGGAGGTCCAGGTACATTACGAGTTTATTGTTGAAAATCAGCAATTCAATCTGCAAATTGGATTTCTAGAGATATTCTTTTTATGGAATCCAAACTTCCTCTGTACTGGGATGATTTTTAGGATATGTTCATTAGACTGTTTCCTAAAATCTAAGTTTGAGTGTTAGTCATCTGATTTGGAGATTTTAGATTTAAATTTTAGATTAGGTTTGATTTGGGATATTCCGATTTTGAAATTCAAAATTCTAATTTGTTATGATACTATATAAAGTGATGGTTCATAATGTTGAACTCACAGATCTCGAAAACTCTAAAACTCTAAAACTTCTAGCAATATCATATTTCTAGCGATATTTCCTTTTTCTCTTTATTAGCAATGGGTCGATGGATTTTTATTCAAATAGATGGGTTGATGCCGACGGAGCAATAAATCAAGTTGCCAACATAGACTGGTATTCAGACGACACACCCGAGTACGGTGATTTTTGAGCATTCGATCATTTAGAATGTGATGGAGAAATAGATGTGCATTCCATCTCCCAACCCCTAGACGAGGAGCTTCGAACACCGATCCAATCGAAAGATGACAAAGCGGAAAGCATACCGGTAAGGGAAGAAATTTTTATGAGTTCTTTTTTGGGTAAAAAGTATAGTTCTCTACAATCATTAAATATGAAATAAAAGAATATGCTTTGAACAATGGATATGACATCAAATTCCTTAAAAGTGAAACTCGACGACTCACGACAGTGTATGAAGACGGATGTGAGTGGCGACTGCATGATTCAGTCAAGCAAAATGAGATGACATTTCAAATAAAGAGTTATATCGATTCTTATAGTTGTGCAAGGAAAATTTGCTGATGCAAAATAAGTGGCAAACCATTATTTGGATGGATTCAAAAGTCATCATAAGTGAAAAACTCATACTATTATCGAGACGGTAATGAAGGATGTTAATGTGAATATTACACCCAGTCTTGCCAGAAGAGCAAGAAGTGATGCTCGAAAACTTAATGACGGAATGGGCGACGAACAATTCAAGCCACTACATTCGTACGTAGCAGAAATATTTAGATTAAAGCCGAGTAGCACAGTGAAAATACATGATTACCTAGTGGGCTCCGATCAGGAGGAGTCATTTGTATTTGAAAGACTGTACATGTGTATGACTACTTGCAAGATAGGTTTGTTGCTATGTGGTAGACCTATTATCTGCTCAGATGACTGTCATCTGAATGACTCTTATCTCAGTCAACTACTCACACCGTCAGTATCGATGGCGAGGATTACATATATCATGTTGTCCTTGCCAACGTAGAGTCAGAGTGCACAGACTCGTGGAAGTAGTTTTTGCAAATTTTGAAGAAAAACCTAAATACTTACAATGGATGCGGATGAACAATTGTGTCGGATCGACAAAAGGTACAATTTTGTCGAATCATATTTATTATTGTTTCTCGTACTGCTTATTTAGTGGTGTAATTGTATTGTGTAAGGAAGTTCTGTCTAGGAGACTGGATTTTAAGTGGGACCGTTTGTAACCCCTCTAGTATTTCTTGACAACTTACTTTGAAAGATAATTCTGTCTAAGAGATCGTCGAGTACAGTCTTTTCTAATAATTATCTTGATCAATACTCTCCATATTTTACAGCGATGATATTTTTATTATTGTTTCCACCATTTTTATTATTTTCCCCACATAAATGTTGAGGCGCTGTGATCGTTATATTGTTTTATGTTTACTCTATTTTTCTTTCATATATTAGAGGTTGTCGCGTGTTGTGGAGGAAGAATTAGTTGCAGCCGAATACTGCTACTGTCTCCGGTACATGTACACAAACTTTAAAAGTCAATTTCAGGGCAAGGCGTACAAAGATGCAATATGGAATGCGGGTAGGGTAACCACAGAACCTTATTTTAATAAAGAAATGATGAAACTGCACTAGATTAACCCAGATGCCCATGCATGGCTTCGACGAACACCGCCTAACTATTGAGCTAGTTATGCGTTTTCCTCGATTCCCAAGTACGACATGAGTTTGAATAATTTATGTGAATCGTTCAATGTAGTTATATTGTCAGCCAAGGACAAACCAATCTTGACCATGTTCGAGATGATTCGAAAGTGTTTGATCACTCGCATTGTCAAAAAAATACGAGAATATGCTATCGTCGATAGAACTAATGTGTCATAAGATAAAAAAAATTTTTGGGAAGCTAGAATTGACAGCTCGAAATTGGCATGTTGCGTTAGCAGGAGGTGAACGATTTGAGGTCAGCAAGACAACAAACAATATATTATCGAACTAAATGTAGGCGCATGCAACTGTTATATGTGGAAGGTTATTGGAATCTTATGTGTCCATACCATTTTAGAGACTAGTACTGGAAAATTTCGTCCATCCACACTATCAACGGGCCATATATGTAGAGATGCATTCAAACTACATTCGTTCCATCAGTGATATGGACATGTGGTTGCCCGTACACGAAATGACCTCAATCATTCCTCACAAGAGGATACGTCAACCCAGTGGGCCGAAGAAACATAGAGTGTGTGATGTTGATGAGCCGTCGAGGTTGACAATTTCTAAGAGAAAATCTACGATATCGTGTTGTATATGTCGACGTCAGGGGCATAATAGTCGCACTTGTCTTGAAAAGGAATCCACTTCACGCGCTACTCCTGCATGTGCGTCACAACACACATTTATGAGTTTCCACACATTTGACGGGACACGGGTACATTTCAATCTCTTTTTCTCATAAACTCACTTTCATTATTTTCTAATATAATTTTCATTTTAAACAAGAATCTTCTACCCATAGCTATGGACGAAGAAACGTATGAATTTATTTGAGCTACAACTTGTTAGAAAATTATTTTTTTATATTATTTAATGTACGTCTGTTTTATTATTTAATTCACTAAAATGACAATAAATTGTACAAGTGTTGAAAAATAACAAAAATTTATAGAATATCTTCAAATAGTGTAGTGAACATGAGATAAAGTTTTCAAGTAAATACAATGTCGTTTGATATTGTTAGAAAATTATTTTTTTATAATTTAATTTACTAAAAAGACGATAAATCGTACAAGCGTTGGAAAATGAAGAAAATTTATAGAATATCTTCCCATAGTGCGGTAAACGTGGGATAAAATTTTCAAGCAAATTCAATATCGTTTGGTATTTTCAAAAAAATTATTTTTTATAATATTTAATTTAGTAAAAAAATTAAAAATTAGGTAGAATTTCTTTTACTTTATAATTCATAACTAGTATCAAACAGTTTCGGCATTTCAAATTACCAAACGGTTCAAGTATTTCATAGTATAAACCAAATTATGTCAAAATAAATTACATCAACGCAAATTGTATTAAACTAAATTACATAAAATAAAATACAACAAAATAGATTACACCAAACTACCAAACTGCAGTACATAAAAAAAACTACAAAATATAAACTAAAGTGTCGGTGGTGGGACATCGAGTGTGTCATCAGGTGGGGCATTGTCGTCATTGGTCAATGGATATGGGTCATCGTTATCATCGGCCTCCATCCAGTTCAGGATGATTTGTCTCGTCTCTCTATGGTACTACATCATCCCTTTAAGGTACTGCATCATCTTTGTATGAAACTCCACTTGTGTCACTTCGATCTAATAGAGTCTGTCAACGAAAGCCTCGATATCCGTTTGACTAGCATTCTACGTGGACGTTTGTGGAGACCCCGACCGCGCCGTGACTTGCTCTATATGCACATCTCGAGAAGTGGAGACCCTATGAACTCCAATCAGCGTTCAAATGCCGTCAGTTTCAACTAGGTCCATCTGAACCAAATGAAGCTTGCCAAATACGTCGATGATTCGCTGTGATTTCAGCTGCTCTCCCAACGGCAACTGAATCCCAAATCGCTTAATAATCTTCTGAATCAGTACAGCGTAGGACATGTTCTTGTTGCGTGTCCGCCTGATCTCATCAATGTGACTAAGAATTACAAAGTCGAGGTCAAATCTTCTCCCGCTATAAAGCTTCTCCATGACATAGAGATCCATGCAACTAACAAAATCTCTATGTCCATGTCGCGTTAACAAGGTGTGAAGCACCATGTTGTGCATGACCCGAGCTTTAACATTTAGGTCTCGGGTTCTGGGCTTCACGAACTCGATAATGTCAGTGTTGCGATGGATTTGTTGAATAAACTCCACTCCGTCAGCCAAGCTGAGTCCTGGGAGGTATGGTACTATTTCTTCGCCGTTTCTCAGCCCATTGACTGTCTTTGGAGTAATCTTAATCTTCGCACCCAGGATGTATGTTTTGATTACCCCCGACCTCCCGATAAAGTTCAAGTTCGCATGAAATAGACAAACTATCTGATCACAGCTATCGCTACGCATACTGTAGACCCCGTTCAGGTCAATCCTGTCGAACATCTCCCGGATCTCGAAGGACTTCTAATCTGTGAAGTTGACGATCTTTGAATGCTTTACTAACCGGTTACCAGATCCAGGTCAAACTGCTCTTGACATATCTAGTTGCGAAACTCTGTCGATAAGAACCTAGGTCAAAGTCGCGGCACCTCGACGTTGATGGTGCCTGACGTTTCGTTGGGCCCTCTTGTGACGTTGACAATCCCTGACGTGCCGTCGGCCTAACTTTTCGCTTAATCACCAATCTCTCATCCATTTCAAAAGGAATTTTAGGGATTTGGAATTTCAACCAAAAAAGTCTCAAATTTGTGAGGTTTTGGCTGAAAATCGAGCAAAACAAATGGGAATGGAGAAATGAACGAGGTGGGGCGTTAATCGATCGATTTTGAAAAAAATCGAAAATCAACTTAGAGGATTCAGGAATTTTTGAAGTTTTTTAGACAGAATGACAATTGTTTCTTATATACTGTCGGAGTACGAAGGGCTGCTGTCGGGGTAGTAACTGTCCGCTCTCATACAATGGTCGTCCGTTGTAGGGGTTGTGACCTTTTATTATCAAACTTAATTTTAACAATAGACGGACGTTCTCCGACGAATGGTTGTTCTTTCCACAAAGATTTACGAGACGGTTGTGTTCTTACAACGGTCATCTATTTTATTCCCTGATGATGAAATGAGCGGCTGTTGTAAGAACACGATCGTCCATTTTCGTAAATCTCTGGAGAACAGAGGACCGTTCGTCAGAGAACAACCGTCTATTCCGATCTCGTGCATCGCCCGGGGAATAGATTGTGTCCACCATCTATTTGTATGGCCAATCCAACGTACCTAGAACGACAACCGTACTTTTTACATCGACCATCTGTTCTAGAAGAACGGACGATGAACGACCGTCCGCTAGAATTTAATTTATTAGATTTTAAATAATTTAATATTTAAATTATTACAATTGATAATTTAAGATTTAGTTTTAAAAAAGAAATCATCTTTAATGTTTAAATTTAAAAAAAAAAAACCCCTATTTCAAATGGCATCGAGAAATCAGAAAGGATCATCTTATAAACTTTTAATGGTGGTTTTCATTGACTAATGTTAGCTGATATGGCTAAAATCAGACGACGATAGATAGAAGTTCTCATAATTTCTCCCAGTTCTAATCATCTGAATTTTGATACTTCCATTTCTAGCCTTCGGTTCATTGAGATCTGTCATGGTTCGTACCCCACTGGCTTCAGCAATTTCTCTCCATTCCATCGCAGATTCGGCTCCGACTTTCTTCTGTTCATTTCGGCGTACATTTCCTCTATCATCGGTTTCCATAGCCGTACTCGAGCATTTATAAACCAGTTGGATACCTGTTGAGGAAAAATATCGTCAAAATGCATTATCAAAACCGTTTTTCTAGAATAGCTAAACACCCTTCTTCATTTGAATCCTCAAAAATGCATTCTCAAAACTGTTCTCCAAGAACAGCTAAACACACCGTTGTTCGTTTGAACCTCTAATTACCAAGAAAGAGTATGAAATTCATGAAAGAAGAACAGTTCAGATGAGAAAATGAACCTGACTTCTTGTCAATCCACTTTTCACTGCAAGTAAATGCTTCTCTGTATCTTTAGGATACCTGAAAATGGCTAAGATAGTATAAGCAAATGTTGTTGATTTAAGACAATCGGCAAGGAGAAGCTTACGGATGGAGAAAATTCTGAAACATCCATGCTCGTAAAACGGAGACAGATTTTTCCGGCAAGCCCCTCTGAGGCCGCCATAATTGGTGCTCTTTTCTTTTAAGCTGCTGAAGAGCCCATTGTTTTTGGATGAATGACTTCTCAAATGATCTTTCTTTCTCCTTCAAGCATGATTGGTTAGAGCTAGAATGAGCCTCCATTGCCAGAATGCAATTGTTAATTCGTTCCCTTAGATTTCGATATACAAAAGATATCGTTCGCAGAGCAAAGTGGGTGTGTAAAGCTGGATCCAACTCGGTAACGGCATTGAAGGCCGATATAACAGTATGAATCTCGTCTAAGCATTGACTGTATCGATCATCGACCTGAGTTCATAAAATTGTAAGATAATTAAGTTAAATCTAGGAACAGAACTGTGTTGGATCATCAACTAACATACCAATTGCAGAAGAGTAAAAAGCTGGGTTTTCTTCAAATCAGAGGTCCTTTGCAATGCAGGATCAATCTGAGTTTCAGATTGAGTAACGAGATCATGATCCGACTGCGAAACTCTCTTGTTTGAAGAAAAACAAGAAGGATATGGTATAGCTCCAATGGGGGAAATTGAAAATCCCAGTTGGTCCAGATTTTCAAGTGAATAGCTAGCAGTCTCAGAGAGAATTTCTTGAATTACAGACAAATATCTCGACCCAGATAGAACTTGCGAAAACGGGAAAACTCCGTCAAAGCAATGGTTCTTTTCGTAGGAAAGGCTAATCTGCGAGAATTGCGTCGGATTATTTGATTCTCTAGAGATAGAAGGTAACGATGTGGCCAGACTTAGAGAGAGCTTGTTCCATAAATTTGGAAAAACAAGAGAATGATCAATCTCTGCAGTAGAATCCAGATTTCCACAGGAAGAATGAGGCTGAAACCCATTTCCAACAGGCAAAGAAGAAAGAACGTGGTTGGTTTCCCACTTAAAGTTCATGTCACCAATAGCTTCATCACACCTATGATAGGCAGAAGCCAAAAACGAAGAATTCGACACATTTGAGCCGCCATTGGAGACACAGCTAGGAGTTTCCTGAAGAAAACAGCTAGGAGGAGGAAGAAGACTAGAAAATGAAACAGCAGGAATAGGCAGCCCATCAGCTAACCGATCAAGATTGAAGCCCATGTTGAAGACATGATCATTCTGATGATTAAGGTCTAACCAAGTAGAATCAGCAATCATAGAGCTTTGTCCGACCATATCTATGGAAATAAAAGACTCACTCTCCATCTTACAGTCAGGCTCATCTTCAAGTTTCCATACTCGAAACAACAGCTGACACCTTCTGCAACTCGTTCTGAGAGCCATAGAGACTAAAAATGGTCATTAATACTCTCTCCTTCTTCATCAGAGTATTCTAATTGCAGCAAGATAGAGTATTCCTGTAGAACAGATGAAGAAGAGATCTAGTTTCCAGTCTCCCAGCAGACTACACCCATCCAAAAGCTGATTAAAGAGGGTTAGGCTGCGAAAAAACAAGAAACCGAGATAGAGAAATCTGCTCGCAAAATCCAAAGCTGAAAACATCTAATGGAGTGGATTAAAGGACAGCAATTGCAGTGAAGCATTAAAGAGAGCGAAGATGAGGCGCCATTCATTAAGATAGAAATGAAAATGAGAGCCGCACACGAGTAGAGAGAGAGAGAGAGAGAGAGGAACCCACTCACTTCTGTTGCAGGGTCTGGAGGGCCCATTCCTTCTCTATCTAAGAGATCTCCTTTGTCCGGCTCAAACCCTCTCTAATTATCTGCTTCACTGCAATCATCACAATCAAAATATCTGGACTCTCTGTGTTCAAACTCCTGTTACTGCCAGGTCCTCTCAGCCCCATTTTTCAGCAAAAGTCCTTTTCTTTATAGCCATTTTCGACAGCAAACAAAATATGAAAAAGAAATGAGAGCGAAAGGAGAAGAAAAGGACTCTCCCTCCTCTTCATAATCAAACGCCCAAGAACTACCAGGTAATCAAATGCGTAAAAAAGAGAGAAAGCACCCTGAATTTTGCAGCGTACTTTTGAACGGACGGAGAGAAAAATGGCAAAAATGATGACGAAAGCCGAACCCCATCTGACAAGAAAATCTGAAGGCGATATCTTTGACGGATTTTTGGGTCGCGATTAGGAAACCCATCAGGGAAATCTGCCTGTCTTTGGCTCTATCGATCAGTTTGGAGCAGAAGGGCAGAAGATAATTATGGTTGAGTGTTAAGTAAAGACACATAATGATGATGAAACTGTAAAATCATCCCTCTCTTTTTAAGTCTTGGATCATGATTTCATGCCCTCTTCACTTCCAACATCGCTGCCGCCTGCTTTAAATCCCTGGTCCTGATATGATAACTCAATACTCGTCGCCATTTTTGTTCCCTTCTTTTATGTCCTCTAGTTAAGAATAATGCCAATAAAGCCCACCCAGAATTAGCCCAGATTCCCCAATTTCACGCTCGACTAAGCCCCATTTCTTCTTGTTTAAACCTGGTTTGGGGCTTAATCTCAGGACAAGCAGATTAGGGTAGAAAATTGGGTCCGACTATAATAGTCGAAGATGACGATCGGACCAAAAATTTAATCAAATGCGTAGATACAACTTGTTACACTGTTGATCTCCTTTTTTCTTAACTCTGATCTCGTCAGTAGGCACGGGTGAATCATAAAACCAGCCCATTCGCCGCGATGCTTCTTCTTGTTCGGCTTCAAAGTTGTGGGGGGAAAAAGAAGAGGGGGATCGAACCAGAGAGCAATTACGAGCATCGATGAAAAAAGAGAAACTCAGTCTTCGAGATTGATCGTGGGGACGGGAAAAGATGAGAAAGTGGGAAAATTCTTTGACAAACAATGTGGGTTTGGGAAAAGCGATTGGGGATAATCACAGATATTTTCCTGCGAAACACACAAGAGAAATTTAATGAAGAGCAAAAAAGACAGAATGCTTCCAAAACGTATCAATGTGTCTTATCTTATGGGCGATGGGTCCACTTCCCAAACCAAAGTCCTCCACCCAAGACAAGACCAGACCAGACCAGACCAGACCACCCTTTCCTTCGGTGCAGGTGCAGAGTCTGAGCCACACCTGAACTCGCGCGGCCTTTGCATAAAGCCTGACTTAGAAGTCGGCTACTCCTTTTCTGGTTGCAACTTTACCCTTTTCTTTTGTACTATGTTAGATTGTTTTGAGTAATCTCTTTGGAATAATTAACTCTACATTAATTACAACTCATTTGCATGTAATCATTTATCACGTCAACAAATAGAATAAGGGTAACATTTCTTACCTCTAAAATAATCTCTTTTCAAAATTAATTAGGCACTAAGAAGCCAGGCTATGAAGAGAGCCTGTCTCGTCCTTCTCCGTTTTATTTGGAAGGTTTATTCAAACTTTTCGTGAATATATAATTCGAAGAGATATAACTATCTACACACATTTCATCGAATATGCATATATTTTTTAACAGAAAAATAACATAAATAATCTCAAATATTTTCTATCTATATGCATATTGGTAGATTCAACAAAATATTTTCTATCTATTTTCAGGAAGATGTATAAAACCGACCTAATAACACCTTAACGCTAAAGACTGTCGAAGAAAGTGGAAACAAATCTTAAAATTACGGTATCCTAAACTACAATGCCCAAACATAAATTGTTGGCACAAGCAACATAGAAGTAAACAAGTGTTTTTTAACTACATAAATCTACCAATACTAAATGATGTTGCATCTTCGGGTAAATCATCGAACTCTGATGGTGAAATTGTTGAATCTGATAGGATTGCTTATCCAGTTTGCAAATGCGTTCAACAATATTTACAAACAAGTATTAATTGTCCATATCGAAAAAAAAAAATGATACAACATTGAGCTATGATACACTTGCAAAAGAATCAAATCCAAATGGAGATGGATATTGTGCAACAGTTAGACTACCACTTTTCTATCCCCCTATATCTCTGAGACTGTCAAAAATTGATTCCTGAAGAGCTTCGTGTTCGTGTGATAAAACAAATATACACTAACTCAATCCACTTCATTTGCTCAGGAGAGGCTGGCTTATAAGAGAAGACCTTCTAAAGCAGAAAATAATAGTTCTACTGGTACCTTTATAAACAAGTCGTTACAAATCGTGGGATCCTTGGACTGTCAGCATAACTCGCTGCTTGACACTCTCCGACCGAATGTTATCGGATTTAAATCCAATCTGAATTATCAAGATTTACAAGGTCAGATTTTCTTTAATCAAGGTGAAAGGATTTGATAAAATCAAATTGCATTTGACCATAACAGCTAACAATGAAAGAAGGCGAACTAAGAACTCAAGACAAAGATGGGTAAAAATACCTCAACAGAACTGTCCGGAGAGAACCACCGCAGTAACACACCTAGATGCACCACAGCAGGAATTAACTTGAAAAGAAAAGGTGTTGTCACCTGCATGATGGTCCATCCAGAAGCTTTAGAAATGATAGAAAATTAACAAAAAAATAACTGTAACTACATATGAATGCACTCTCTAGAGGAAAAGTAAAAACAATCTATCACAATAATCTCAATTTTAGGAAATGACAGGATCAAGAGATATTTTTATACATGGAAGCACCAAAGGAAAGGTTCCATGGTTTGGGCATTTGTATTGTAGCCACTTTGCGTTCTCATCTCAAACATGACCAGAATTTGAATTTCGTATGAACATACACAGAAATGTTGATAATGGAGAGAAACATAGTATACATGAACAGATCAATTGGCAGGATGAAGACAATATTTCTTTGACACAGGAGGTATAGACATTTACTTCTTTAAAAGTTTGCAAGCGAAAAAGGTATTCTTCATCGAAGGATATCAATTAACACTCCATATCAATTTGCTGCAGTGGAAAAATTAAACAGCCTGGACATTTGCATCTGAAGCTCAAATTTTGTCTCAATTGAAGTTCTTAAGAAAATTATGGAATCCCCATTTACAAACATTCACATCTTTCAGCAGTAACCAAGTATTCATACCAAAAAGTATATTGCTGACTGAGAAACAGACATTTAACGGAGTGAAAAGCTTTATCTTTTCAACTGATCATTACCGGGGAGAAAAACATGGACAACACTTGGGAACACTGAAAATCAAAATCATACAACTTCAAACATTATAACAATTAATATCATTACCAAACTGAGTGCTGTGGTCCCGATAAGCAGAAGATACAATTTACCCTGAAAATAGTAATGAAGCATCAGTCGTGTAACAGATCACATGATTCTCCACACTTCTAGTATGGATTGAATGATTCTAAAAGAAAAGGGACCACAATTGCCGTCCTTCACAGTTTCTTAAAAAAAACACGTTACAGAGACTAACCTCAACTAGATGAAGATTAGAAGCACGACTGAGAAGAACAAAAGCAAATTCTCCTATCTGAGCCAAAGACATACCAACCTACACATTTAGAAGGATCAAGTCTCTAGTAAAATATCAATTAAGTGAAAAGTGAACAAGGTAAATAAAGCCTCAAATCTTACAAGAAGTGCTGTCTTGTTGTTGTAACCGAATCCCTTTACCACAGTGCTGATGATAATTGTTTTCACAATGAAGACTAAAATAACAGATGCAAGTAAGATATCAACGTGATTCCAAAGAAACTGAACATGGATCAGCATCCCAATGCTTGCAAGGAAAAGAGCCGCGAAAAAATTTCGTATGGGTTCAATCTGAAAAGAGTATCCATTTCAGGTTATGCACATGAAACAAGAATATTAACTTCACATGATACCCAACCTTGAAGTAGCCAGGATAGATCAGATAAGAAGACTAAAGGTTCCGTTTAATAAGAGAGAAAAAAAAACAATCTAAGTTCCAAAAGTTTGGCATACACGTTCATATCCTTGATTTGACCATATTTCATCAGTTAAAACTTAGAATTTGATGTCCAAAGCTGACGTCTAAAATTAACATAATGGAGACATACTAAATTTCTGAACAGATATGATTATGTGGTTAAGCTTTGCCTATTTTCTTAAGACAAAATCACTAGCAGGGTCAATGGATTTAACTATATCTGGGTATAAACCTTACTTGTTCTAGCGTGTGTTGAGCAAGATCAGTCGTAGATATCATCACTCCAGCCGCAAAGGAGCCCAGTTCTAAACTTAGTCCCAGCTTGTCACTACACTGAAAAAGTGCAAAGGATTAGAGAATAAATCTTCTTAATTCCCTCAAGGAATTCGAGCATCTACCTCATAATTACAATAAATAAGGAAAACAAAACATCAATATACGTCCAGAATAAGATCAGACAAATAATGGTTGTGAATTTTAAGTTTATGTCCCACCGTTATCTTTGTTATTTTTTTTCTAAAACCAATTTAATTTTAGGTGATTAAGTAAGCCCCGTTATCAATATTGTATCATCGAGAAGCTTCATCGGGTCACATTGATATGTAGCTAGAAACAGTTTCTTATTCACTTCAGCTATCATCATAAAGTAAGTAAGACTTGCTATGGTGCTCACATGTTTTTTCGTCCACATTCTTTCTTGTATCAATCTGTTTATCTACGTTTTTCATCGGTACGAAAAAATAAAGGACAGTGAAACAAGTAGAATCTCATAAAGCACGATAGGAATTGATACTAACCCAGGCAACAATCAAGCAAAATGCAACTGCCGCCAGTTGATAGAGCTCATTGGTCTGCAAAAAGTAGATATGGAACAAGTCAACTTTAAAAGGCGGCTCAAACTCAAAACACATGAGATTAATTTTTGGCAAGGATATAATATACAGTTTGTCCTATCATTTACCAAATGTTGAGGAAAAATACACCATTAGTCCTCACAGTTTAGAGGTGTTTCAATTTGCTCCTCATAGTTTAAATTTTCAAATCAAAGTTTTGATAAATTTAATTATGTCTTTAAACGACTCTCATCTACTTTCAATAAATTTAAAGTGACCATAAATTTATCACACAATTTAAAAAACGCTTCGATTAAAAAACAGTTTGATTCGATAAATCATATCCATACTAAAAACAGACTAAACAATTATGTATCTCCTCTCTCTATATTGAAACAACTCATAAACCATGTAAACTAATGATTATTTACAATTAAAACTCTAGTCATAAAAAAAATAAATGAAAATTAAATAAAAACAAATACCTGTGCTGATAGGCTTATCATCAATTTAAGTAGCCAGGGAATGCATGTACGGGATAGCATTGACAAAATAGCAAGGAACGCAATCAATACAAGTAACCTGATTAAGAGAATAAACGAATGTCATGCATAAGCTTTCCATGGGCTTCCTTCAAATCCAATAATTTTCAGAAATAAAGGAAATCATACTAAGCAGTACAGTTAAAAATCAACCAATAAAAGAATTCCACGCCTTTAAAAGCCATTAATTTTCTTTATCAGCAGCATAAATATGGAATCTAATACAACACATATATCAACTATAAGAGGCTAACACTATAATCACATTTAAACCAGATCTTAATATTTACTTATCAGAGGTGGTTAATGCCAATAAAACTCCAGAAATTTACTAGAAAAACAAGAGACAAAGGTCATATTTCATAGATAGAAGAGAATTTCACATGCCATTGGGCAGAGATGCTCTTATCCATCATAGAATCATACATTCATGGCATGTTGAAAACATATCATGCAGGCTCAAAGACAGTTTCACATTCCAACTGCTGGAAATATTACAACTTACAGTTTAGTCATGGAAATTACTCCTTGAAGCACACCAGAAGTCCCACCCAGAACAGGAAGGAAAGCAAACAGCAAACCTACGGCACAATCCTGTCAGGAAAATCATTAGACAATAAATATATTCAACACCAAGGAGAGAGTATATTGTCAAGCAAAAACCTGCATGATAAGAGTGCCAATGGTTACTTGGCCATGAAGAGCATTTGTTGAGTTCTTTTCCATCAAAAACTTCAAAACCTGTCATCAAACAAAGTAATATTTGGGGCAGTGGGAAAGAAGAAAATGATAATAATCATATAAAAGCATGCAACGTGGGTGTGCACAAATGCAAGTTTTTTACCACAGCTGTTGAAGACATAGAAAGAAATGTGCCAACAAATACTCCCTCCGAAGCATTTCCACCACACAACTGCAAGAAGAGTCTTATTGGTTATTACAGTGACAGCAGTGCACACTATAAAACATAAAAATTTCAATAGCTCAGTAGATGTTAATAAGATACAACAAATCCACATCTGTAGAAGTCTCAGAATATCTCCATCCATAGTGCTTCACAAGCACATACAAATTATAAATGAGAATTGAATCAAAGAGATAAAAAAATGGATAAGAATAAGTGATAACAGCAGACAACTTGACAAAGAGAACTTTAAGACTTGTTATTTCAGTTGAAAACCTAAGCCAAAAACGTAAATACAATTATAATGATATTGTCATTGAACCTAACAAGCCAAATATGTCCCTCTATACCAGTAGCTTTTTTTCCGGAAACATCTATACTTTAAATTACAGTAATAAAGAGATGATCATGCGAAAATGGCTTTTATAAAAGAGAATGGATAAGCAGAATGCATACTGAAGCGGTGATTCCACTGAGGCACATAAATAGCAAAATTTGCAGCAGTCCCCCTAGAACAGCAACTGCTCTAACAACTCGAAGCTACAATCATGAAAGAATGTGGTAGGACTATCAAATCTAAGCAATGATTCAAAGCACTTCCAATGGCACAAAAAAAATCTAATTTACCTTCGCTGTTGAGAATTCCAGGCCTAGTGCAAAAAGAAGAAAAATTACACCAAACTGAGCAACAGTTTCGACCTACGTAGATAAATTAAAGGAGGATTAGTAAATAAAAAAAATTAAATGAGTACCATTAGACATCAAAGAAACAAAATCTAACAATAATCTCATTTCTCATAGCACACATACTTGCACCATTTCGCTGACAAAATTGAATCCTCCAGGTCCAATAACAGATCCAGCAAGCAAATATCCAGTGATAACCTGATGATAACACAATAAGGTAAAACAGTTCCTTCCACAATCAAATAAGATTTGCTAAAAAAATCATACTGGTTGTCCGGCACAAGCAAAGGCAATTCCTCCACAAGTTGCAGACACAATAACAACTACCAAATCTGATATTAATCTGCAAAATGATGTTCATATTTTTCATAAGAAAGTAAACTCGTAAACAAATTAACAAACATCATGAGTCTTACCTCAAGTCTAGCTGCAGCACTGGATATTTAGATTTGAAGTTAGATATAATAAATACATTGTCCTGAAAATAAAAATCGAAAGTACTTTACCATCTGAAACCAGACAAAGATATCAACCTGGCAAATATAAGAAGTGTTACGTTAGTCAACCCAACCTTGCGATCTATCAGTGTCGGTGTATCTTCTGCTCTGTTATCATTGTCCAAGTTGAAAACATCATGAAGTTGAAATGATCTGTGATGAGAGCGCAAAGCATTTGAGTAAACTTTACCTTAAAAACTTGATCAGAAACTAAAATTTCAAGCAGGAAAAATACTTCTCCTCTTTGGTTTCATTTTTCTTCGGCTTAACCCTCGCTACAGTCTCCAAAACAGCCTGATCAAAGCAAATAAACAAAAGGTCAAACGACTATCATCTTCAACATATGTGCTTGAAATTTAGATACTGTAATTATACACCTGAAAGTAAATCTTTAAATAAGTTCAAAGATGCAAAAATAAATAACTGAACAAGCCACTGGAAGGACATCTCCTTAGAATAACACAGGATGGGATTAAGGTGGCATATTTTACTTAAGCTCAGTTGAAAGAAAATCCAATCCATGTCTCTAACAAGCCTAGACATGACTAATAGTCAACTACCATTTTTTTTCCTTTCTAATCCTCGAGGTAAATCAAATTAACCACACACTGTGAATCAATAAATACTAGTCTAACAATTCATGTGTTCCAACCTGCTGCTCCGCCACACTGCTGTTGAAGCTTCCAGCTTTATCAGTTGCTGTCATTATAAATAAAGACAACCTCAAGTAAGTTAATTTATTTACCAAAAAAGAAATGTTATTTTTCCCTATTTTTATGTGGAAAATAATATCAAGAAGGATAAAAAATTCAAACAATAAAAATTGTATTTAACTATTTCAATACATTTATGGAATTAAAATCATCCACAATAGGAATACATGCAAGTGTATTAGTCCCCGCAAGATTACATGGTCATCTATACATTATGATACAATTAATAATATTTGGTTGCAAAAGAACTTGGCTACCTCCTGAATAAGGAAATAATAAAATAAAATAAAACATTTAACCTAGATTTGAACTAGAAAACGAAATTAAGGCTGCTTATACAACTCGTTCGTTGTTCCACGTGCAGTAAAGAAAGATTCTAAATAAATAGACATGAGACATACCCTGATAGAGAAGCAAAAAAGACTCAAATTGCAGACGAGCGCTTGAGAACATTCGTGTGTTTACATTGTTCAATTAAGGAAAGAACATCTGCTTATGGCAGTAGAAAAAAACACTTAATTGTTTTACTTTCTATTGTCATAGAAATTTCGATAATGCTAACTGAACTTGTAACTCGATTGATTAAAGCTATTGAAAACTATCACAGTGATTAGAAACTTCTTGTTCAACGGTTTCTTTAGAGAATCCTTATTCTTGAGCAGGTAAACAAAACAGAGAGCAAAACCCGTTGACGCAAACAACGACAAAAAAAACACTTCGGATCTACAGACCTTCGTTCTGATCACTCTCTTTAAATTCATTCTCCAGAGCTCGATCAATAATGTCTGCAAAACTACCCTCCTTATTCCTAGATACGGAGGCGTTAACGGAGTCGGTGGTGATATTGAGGAGCAAGGACGGATCCAACTCCGTCACCGGAAGAGCGGCGAAACAAACCGACGAAAATAAAACCGTCGAACAAAAAACGAAGAGAATTGGAGTTGAGATGAAGAAAAGGCGAGGCTCGGACAGAAATGACGCTCTTATCATCGCAGAGACGTATCCGGCGGACGACCAATGCAGCTAGGGCTTGTGGAAATTAGACAGTCAGATTCATCGTCCCTCCAACAAATCCGACAGAATTAAGAGAGCAATGGCGTGAGAGTGAATCTGAAGCACACAGCGAGGAGACGAGTGCAGAGAGAGAGAGAGAGAGAGAGAGAGAGAGAGAGATGAAGAAGACAGAAAGAAAACTACCGACGATTTAGAAAGGCCGGCGCGCCGTGGATAGCGAGTGGCGTTTCGCGCGCAGGTTATCGACTTCCATTATTTATTACTATTTATTTTATATATTTTCTTTAAAATAAAAAGGTTTTTTTTTTAAACCATTGGGCGTTTTTAAAAAAATCTTTAAAATTTAAAATTCTTCGAATCAAATATCAAGGTATCAATTAAATTGGCTAGCTTTTCTCTTTTTATCGTTAAATAACAAATTAATTTTTAAAAAAATATCAAACAATATTCAATTTATTTGAAATTTTTACCACATATTCAACACATTATTAGAAGATAATCTGAAATTTTTCATGATTTTCTAAATATTGTACGATTTATTATAATTTTAGTTAATTATTTTATAAAACAATTATAAGAAATCATATAAGTGTTAGAAAACTACGAAGATTTTTATATTATCTTTCATGATATGTTGAATATATTATAAAAATTTCAAGTAAGTTGAATGTTTTTTGTTATTTTTTTAAAATTAATTTATAATTGACCATCTGTTCCTTTTTGACTTTATAAATTAATTTTAAAAAGTTATCAAACGTTATTCAATTTACTTGAAATTTTTACAACATATTCAACACATCATGGGAAGATAATCTGAAACTTTTTGTGATTTTCTAACACTTGTACGATTTATTATAATTATTTTATAAAATATTTAATTATAATTATAATAAATTATACAAGTATTAGAAAATTATGAAAAGTTTCAGATTATCTTCCTATGATGTGATGAATATTTGAAAAACTTTTCAAGTAAATTAAATATCGTTTGGTATTTTTTAAAAAATTAATTTGACATTTAGTAGCCAAAAAATGGGAGGTCAGTCAAAGGTCGTGCGTTGATATTCAAATTTTATGATAGTTTGAAGTTTTGTTCAATGAATAGTAAATTTTAATGATTTTTTTAAAAAAATCATACTTTAAGGTTTAAAACAAGTAAAAATGTTATTTATAGTTTTAGTCAATAATTCAACGTATTGTAATTTAATGCAAATATTAATAATTTGGTTAAATTGAATATTAACCCTTAAATTTATAGTTTTAACTTTTTTTATATAAGCAAATAAGTCTATGAACTTGCACATATTAACAAATTAAGATTTCATCGGTCACGTTTTTTCATGGCAGCTTCTATCTTCTTTGTCGTTTGATTTTCATATAGAATACGTAATTTTGACTATAAAGTAATTTACACGAGATTTATGCGACAATATAAAGTTTCAGAGACCTGATTTTTTGTCTGAAAATCATTTTCTTGTCAAAATCATAATTTTTCTCTCAACAAGTCCTCCAAATAAAAAAAGAAGTCATCGCATGAAATAATATGAACAAAAATATTTGCATCAACGGCAACTTTAACGCCATAGACTCAATTGTTAAATCTCGTGTTTGAATATTTATTTGTTTGGAAAACTCAAACGTCTTTATAAGGGTCAACATGCATTTAGCTCGGCTAATTTTTATAATTAAGTTACAACAAACAACATTTATTTATGTGATTCAAGTAAAAATGCAAAAATCACTTGCTTAATCGTTACTCTTAATAATTGACAAACGTCAAATCTCTAAACCTAACACGAGATGTTTAACCAACCATTCTATGCAACTCCTCCGATTCCAAAAATGTCAATGCGATGCCTCTCGTTAGAAGTTCTACGCAATAATAAAAAATAACAAAAATAAATAAATAAAACTAATACACAAATTTCTAAAAAAAAAAGCTTCAAACAAATGATAATTCATTATGTCGAACATATAAAAATAAAACATACTTTATGCGATAATAATGAAACGCTCTTAAATTTTATCATAAAACTTCAACGATCAATATCACGAGCATTGCATCCTCTCAACCATGTTTCCAAATGTAGCAATGACTTAGCTTATCAATTTGATTTTGTAATATAACATGAATTTATAAAAATATTTATAATTTAGTTCATTATTTACGTGACAGTGTAATTTTTTCAAATCACTAAAATATAAGTTTAACAATTAAAAAATTATACACTATTTATAATTTAGTTCATTGTTTACGTCACAGCGTAAATTTTTAAATCATTAAATTTTAATAATAAAAAACGTTACAACAAAATGGACAATTTTCATGAATTAGAAGATATAAAAGTAACACGTATACACGTGCGCATATGTTACTCAATCACTAAACTTTAAATTTTATAAATTACAACATATTTGCTTAAAAAAGTAAAACTTAGAAATTAGATTTTAATATTAACACTTTAATCAACTTCCTTAACTCCAAAATTATATCTATCCACAAATTAATATAATTAAATATATTGGTAGTTGGTTCAGAAAATGAGTGGATATAATTATTTATTCATGCAATTATCAATTACTTTACACTTTTTTTGTTTTAATTTTAAAATAAATATTGAAAGTTAAATTCTTTAAAATAATAAAACTCTCAAATTATAAATTAATTCACGATAAAATATTAAGATTAGGCATAAAATTATTTAAATTCCTTATTTCAAATGCAAAAGAATTTCATTTAAGTGGGGTAAAAACGATTTAAAACTTCAGAGTATTGATTTTTTTATTAAAAAACTCTTAAACCGTTCTCCCGCTCATGATCAATTACTGATCACAGGTGCATTGACGTGGGGAGCCGAGTATGGCAAATGGCCCCTGCACGCTCCGGCCCGTGATCAATTATTGATCACCGGCCGGAGAACAAGGGGGCCTGAGTCCTGAAAATCGGGGGCGGCGATCTCTTTGATTATTTAAGGAGATCGACCCTCCACTCTCATTCCACACTTTCTTAAAATTCTAAAATTTCACAAATATTTTGTTGCTCCGGTGAATTTTCTTTGTATTAACGACAACAATGGATTCTAATTCAAATCGATCGGTTGTTTTAGAAGAGACAACAACTTGCGATGTCGATATAAATTAGTATTCGTATGACACGCTTGCATATGGTGATTTTTGAGTATTTGATCACTTAGATGGAAATAAAGAAATAGAGATGCATTCGACCTCCAGAACTCTAAACGATAAACTTTGAACACCGGTCACTTCGGATGATGATGAGGTGGAAAGTATACCAGCAAGAGAATAAATCTCAATGAGATTTTTTTAAATATAGTTATTTAATGAAAATTAGAACAAAAATAGTAGAATATTCTTTAAAAAATGGTTATTGGATCAAATTCACCAAAAATGAAAATCGGCGATTGACGACTAAGTGTGAAGACGAGTGTGAGTGGCGACTGCATGCTTCTAAGATGCAAGATGAACATACGTTTCTAATAAAGAGTTTGATCGATTCTCACAACTGTTTGAGGAAAATTGAGAATCAACACGCTAAATCAAAATGAGTGATAAATCATTATTTGGATAGGTTCAAAAGTCAATCTACATGAGAAATCTCTTCCATTATCGAGACAGTGAGGAAATATTTGATTGTCAACATTATACCCAGGCTTGTTAGAAGAGCAAGAAGTGTAGCTCAAACACAATGAATGCCCAAGGTAGTTTGCTCGTACGCAACAGAAACATATAGATCAAATCTGGGTAGCACATTACAAATACATACTTACAAGATGAGGTATGATTCATTGGTATTGTGCATGGCTACTTGCAAGACAGGTTTGCTGTAGTACGATCGCCCTATTATTTGTTTGGATAGTTGTCATGTAAAGGGCTCGTGTTTCGGTCAATTACTCACAACTGTCGGTGTTGATGACAACGATGAAATATATTTCATTGATGTTCCCAATGTCAAAAAAGAGTGCACAAACACATAGACGTGATTTTTGCAATATTTGAAGCGAATCTAAATACTGGATCGGGAGATGGATGGACAATTATTTCAGATCATCAAAAGGTATGATGCATATACAGTGTTGGATCATATTTGCTATTGTTTCTTGTACTGCTTATTTAGTTGTGTAATTGTACTGTGTAATAAAGTTCTGTTTAGTAGACTGCATTTTAAGTGGGACCATTTGTGACCCATCTAGCCTTTCCTGATAACTTATTTAGAAAGATAATTTTGTCTATGAAATTATTCAATACAGTCTTTCTTGGGAATTACTTGATCAATACTCTCCACGTTTTACAGCGGTGGTATTATTATTATTGTTCTCTCCAATTTTATTATTTCCCCAACACAAATATTGAGGCATTGTATTCATTATATTATTTTATATTAATTCTGTTTTTCTTTCAAATATTGAGGTTTGGTGAAAACTGTGGAAGATCAATTTAAAGAAGCTGAACAGCACTACTGTCTCTAGCATATGTACGCAAATTTCAAAAACCAAGTTTGGGCAGAGCATACAAAGATGCAATGTGGAATGCGGCCAGTGCAACCACAAGGTATCATTTTGAAATAGAAATGAAAAAATTATTTCTGTTTAACCTAGATGTTCACGCATGACTTCGAGAAGAAGAACTTATAAATTGGGTTAGTCATGTCTTCTCTTCGAAATGAGTCTGAATAATTTGTGCAACATCGTCGTCTCCGGCCGGCATCCAATCTTTCATCCTCTCAATGAGCTCTATAAGGTACTCACTGAGATAATAAACCCAACCACCTTTTTATGGCTCACGGCGAGCTCCTCGACCTTGCCTATGAGCAACTCCATCATCTGCTGCTGTACTTGATACATCTGTTGCATATGTTGCATCATGTCTTAGCCACTATCAACCTGAGAGGCTAATGGCGGCACAGTTGCGGTGGCGGTGGCGGGGGCATCCTCCTCCATCGGAACATCCCGAGATGTGGAATCCCTGTGATCTCCTTTCAGTATCCAAGACCTGACAAATTTGACCAGGCCCATCTGACTCAAATAAAGCCTATCAAATTCATCGACGAATCTCGGAGCTATCCAGTTGACAGCTGAACCTCAAAGTGCTACATGATCTTCGAAATCAATATCTCGTACGGTGGATTTTTGTTGTGAGGTTGGCCGATCTCTTCCAACTGACCTAAAATCATGTTCCCGGGTTGAACATTGTGTTGTTGTAGAGCTTCTCCAAGACATAGAGATTCATCTAGTTCACGAGAACTCTATGTCAATCTCTCGGCTGCAGGGTGTGACTGATTTGGTTGTGAATAACTCGAGTTTTTACATTCAAGTCCTTCGATTTTGGTTTCGCGGAGGCTGCAATGTCCGAATGCAGTGAATCATCCTAATGAACTGCAGTCCATCTGCTGATATGGAAAAATCTCACTCTCGAAAAGCGTGATAAAATCTAACTGCGTCTTATGCGGCAAATTCGAGCAATTCGTTAACATCACTTGCACATATGACAATATCTGTACTGAATAGGTACGTCTTCAAGTACCTCTCTCTCCGGGTAGTGGTCAAGTTCGCGTAAAATAAGTGAACAATTTTGTCGTAGTTGTCTCCCCGCATGTTATACACCCTGTGCAAAGAGATGCAGTCAAACATCTCCTTGATCTCCAAAGACTCCCAACCGCTGAAGTTGACAGTCTTTCCATAAATAATCGAGCGGATTGACATATTCCGCTCGAACTGCTATCGACACCCCTGGTTTCGAAATTCCATCGACAAATAACCAGGCAGTGGTCACGACACTTGATCTACAACATCGACAAAGTGACATGCCTAGGAGGCCAATAACGTGCTCACAAACAAAGACTCTTGCTTTACTCAATATTGATACTAATGCTTTTGCTTCTTTTGTAGGTAATGATCTATTAGAGGATTGCACCTGGAAAACCAACTTGATTAACATGGATCGCCCCCTCCACCTTTTGACATGAGATGTCCCTTTGGAAAGCTCAAAACATAATGAAGAAAACCCTTGAGTACCAGCTGGAATAGCAGAAACCAAAATTTGTCTTCCGGGGGACAACTCCAAGTAATTTTATTTTATTTTTTTGTTATTTTCTTTTGGCAAACTTTTAGCCCTTAGTTTTTCATCAATGTATTATTTTTGTTACTTCCAAATGTGGGCCATATTATAAAGGCTCATCTTAGCCCACTACTTGGCCCTCATTTGGAAGCATCACCTAACCCACATTTGGAAGCAAGCCTTGGCCCACATTTGGATGCAACACCCTTATCAAATAGGCTCATGAAGAGCCAACTCAAGAAAGCCCAAGCTTGATGCATCTTGGCTGCCCATACTTTTTTTCATCCAAGCGCTCTCCTTCCTTTTCTCATTTGGAAATTCTAGCCTCCATCTTAGGTCTATATAATGCATGCATATTGTAATAGCTAAATACTTTTTTTTCTTGCCAAATTAAGCTATTGAAGCATCGTTTTTTTTTAACATTTGGAGAGATTCCTTGGTTGTCCACGGTTTTCCAACCGTGTTGGAGACTAGCCCTCCATTGCTAGCAAGCTCTAAGGGTTGCTTAGTTAGCTCTTATATCTATCTTCTTTCCCTCTTCTAGTGAGAGTTTAAAGGTTGAAGAAGGTGAAAATCTTCCCAAAAGTGGTTGTTTTTTCCATGGAAAAGCATTAACTCAGGAGCATAACATAAAATAGCTATTTGGGGCCTCTAAGGGGTTCACTTCATCCATGGTTTTTGCACCATTTTCTTCACGCATTTCCATCTTTACACCAACAGATTTATTCATCAACCATTCACACACATTTCATCTTTATATTTCGTTCCATTTCATCTCCATTTCTTGCATTTAGTCAGCTACACACTCAACCGAGCACACTTCAGCTTTTGTGGGTTTTTAGGTGGTCTCCTTAGGGTGGCTATCCTGTCACAAAGGTGCCTGGTTTGATGGGCCAGCTTGTGTCGGGGGGTGGTAGGGTGGGGGTGGAGTGGGGTCTTTCGTTTCGAACGAATTTTGGGGACCATTTCAAATATTAGGGCTTCGATTTTCGGCGATTTTTAGCAAAATGAGATGGGGTTTGGGGATTTTCACAAAAATGGAGAGGGTTTGGGGATTTTCAGCAAAAGGGCCTCAGATTAGAGGATTTTTGGCGATGAGGAGGCTCGGGTTTCAAATTTTTGCCTATTAGGAGGCTCGGGTTTGAGATTTTTGGCGATTAGGAGACTCGAGTTTTTGATTTTCGGCGATTAGGAGGCTTGGGTTTGGGATTTTTGGCAATTAGAAGGCTCGAATTTTGGATTTTCGCTGATTGAGAGGCTCGGTTTTGGATTTTCGACAATGGAGGCCTCGGATTTGGGTTCTCGACAATGTGGCTTTAGATTTTGGGCGACAAGGGCTAAGATATGAAGACTTTCAGCAACTAAAATCACATATTCAAAGATGTTCCTCTCGGTTTTAAACGAAGGAGAGTGCACAGAGGCCCAATGTTATATATACTACAGGTGATCGACGCCCCTTTGAGAGAAAACGCCCTCGTTTTAAAATTGCTCTCTAACAAGGGGGGCCGAGCGAAAATGAATGGCCCCCCATGTAACCCACGTGCGCGGCGGTTTTACACCCCAACATCAATCCTCGAATAGAACAAAGATCGTTCTTTTTAGATCGGTCCCTCGTTCTATATGTGCGGTGGGCGTGAAATTAGATCTAGGAGAGAACGAGGGGCTACGCTTGGATAACGGTCACCCGTTCTCTTTGTAAAATGCGAAACGGTGGGCTATCGGGCGTTTGTCGGGATTTAGATTATTAGGTTTTTTGATAGTTTGAGGTTTATTTAGTTGTGGTTAATACTTTAAGGATTTTTTTTAAAAAAAAATCGATACTTTGAAGTTTAAAATGATTTTTACCCTTAAAAATATGATATGAATATTTAAAAAATATTGATACTAGGTTTACAACATGACTTTACACTTAAATGGCACGTCATGATCCGACATCTGTATGTCATTGTCTCGTTGATAAAATTATTATAATATAATATAAATATTTAAAATAATATATAGCACAAATGAATAAATAAATTACGCATAACGACTAACATGTAAGATTAAATTGTAAAATCACAGTATAAATGTAATTTTACTCTTAAAAATATAGATGGATACACATTATAGAGTTATCAGTTCTTTTAATATAATATTGTTCGTTTTACGCCTTAATTTTTCTAATTTTACTATTGATTTTACCTTAAAACATTACGAAATAGGTTGAAAGTATAATCTATTTATAAATAATAAATTTTTACTATGTTAAAGCTATGTGACACTGTACATTCTATGGGTGCGCTGCTATGCCCATTCACAACTAATAAAATTTTAGATTTGTCATTGCCTTTTACAAGGTGGGTCGTCACACCCTACACGTACTTTGTGTTTAATTATTGCATAAAATTTATTAATTAAGGAGCTTACCTCGTACATCCCTTGGATTTTCTCAATTATTGTTCACGTTTAATTAATTTCTTATTAATTTTATTCCATACAACGTGGCTATTTTAGAATTAAGTATTAAAAATCGACCTACACATTTAAATCATAATATTAATTTATACAATTAATATAAATAAATTAAAATAAATCATTAATTATACTAATTAATATTTATTAAAGTGTAAGATAAAATTACTCAAATATTATTAAGACCACGTGCTAATGTGTCAATTTTTTTGGGTGAATTAAAATAATTTAATTTTTTAGTAATTTATTTATATAAAATTATATAATTTATTTGGGGAAGTCAAAAAATTATTCATAACTTTTAATAATCTATCATAAATGAAATTATAATTTAAAATTATATTTATTGCATGGTTGATTTTCTCAACACTTAATTTTTATTCGTAATTTTGAAAATTTTAATAATATAACTTATATAAATAATGTATATTTAGCTCTTATTTTACTATTTTAAAGAATGAGTTTAAGAATTATTAATGTAATTAATGAAATAAATGAATATTTATTATATTTTTTTAGATAAATGTTTTAATAGGCTTAGAAATGAGTTAGGAAAAGAAACAACATCGAACCAATCACACAAAAAATAAGAACAAATCAAAAGCATTTGGTGGATGGATAGCTTTGTCTTTCTGTAATGCATGCTCATTTGTGATTGTCCTATCGAGATTCCTGATCGGGACCCTGTCTTCTTCTCCTCCATTCTCTGCCACCAGCTTAGAGCTCGGGAGATTTAGCCTTTGAGATGTTTGCCCGCGGAACTTCATGGATTTCATTGTAAAATTCTTTAAATTCGCTTCGATTTTCTTTTTTAAGTTGATTTATCTTGTGATTTCGGCAAAACTGGTGTAGAGATCGAGTTCTTTGACGTTGGGGGAACGGATCTGCGGTGCATTTATACCGTTTATAGTTGTAATCGAGGCTTTAATTCTCACGGTGACTGGTTGTTTCGATCATCGTCCTGATCTGGTGAAACACCGCAATACTTTCAGGGATCTATCGCGACTATCCACTGAAACCAGATGTAAATTTTCTCTTATTTTCTTCTGGGTATTTATTGATTTAGTTTAGTTCTCTTGTGAGAATTGGGGTAAACACTGGGTGTTTGTTTTCTAATTCTGAAAGATTGATGGTAACCTTAGTGTTAAGTTCTTTTGTGATAAATTGGGTAAAAGCTTGAATAGGCGTTATCTAATTCTGCGAGGTTGATGATGTTGCAGTTAGTGTTAATGAAGTGGAGTCATTGTACGAGCTTTTCAAGAAGCTGAGTAGTTCTATTATTGACGATGGCTTAATTCACAAGGTAAATAAGATGTTTCTCTTTGCTAACTGTGGGTAAACTTATTGTCAACTTGATTAATGACCTGATCAACTCATGTATCGTCCTAAAAATTCTCTTTACACGAGTCCGGATATTTTGTCGATATTCTTACTTGGAGAAACTATTCAAACTATTATTTGTTCTTGAGCGAATTTTTCTTCTTAGACCTTGAAGAGAGCACATGTTTAAACCATCTTCATTGTTTGAGCTAAACACTTTGGTTGGAGTAAAAACTTATCGATAGAGATAAAAAAAGTTGGCTTATAATGTGTTTGCATGTCATTTATTGTTCACGCGTTTCGATTGAAGAAATTATTGTTTTACATTCTACTTCACTTATTTCGTTCCTCGGTAAAGGTTTATAAGACTAGTTTTTTTTTTTTTATTGAAAAACTCTAGTTGTGATGAATTTATGATGTTCTTCTATTTTTATTTTTTTTTCAATTTTACGTGGTTTAATTTATATGTTATTGGTGGATATGAAAAGTTATAGTTATTGAGTTTATTTAGGTTGCTTGTGTTTCTAGAGTAATGTTAGATTTACCTTTTATTTCTATACTTTGATATCTTAATACATATAAGACAATTATTTATTGATGTAATAATTGATTTATTTTAACTATTTATAATTTATCATAATTAATATACCAATTAATGAGTGATAGTCTGGCACTTAATGATCACGTCAAAAATAAAGTTTAGAGTGTATAATTAGAGTCTAAATCTAGCATTATTCTGTGTTTTTAATGTGCGGAAATAAAAGTAAATTTGACTCAAGGATGTCTTTCCATTGTTTTTAACCTTTTCTTTTTCAATTCCTATCATCTTGCAGGAAGAGCTTCAGTTAGCACTCTTCAAAACTGCACATGGTGAAAACCTCTTTCTTGATCGGGTAATGCAGTAGAACATTATCTTCTTTCCTCTATTTTTCTTCTCCTTTTTGCCATTTTGCATTTGGTTGGATGGGTTGAGTGGGATTGATACTTAAAAGTTCATACACGATCCGAATTCAACTGCTAAGCTATCGGGGGTGCAGGCAAGACTGATAAATACTAGATTAGCTGTATTATTTTCGAGTGATGACATTAACCATTCTCTGATTATGCAAATAAAACCTTATAAGCTTGCTTCTACTTAGATTTGATGGTACTTCTCATTTAGCTATACCAGATTCATGATCTTACTCTGTATGGAATCGACTAGGTTTTCGATCTCTTCGATGAGAAGAGAAACGGGGTCATTGAATTCGAAGAATTTGTCCATGCCCTTAATATCTTCCATCCTTACGCCGCCATGGAGGAAAAGATTGACTGTGAGTGTTCTGAATGATCTTGTCATTCCTTTCCTATCCGATACTTTGATACTTTCTCCATCTTAGATGCATTCTTCAGTTTCATTCAGGCTTTATGATCTGAGACAAACTGGATTTATCGAGCGAGAAGAGGTGAGCACAATTACAAAGCTGTAGCTGATTAGTCGGCCGAGCTGCCTTCTGATGTATTGTACTTTTGTTTCTTTTAAGGTTAAGCAAATGGTGGTTGCTATCCTGATGGAATCCGACATGAAACTATCAGACGAATTTGTCGAGACCATCCTGGACAAGGTATCGATGAACATACTCAAATGATGTTCTATTTTGTTTGCACGAGATTTCTCGCGATTAACGTAGATTCTTTGCTCTACGTGTTTCAAAGACATTTGCCGAAGCTGATACCGACAAGGACGGAAGAATCAACAGGGAGGAATGGAAGGTGTTTGTCCTACGCTATCCGTCGCTCTTGAAGAACATGACTCTTCCTTGCTTAAAGTAGGCATTCTCCTCTGTCTCTCTTCTCCATTTTTCTGCAATATCCTTGACAAATCTGACTGATTTCTTGAATGTCTCACAGGGACGTGACCACATTATTTCCTAGTTTTGTTTTCAATACTGAGGTTGAAGACTAGGGTAACGACTATAATTCGTTGGGGCTGTTGGATTTTGCAGGCTCCTCGAATCAAGGCTAAGCATGATCACTGAAATGAAAATATATGGCGTTTGATTCTCTTGTAATTAAATTAAATTAAATTAAACCAAGTTTTTGTTTGAGTTTTTAGTTTGAATTTCCAACTTATGGAAATTTTGTCTGATTAATTACACATAATCTTATTCTTAATTTTTTATTAAAAATACTAGTGCAGGCGCGGGTGCGGGCAACTTAGCCCAACCCGGTCCATTGAAGTTATGCTCAAGTGGTTAGACCCGGGAATCTGAATTCATATTTCAATCGAGAAAATCTCGAAAATGAATATTGCAAAATGAATGGTGTCAACCTAGTTGAAAAGTAAAAGTAACCAAACATTATTGTTGTAATGTTCGTGACTACTATGAACTAAGTGTCATTTTTATCAACAAAATATAACTGGGCTGCGGTTTAAGATGTCACATATCGGACTCGCATTCTCGGAGAATATTGTCTCACAACGCTAAAAACTTTTATTCGGAAATTCGAAGAAGTTATTTGGAGCAAGTCTGCTGACTCGCTCAACCCCAAACTAAAGTTCACGCCGAGGCCAGAAAGATAACATAAAACATGTTAGGGACACAAGCGACTTCGTCTTTATGCAGTCGCCAAAAATTAAAATAAGGTCGATCATGCCCGAGTTTACCGTTAGGATAATTGACTTGTTAACCCAAGATAACTTAAAATTTATTTTCATTAAGAATTTTTATTTTTAGTTTTTACTAAAAATAATGACAAATAATATTTTTATAATTCCACTTTGTAGAAGGAAGATATTAAATTTAGAAGGTATAAATATCTACCGGTTCCCCATTCCTCTACTTTATGTTGTTGCTGCAAATACTTCGCTCCAGATCGACAGTGCTCCTTCCTCTCACTTCGATGCTATCAATGGCGGACAAGCCGAGCCGAGCTCTGGTTCTTTATGGTGATGGATTGGCCCGATTTGTTTCTCCATCCCATGCCTACTTCCATTCTCTCGCACGCTTGGCTGCCTGCGGCTTTTTGGCACTTCCTAAAGCCCCTCCTTCTGGTCTTCTTCTTCTTTTGCTTCTCTTCCTCTTTATCTTTCTCTTCGATACGATTTATTTAGTTGTCTTCAGTTTGTGCTTCTTGAACGTACCGGCTGTAAGATAGCTTTCCTCCTGATAAAGATTTCAATATGTTGTTTGAGCTTGTATTGAACGACTCGCACCTTTTGTAGCCCTAAATGACGAGCGTGGGTTATTTGTGCATATTCCTTATTCTATTCTCGATCCCTTCCATCTTCCAGTCCTTACATTCACGAGTTTAAATTGCAGAGAGCGAGGATGAAAGGGTGGTAAGGGAGTTGGCAGTTCTTCTGGATGCCAGTGAATGGCCTGTCAATACGGTCTGCTTCGCAGTTTTTATAATCTTTGCCTTTTAGAATTGTGAAGCCATAATGAAATGATTTAATTATTGGTTTCGTCAGAACGGGAATTCTACTGTAGGCGATTTCGAGAAAGATTCCATACCAAATAAGTACTTCTATATCTCTTGTTTTCTTCTTGGCTCTTACCATCACGGAACTGATTATGATGTGCCATAACATCATTCTGCTGCTGAATTCAGGTTCATGGGGATGAAAGCCGCAATAGTCACGACCCATTCAATTGTGAAACCCCTTTGTGAGAAACTTGGCGTCACAACGTTAGATTTCCAAAATTTAGTTGAAAATATTCAGCGCATGCCATTGATGGCTGATTCTGTGGCATCTGAGTTGCTGCATTTGCTTGGTTTTCAAGACGGGAAAACCATGGAAACGAGCGAGTTTGATGTATTGTTTGTGCATGTTGGGGGGGCTATTGTCCTGGAGATTGAAGGAAAAACAGTTACCTTAGATTGTTTGGAGTTTTTGAGTGATTTAGTTGGTTCCATATTGCACAAAGCTGAGCCTGGTTCGGAAATTGGGTCTCGTTTACACCTTTCCCTTGTCATGAGCTATGGAGATGTCTTGCCGGACGAGGAATTGAGCTTGTCTATTCTTAAAACTACAGATGAGAAGAACCCACATTTATCGCTGCTTTTTCCTCTTCAAAGTTATACAATGAGGGGAGAGAAGCCTCGAAATAATGTCAGGTCAGTGAAATTTACTTGCCTGCTCTCTTATTTCTCGATAGACTTGCAGGCTGAGATTTTCTTGTACATTTTTATGAATAGGCACTATTCTCCGATGCTCATTTCTCAATGGCAGTATGCTGTAACCCGCAAGGACATGGCAGAATCATTTTCTTTTACAGATTTTAAGGAGGCAAGTTAAGATTAGAGTATCGGAGGCCTTCATTTGACTTCTTCATTCCCATCTTTTTTCTCATCTTGAATAATTTTCTGCATAAATTTTTTCCTTTTCGTTCAGTAGCTTATTTAGGTTTCCTTCACTTCCATTGCAGAATGGTGGGAACCTGATAATTCCAGCAGATAGGTTTCTACACGAGGTCGCATTTAAGCTCTGGAAGGCCCCCAAGTATGGCGCTTGATGGTTGTACTCGTATGAAAAAAAATCATCTTTTATGAAAATTTAAATAAAAGCTGCAACTTGATGGTCGTATCTTGTGATCCTTCATGTTTGCTGCTATTTTTCGTCTTCATTTTTTATTTTTGTTTTCATAGCGGCTACAAATTTACACAGCAAATAGATTCTAACTCTGCAGAAAGATAAACAAGGCCAAGTTTATAAAATTAAAGGTGCATGCAGCCCATCATTATGGTATCATCAGAAAGAAAAGGAGAATATGGATAATGGTATCTTCAGAAAGAAAAGGAGAATATGGATAATCTATGTACAACAACATGAAGAAGATTAAAACAAAGATGAAGATGAAGTTGGATTCAAATATTGGAGTGAATCTGGTGTAGAATAGCTTCGAAAAAACTAAGCAGTGGCTGCTGCTTGTTCTTCGACAACATGCGAAGCCGGGAGTAGAGTGCAGACAAGGTTTCTGTCCCCATACACATTGTCTACACGCCCTGCAACAATTGTCCAAACACTTCAACCGCAAGTAAATCCAGCTTAGGAAATATGTTTCTATGCTGTTTCTCAAATAAACAATTCCCAACTATCCTAATTCTCGAAACATATGACATGATTAATTGTCTTATATAACACTCATCTTTGATAAACCCATTATGTATTGATCTTGTACGAGAATTTAGGAGTGAAAAAAATTACCAGTAGAAGGCCAGAACTTGGAAGCGCGGAGCCAGGAAGCAGGGAAAGCTGCATACTCACGGGAGTACGGCTTTGTCCATGAATCGGCCATGATCAGCGATGGAGGATGAGGAGCACTCTGCAATTACAGTTGTATTTGAGATTTAACCCATCCACGGGTTGAAGATTTTAAAGAATTTAGACTGATTACCTTCAGAACATTGTTGTGGAGGTCAGCTTTCCCTTTCTCAATGACTCCGATCTCTTCTCTGATTGAAATTAAAGCATCACAGAATCTGTCCAACTCAGCCTGAGATGGAGCGAATTAGATGAGAGAGAGAGAGAGAGAGAGAGAGAGAGAGAGAGAGAGAGGAGGTACCTTGCTTTCACTCTCAGTGGGTTCAATCATAAGAGTGCCAGGAACAGGCCATGACATGGTTGGAGCATGGAAACCATAGTCCATAAGACGTTTGGCTACATCTTCAGGCTCTATTCCAGCAGTATTCTGTGACAAACCCAACTAATAAGTTTACTCAGTCCAAGAAATACAACACTTTTGCATTGAAGAAAAAAATTACCTTGAAGCCTCTCAAATCGACAATGAACTCGTGAGCAACTGTTCCATTGACTCCACGAAATAGTATCGGGAAGTAATCCTGCAAAATTTTAAGCTCGAACACTCAAAATTTCTTCTTTAATTGTTCCGAACGAAGCACGAAGGAAATTTAAAAGAACGATCGAGCACCTCTAATCGTTTTGCCATGTAATTCGCGTTCAATATGGCAATCTTCGATGCGTCTGTTAGACCCTTAGATCCCATCATGGCAATGTAAGTGTAAGAAATTGGCAAAATAAGTGCAGATCCCCAAGGTGCAGCAGATATTGTTCCGAGCGGCTGCAACTTTTCTGGGGCCGGAATTCCGCCAGTGGGTACCTTTGAAGGTCCAAGACCCAGCAGAAATTCAACAATTATAAAAGAAGACCAAAGATTTCTCTACAACGATTATGATCTTACCACAGGGTGTGAAGGCAAAAATGGAGCCAAGTGTTTCTTCACGCCAATTGGCCCCATGCCGGGACCTCCTCCTCCGTGTGGAATGCAAAATGTTTTATGGAGATTGAGATGGCAAACATCGGCTCCAATCCAGCCTGGGCTAGTCAGACCAACCTGTGACAAGCAAAGAATTAAATACAATGTTTATGAGAATCTTAAAATTCACTGCCACCGAGTGAATAAATTCGACCGTGACTAATTTGACGGATTTGCGAAATAAATAGACAACCATTCTATCATATTAATTCTACGACCATGTCCGAAAAGAAGAAAACCATCGACTTATTGAGGGAGAAACATACCTGCGCATTCATATTGGCTCCGTCCATGTACACTTGGCCTCCATTGTCATGAATGATTTTGCATATTTCATCGATTCCTTCTTCGTAGACTCCGTGAGTAGAAGGATAAGTGACCTATTATTCGAATTGTATTCATATCAGAGATAAAAGCAAGTCACATTCAATGACAACAAGAACTAAGTTTTCCCACCATGAGAGCTGATAAGTTCTCTCTGTTCGCTTCAGCTGCCTTTTTCAACTCTTCAATATTGATGTTTCCCTTCGAATCAGTTCCGACCGGGACAATTTTCATCCCACACATAGCCGCACTAGCCGGATTTGTGCCGTGTGCCGAAACAGGAATAATGCACACATTCCGATGATGGTCTCCTCTTGCCTACAAAATTTCAGCCAATGATGCGATCACAAAATTATTAATATTGAAAGAAAAAGAACACAATAAAAAGTAAAGAAAAAGACTAAATGCAAGAAAACAACATAGACTTCAGAAAGCTGAAAACTACCAAGTGATAAGCTCGAATAACCATCAGCCCGGCATACTCTCCGGCAGCACCAGCATTTGGCTGCAGCGAGAATGAGTCAAACCCGGTGATAGTACATAACAGTTGACCTAAATCATTGAACATCTCCTGCAAATCATATTTCATCAGAAGATATTGTCAATGCCATTTTCAGAGAAGAACAAAAGTAATTAAGCTAAAAACAAAGAACTTTCATTCTTCCAAAATTCCAATTTACCTGATAACCCTGAGATTGTTCAACTGGGGCAAAAGGGTGAATATCTGTAAAGCTAGGCCATGTTACAGGCATCATTTCAGTGGTAGCATTCAATTTCATTGTGCAAGACCCCAATGGAATCATGCTGTGGCAGAGCGAGAGATCCTTCGACTGTAGCCTATGTATGTATCTTAGGAGTTCATGCTCCGTGTGGTTCCTGATATGTTTAAGCTCAAATTAGTGCGATTTAAATTCTAAGTCAACGAAGAAATCACTTCATATGAAAGAGATATACGTGTTAAAGATTGGGTGGGTTAGGTACGGGCTCTCCCGAGCTAGCCCGGAAGGAATTTCACTGTGAACTTCTGGTGCTAGAGATGCAGCCGTGAATGGAACCTGAAAATGTCATTATTTTGTTTTCGTTAATGAATGCAAAATAGACAAATTCAGGGTAAAAAGGCAATATCTCGGTATTTTAGCTATATGTTAGGTTATTTGGATTTATTACAATGAGATTTTATTTGAGGATAAATCTCCGATAATTAATTTATAGAATAACATTAATTTTCTTATTACCAATTAAACTTATCATTTAACTTTTTGAAGAGTTATTATTGTTTTAGTGCAATTTTTTCCAATTGAAAGTAAATTAATGATTACTAATTTCTTATGAATTGTTCAATGAAGGATCTCTTTTCCTCGTGCCATTTTGTATGTTTCATTTCTTAAATAAAAAATGGGTAAAAGGGCAATCACTCGGATAAAAAACGATACTCACCGGCTTTCCACCGGCGAAAACTTTGAAAAGTGCATCCACATCCTCTAAGGTCGTGGTTTCGTCGAAAGCAACAGTGATCTGAGAGACAAGTGAAAGTAAGTATCCAATGAAAACTGAATTCTCGTTTAACCTCAGTCGGAACAATGATAATTTTACTTATACTTACAGTGTTTTTATCGACTACTCGCAGATTAATCTCGCTCTTCTTAGCCGCATCAACCAATGCATTGGCATCAGCACACTTAACCTTCACAGTGTCAAAGAAGGGAAGGCCCTGGACTTCCACATTTCCGAGTTTCTTCAATCCAAGAGCAAATACACCGGCAAGGCCATGAACCCGATTGGCAATCGTTTTAAGACCGCTTGGTCCATGATAAACAGCATACATAGCAGCCATATTTGCAAGTAAAGCCTATCCAAAACAACAAATTTGAAGAACCGAATATTATACACAAGTTTTAAACTTTCATTCATAAACATAAAACAATCCTTATCAGATTCATAAAATTTTCACAAGAAGCACATATTATAAGTTCAAAGAATACTCTACCTGGGCAGTGCAAATGTTGCTAGTAGCCTTGTCCCTCCTAATATGCTGCTCCCTAGTTTGCATTGCCATCCGTAAAGCCGGCTTTCCTGAAGAATCCACACTAACTCCTATTATTCTGCCTGGCATCATCCTCTTGTACTCTTGAGATGTGGCCAAGAAGGCTGCATGAGGACCTCCATAACCCATCGGAACACCAAATCTCTGAGCGGAGCCGACGACTATATCCGCTCCAAATTCGCCCGGAGGCTTCAAAACGGTCAGAGCCAATAGATCCGTCGCCATAACGACCTTAACTCCATTGGCATGAGCATTCTTGATAAACTCACCATAATCTATGACTTCCCCCTCTGTCCCCGGATACTGAACAAGCACTCCACAAACATCGCCAGACTTATAATCGATGTCTTTGAGGTTACTAGTCACCACTTTCAGATCGAACCCATCAGCTCTGGTTTTACAAATATCGATTGTTTGAGGGTGGCAATTGCTTGCAATAATGAAGGTCTTCTTCTTCCCCTTTTGGATGTTATTGCACATTGCCATTGCTTCGGCCGCGGCAGTTCCTTCGTCCAGCAGTGACGCATTGGACATGGGCAGGCCGGTGAGATCTGTGATCATCGTCTGGTAATTGAGCAACGATTCGAGCCGGCCCTGAGAAATCTCGGCCTGATATGGAGTGTATTGAGTATACCAAGCTGGATTTTCCATTATGTTTCTTAAGATAACTGGTGGGACGTGAGTGTTGTAATAGCCCATTCCGATGTATGATTTGAAGACCTTGTTTTTCGAAGCTAGTTTCTGCATATGTGCAGTCATTTCACTCTCCGTCAATCCGTCGTCGAACTTGGAGAACTTCATCGATTCGAGTCGAATTGATTTGGGCACAGTCGCGTCGATGAGAGAATCTAGACTATCAAATCCACAGACGGACGCCATCTTCGTTTGTTCTTCTGGAGTTGCAGAGTTATGTCGTCGAGGAAAAGTATCGCTGGATTTCAACGCCTCGACGGAAATCGAGCGAGATTGCGACCCGAAACCATCACCGACATTGCCCGCCAGATTCCTTCCGAGGGTCGAATCTGATCTGCCACCTCTGGCCATGAAAGCATAAGGAGCGAGCGAGGAGACGTACCTCGAGCTCGAATACGGCACAGATGACGAATAGTTAAACGACGGTTTGTCATTCAGACGGTATTGCTTCGACGCAGAAACCAGGCGCTTCAGGGTTGCCCGGTTCGCCAGCCGCCTCGCGCGCTCCATGACAGAACTTAAAAATAGAACAAAAAAGCTCCCGCAGAGCGGTTGAGGAAGAAGAAGAAAAAGGTTGGAAACTGTGATGCAGATACGAAAAAGGAAAGGTTTTTATTATTGCATTCCACTTCAACGAGGAAGTGGGGTGGTGGGTGGCTGAAAATATACTAAATCTTCAGAGACCCATTACACAAACAAGGAGTAGGAGTATATATATAATACAATATAATATAATATCTATATATGGCAAGAGTGAACGAAATTAAGAAAAAAATGGCTTCAAGATCTGGCGGGTGGGGGGGTGGGGGAGGACTGCTCAACTGGAGATTGTGGAAAACGACAGGTGTCGATGAACGAGGAATGAATGGAAGAAAATGGAGGAAGATAGATTGAATTTCAATGGATCGAAATGAGTCCTGGATTGAAATCTGAGATTAGGGAAAGCATCCACAGAGTTTTTTTGCTCTGAACAACCAAGAAATTCCAAATTTGTTGGCTGCTTCTTCTTCACAATCTTCTTATCTTCATCTCCATCTCCCCTCCTCACGTCAGTTGCAGACAAACTATGACTCATTTCACTCCAGAAAAAACTCACTCCAAGCAGGATGGGTTTTCAATTCATGGGTGTTTGAATTTTCTAAAAAAAAAAACTCGAAGAAATCTACTGAAATTCTTTGAGATTTTTAATGAAATAATTAGTGAAAACATTGAGGATATTGCAGAGGTTGTTATCTGCACTCAGACTTGGAAGGAACTGATTGGCTGGAGCCTGGAGGGAAGAACCTCGTGTTTGGTGGAGAGCAGTGACGTTGCATCTTTTAACTAAATACCAGTTGACACTTCGAGACATAGGTTGTTCTTCGTGGTAGATACTGCTTGGTCCCATTTAAATGATCTACGCTGTAGGATTTGCCATTGTGGCAGAATCAACGACTGAGATTGGCGTTCAGAGTTGTGGATTCAAAACTTGTCTAAGCAAGAGTAACAATTTATTGAAGTATATTTATCCCAATTATTAACAATTGTCACGTCACAAGCTCAAAATTAAGACGCAAAATGAACTACATCTGTATCAGACCGATTAGACAACCGTTGAAAATTTCGTAATAATTTTATTTTCTGAATCACAAAATTTATAATTGTAAGTCGATTTTCATAATGATATTATCTTCTGCTCATTGTTTTTTACCTGAAAAGATTATTTTACCTAAATCAGATGTGCAATATCGTATTTTTTTCCGTTATCGTTGATTTCTAACCGGAGAATACACAAAATATATCCCTAAAATAATATTAATAATTTATGGATAACTTATTATCATTACACTAGTATCCTTATTATCTTAATATAAACTATTTGATTATTTCCTCGTTAAATAATTAAAAAAAATAAATGTTTCCAATAAAAAATAAAGAACAACAATAGTTTTGAAACAGGAGGGAAGAAAGGTCAAGCCCATATAGCAAGCAAAGACATGAATCCAGCCCCAAAGAACAGCATGAAATAAGACACTGCTTGCACTCCAAAATTGCACCTCATTCTCTTGGTTAGAAAATCAGCTGCTATAAGATCCACCAAGGCCATGTAAACCAGAACCCCGGCAGAAAGAGAATCGAATATCCCTTCGGCGACCAATGCGCCGGAGCTCAGAGGATTGTAGAAAGATGCAACGGTGATCCCCGCGCTGATCCCGATTGGAGTTGTGGCGGCAAAAAAGCAGGCCATGATCGTGGCCGTTTTGGGATCGAATTGTGCTTTGGAGATGCATCCTCCAAGCGCAAATCCTTCGAAGAACTGGTGGAAGGATAAAGCTACAATTAAGGGTCTTATCGTGCACGGACTGTGCGAAACACCAAGCGATAAGCCGATGATCACGGAGTGTGACACGATTCCTAGTTCTAGAATCTGCATCGAATGAAGCAAAAATCACTAATTGAAATTAAGTAACGCCCTTGCTTAAGCACTCAAGTCACCACAGCTAAAGCCTTGAGGAGAAAATTAGAAACAAGTTTTAGTAGACGGGAAAGCTACTACCTGAGAAACCACAACATGTTGAACATCGATCTCCTCCTCGCCACGGGAATGTCCACGAGAATGCATTCCCACTATCTTCATTCCATCTCCTTCTCCGTCCCCCAACACATCACCCATCCATTTTTCAGCCTCCTCGACGGGAACAATTTCGGATTCGAACCCCGCCTCTAATGTCCCAACTTGACCCTTCTCCTCATACGATCTACTCAGTCCCTGCATTCTCACGTAATATTGAGTCCCAACAAAATCAACCAGAAGGGTCATGAGAGCTGCAAACATAGCGAAAAACCCAGAAAATGGAAACTTGGACCAAGGAAAAGTGGGCAGACACGAGCTAGACAAAGCCGCCGACCCGGCGGAGAGCATGTGTACAAATCCGGTCGAGAGGATCACGCCGGCGGCAAAGGCTTTTGCTGCAACAAAGAGGTTACTGTCTGCTCTGAGGAAACTTCGGTGTCTTCCGACAAGTGGAATGGCAATTCCAGCCACTCCGGCGACAAGAATGGAAGCCATGGCTATGAATTTGAGAATAAAAGCAGCCGAGTCATCACGGCAGAGTTCTGATTCGGTGTCCACACAAGTGGCCGCATTCATAGATTCTGTGATTGTACGCAAAAGCAACACTTTTTCCGGCAAAATTGAAGAAAGTATACAGATTAGAGCAAGAAAATTGAATTCCCAAACATACAAACTTTACAAAACTAAGAAATGAATCGGCATTACTTACCCTATGATTGGACAAAATGCAAAAAAACATACAGGCTTTTTACAATTCAATTTAATGATAAAAAGGAAATGAATTAGAATATTTATTCTTCTCTCTCAAACTCAGAGCATTCCTAATTCTTTACCCAAAACATCTATAATCGCATATAACTATACGGTAATATGAGTTTAGCCCACGATCAATCAATCAACTTTAAGAAAATCAAACGAATACCAGCCCAAAGAAATAATAAACTATCCAGGCAACCAAACAAGAGTTAGTCGGAGAAACCACCTGAGAACGCCTGAGTTCTATCTCTAAAACCTTCAGGGAAGACGAGGGGCCAGATATCCTGAAATCGAAAACCCACAAATGGCGTCGTCGTCGTCACTAAAAACAAAACGATAATTAAACAAATCATAATGAACAAACGAGCGAACCTCGAGGAAGAACATGGCAAGAGAAATGCAGAGAGAGATTGGGAAGAAAACCACGACCAAATGACGAACAGACCGATCCAATGCAGAGAGACAACGATCGACTACAGCATACAGAAAAGAAATCGTGGGTGTGCGAGCTTGAACAACGTGAGAGAGAGAAGACGAAATTGGGGAAATGGGTGAGTGTGGCGACATAAATGGAGGCTGGAGAATAGAAGAGAAGGAGGTGGCGAATGTAGACGTGATCTTTTGGAAGAGGAGAGAGAAAGTGTCGACACTCTCGCTTTCTCTTTTTGTTTTGTCGTCTAATGTGTAATTAGCTTCACACACCTCCTCCATTAATGAGTTGCTTCGCTCATGCTCATTCATTGGAGTGATGGAAAAGAGATGATCATCAAATAAAACGCGAATATAATTAGTTGTCTAAATTTAGACTCCAATTTTAGACATGAGACTCCATTAAAATCATCTATAAATAATTAAAATAAGGTACAATGATTCCAATTTGCATTTCAAGTAAAAATATTTACTTAGTATCATCCCATAATTGTAGTTTATGTTATTTATGGAAATAGCATTAAATCATTGACCCATTTGAAAGATATTTTAACGAATTGCGATATTTATGCAAAGATCAAATCTTTTTTCTTTTGAGATATAAACAATCCATAAAGATTGGATTTTTGGTTAAAATGATGAATTACCGTGGCGTGGTTTTGACTTTTTAGGATAAAAAATCAAACATTGGTGAAGAAAAATCTGATTGATATTCAGCCATGGGTGTTGAAAGCTTCCCAGACCAAGTGAGGAATGTGCGGAAGATCTGGATTGAAATCGAGGCTGTTATAGGCAATGTGATGAGCATTGTGATTCCATTTCCACCAGCCGGTGCTTATTTCGGCGAGGCAATTTCCGGTGAGCTGCACGAATCGCGTTCGTCGTGAGCGGGTAGTGTCCTGAATCATGGCCGAGGAATCCACTCTGGATCCTTTAAAAACCCATCAATTCACCGCAGAGAAGATGAACTAAAGTAATGCGAGAATACAGAACGCCATAGACGCTCAAAGTGAACAGCATCGCCATAAAAGAGAGAGAACAGAAAACTCCATTGCCCTTCTGCTCGGACAAGCCCATTTTCCAAAACTGGGCGACGAGTTTTTTGTATTCTTTGGACACCTCCGATACACTGTAACCTTGAAGGTGAAAGCCTGTACTGAATTTGTCTAGATGCTTCCTGGCGGAGCAGGGATGATAGGCAACGAACGCGTCAGTAACGTCTTGCCAGGCGAGATTAAGCAACGGAAGCTCACCGCTTGGATGGACTGCAGCCCAATCCGACACATCACTGACCTTTCCCTGTATCGAGATCCATAAATCTCCTTTCTTCGAACGCTTTCCTAGTTCTTCCTCCGAAACGCAGCTCGAACGTTGTGCCGCCATTGCTGTAAAGCTCTTAACCAACGCTACGAAAGATCTGATTTTTCACTGGAACCATATGAATTTACTCCATTTAAAGACGAAACCGGAGATCGTACAGATCAAACTAGAGTGATCATCCACTGATATAATTAATACTACAGCCATTACACTTCACAGGGTCACCATCGGTAGTGCAATTTCAGGCACGTGAGAAAGTACATATGAAAGTTAAAGAAGTGCAACTCTTGTAGCTGTCTTCTTTATGAGAATCTGTTTCGCCGCCATTAATGAATGACACAGGCGATGCGAAGCATATCCTCCTAAAAGACACAGAGTCCAATAATTGTTTTGATTAATTTGCTTGCTTAAGTAATCATTAATAGCAGTTCAACGATTAATGACGATTAGAAATGAATGATTTTTTCTGCTTTAAAGATTCCAAGATATGATTGCCGCATTAAGTACATTTAATGCTGAAGAATGAGGAATGAAGAATGAAGAATGAAGAATGGAAGGATCCATGGAAATCAGTTCTAACTTAAGTGCTAATTTTAATTAAAGAAATTACCGATTAAATTCTTTTTTAAAATTTAAAATCTTAAAATATCATTCTTTGCATCTTTAACCTTAAATTATAAAAAATTTAACAAATTCAACTTGAGTGAATATTCGTTTATCATTTGTTCTTTAATTTTATCGTAGAACGAATGGACTTTTAATATTAAAGTCTATCCATTATCAAGAACGGATTGACTGTTTCAAAATGCATTCCGTCCGTTTATGTTTTTTGCCGCAGATGATGTGCACTCTCGAAAAACATCGTCCGTCCATTTTTTTTCTGGAGACATGACACTCGAAAACGTCGCATCAGACGCACCCTAAGGGTTGTTCACCCACCATTCTACACCGTCCGTCTGTCCGTTCGTTCTGTTTTCAATATATTGTATAAACGGACGCACGTTGGATCAACATGATAGAACACGGACGAACCCTCTCTTGGAGAGTCCATCCGTTGTCCTCAGCGGATGCACTCGTATATAGAGAGTGCGTCCGTTTTTAAAATTAGGGCGAGAGCGGAGGGCACCACCATCTCCGAGTGCGTCCGATCTCCTGATTATATCATAACAGAAAACTTCCCGAATCTCATTCGCACGCTCTCCTCTTCTTACTGACGATTTTCTCTCGACACTTTGCAATTTTTTTGCAAGAAATCGACTAATAGTTGCTCCAGGTTATTACTTTATCGATTCTAAATTGTTTGTTTCGATTTTTAGCCAACAAACCTGTGAAATCCGTTCTACGACAAAATTCGAAAACAGATAGGAAACTGACGTTCGCCAAGATTGAATTTGTTAGGTTTTTCATAGTTGAATATTAAGAGCATTAGAAATGATACTTTAGGGTTTGAAATAAAAAACATATATACTTTAGAGTTTTAATTGGTAATTTCCCTTTTAATTATGGCACTAATATATATTTAATCACCATTTCAATCTTCTCTTTTGATTTATTTTCAAATTTTCCACCGCGAACTAAATTTTGAACTAGACAATTGGGTCATTTTCAAGTATCAAGTCATTCGATCCGACATTCTATTAGGTCCGCCTTCAGAACATGACATAAGAGGCTTAAGTCTAACTTGTCGAGCATTGTTGACGATTTTCGACTAGGCTAGGGTCAACCTAGACTAAATAAGGGTCCGAAGTTTGGCATGTAGTAATAGAATTTGTTGAAAAATCAAACGAGACGAAAAAATAATATATACCAAAATTTACGTGAAAATCCTAAAAAGGAAAGAAACAACGGACACAGAAGAACAGTCACTAATTAAAATCGGTATAATTGAGTTTTGCGACTCACACATCAATAAATAAGAAAAAATCACGAAAGACTACGGACCCAACCCAGCCCAATTAGAATTCAAGTTAAATAAAATTTTAACAATCTCCACATTGACACGAATTCCAAATTAGAGATCCAGTAGGCTATTCGGCCTAATTAGACGAGCGAAGCGAAGAGGGGGTTCAATCCTTCTCTTCCTATCTTGGCCTGGAAAGACCCATAAAGAAAGAGAGAACTCTTGCTCTAGTGGCTGGCAAAGGCCAACCGAGAGGGGAGGTTTAAAGCGAATCCAGAATACTGAACTCTGACAATCTTCATCTTAAAAGAAATTTCAATCCAAGGAAACAAGTTTTCAAATCTTCATCTTCCACACATGTCTCTTATGGGCCATCTGAGCAACTAATGCTGATTAGGTTAAAAACATTTAAACCACGATGATGACATCTTCAAATCCCAAAAACGTCATCCAAATCTTCAAGGAAATTCCAGTGATCAGAGTATCCTCGGCGTTCTCCACTTTCGTTAGACGGTAACTGCGCACCTCTCTGACTCGGCTCTTAGACGGTCGTCCGGAGTCTCTTCTCGACTTGCAGTGGTTGAGCTCGTCTCTGCCTATGTTCACAGTAACATAGTGAACACCTTTAGTTCGCAGAGTGCTTAGCAGCCAACTACCGAGGCTTCTTCAACAAGATTTTTCGTTGGCTTCCATGGTACACTTCTCCTGTCATGGCTGCAGACAGTGTCTTCGCAGATGCCGATTGAAACTATGATTTCTACTTTGAACCTTCACTGCTTTTCACAGACAGCAGACTCTTTGAACCTTTACTGTTCGACAATGACGACAATAGCTAACATTTTCACGTTAAAGTTTTCTCCTCTCTTCACTGCTCGGCAACAACGACAGTGGCTAACCCTTTCACGTTAGAGTTTTCTCCTCTTTACTCTGTGTTTTCAGCCGTCGACATAGTCTTCTAAATGGAGTTACGGGGGCTGCCAGTTCTTGCAGCGAACGACGATTGGCTTTGTCCGTGGGTAGTTCTTCGATAACAACTAGTCAGACCAGAGTAGCAGCTCGACTGTTCCGCGTGTTCTAAGTGAAAAAGGCGGCGACTTCTCCTCATATGTTCTGTTGGACGGCGAATAGAGGCTGGGCTCTGTTCGATGCTTGGCAACGACATGGATTAGGTCTCTGTTCTTCTCGGCAAGAACAACACAAGAAAAAAAAATTCTTTTCCTTTTTTTGTTTTTAATTTTCTTCTCACGAAAATTGCAACTTTAATTTCCAAAATTGCAAACCCCAACAATTTGTTCGATCAAAGTACGAAACTCTTGACTTGCTCTGAATTCTCGAAACCAAAGCTCTGATACCAATAGTTAAAAAATCGAATGAAAAAAGCAAAAAAGAAAACAATAAAATAATAAATATCAAAATTTACGTATAAATCTAAAATATGATAAAAAATTACAGGTAGAAGAGAATGAGTACTAATAAAAATCGATACAATTGAGTTTTACAACTCAAACATCAACAAATAAAAAAAAATTACGAAATCTTAATATTAATTATAGATCTAACCTAACTCAATTAAAATTTAGGTTACATCAAATTCTAACTCAACTAAATGCCGTCTAATTCAAAATGGGATCAGATCAACTATTAAAACTTTATATCAACGGCCAAGATTGCTCGACGTTTAATTGGGAGGCCTTTAGAGACTTTTCAATCATGATTAAGTTCCAAGTGCTGCACGGAAGTCGTATGCTTTTTAAGTGATGTTTTTTTTTATTAAAGTATTTTTAATTAAATTATTGAGATTAATAATTGAGATTTAAATCAACGGGCACGAAACCTCATCTATGATCTGGGACCCATCCCAATCATTTAGGGAGCGTGGGACCCAAAGCAAATATGATTCATTACTTGGGCAAACGTTACAGGCAACAATAAAGTACGAAACTTGCACGTACACGTGTCTAACTTATTTGAAGATATTTTCTAAGATTTGTAATTTTATATTTTAATATCGTAATTTATCACGAAATTACTTTGATATTAAGTTTAACTATTGACTTCAATTAAGCTATTTTTGTGAATAATTTGAGCCTCTATCTTTTGCCTTATAACAATTTGACTCCCGTCGTTAATTTATTCGTTAAATTTAACACATAAATGCTATGTATGTCATTTAATCAAGTGTTTTCACTTGATTTTTAATCATTTTAGTTATTTTTAATCTAATTTTAAATTCCATTAATTATTTATTTATTGATCTTAAATTTTGTCAATTACATAATAGAATTCTGTTATTTATATATAAATCGTTAGAGAAGTTAAAACTTACGTTAAAAATTTTTCTTCAATAGAAAACGAGATATACAAGTGCTGAATTTAACGAAAAAATTCATTACTTAGTTAAAGCTCATGAGAAATACATGTAATGACGAATTTCAAATCCATCAATATTTATCCATCAATTTAAAAATTTGTAAATCGAACGATAAAATTTAAACTTAGATTAAAATATTCGATTAAATGAACAATTACGGGTACTCACGTTTGAATTTAGTTTATATAAAAGTTGATACATATTTGAACTAATAAAAGCTGAACTGCACGACTAAGGAATATACTAAATAAACGGGTGCGACTATTCCAAGAAAGCGCCGACTTCAAGCAGAATGGGAACAAGACGGCCGGTGAGGTGGAGGCTCACCAGCGACTCCCACCCACCAAAGCAAGTGCCGCCGATGAAAATAGAAGGCGAAGGAGGATTAAAGCCAGAGAAATTATAATTCACTGGCGAAGATGAAATTATTGCTCTGATCTCATGGTCTTCGAGTTCGATGACGGCGGGATTTACTCCGACGGCGGCGAGTAACGTCTTCATAACAAGGCTCATGCAGCAAGATGCGGGGGTAAAGATTATAACAGGATGTTCGGTTATCAGACGACGGATTCTTGTTTCAACCGGCTCGTCGGCGTCGATGGATAAGGAAGATGACGACGCCGAGAAGGGCCCTAGGTCTAGGTCAACCAGGCCTTTCATCACCAACGGAGAAGGGAGAGAGTATGGAGGCTCCAACCTGCGACGACGATCTGACATGTCAGCGTTGTGATGGGAGCTTTTTTTTATAGGGAGCAGCACTACTTTTGAAATTCACGCTTACAAGTAACCCACACGACGTCGTTTATAAACAAAAAACTAAAGTCAGATGATTTCTGCCTAACATCACATTTCTGATTTCATAAGGCGAAAATGTCACCACGTGGCTCTTATTTTATTATTATTAATTATTATAAACTTTTATTTATAATTTTATGGGTATATTTCAATTATATTCTTTTAAGACGAAAAATCTTAAGCTTAATATATATTTATTGACATGTTACGTAATAATAATTGATGTGATATAAATAATATTATTATCTTTTAAAAATAAAATAATAAAATGAATAAAATAAATAATAAGCAGGCGCTTCATGGTTGGAAGTTTCTAGAACTTGGAAGTTTCTAGAATTTAGAAGTTTCTAGAAGTTACGGTGAGAAGAAATATCCACGGTGGAAGCTTCCAAACAAGGACCACAAAAAGCTGACTCCGGCAAAACCGGTCTCTGTTTATTTTTCTGGAATTTTCTATCCCAATTCCATTTATATTCACTCTTTCAGTCCAATTCAGTATTCTAGACAGCGATCATGGCGGGTGTAACTGTTAAAGAGAAAGATCCACAGGCAAACGCTAATGGCGATGTTTCTTCGTCGTCCTCATCTTCATCGCCCCGACCAAGGGAGGGGCTGCACGAGGTGGGTCCGCCTCCGTTTCTCGTAAAGACTTTCGAGATGGTGGAGAATAAGGCGACGGACGACATTGTTTCTTGGAGCGAAGCTCGCAATAGCTTCATCGTTTGGGATTCCGACAAACTCTCCATCGCCCTCCTCCCTCGCTACTTCAAGCACAGTAACTTCTCCAGCTTCGTTCGACAGCTCAACACTTATGTAAGTAAGACTGGCCGTTTTATTCAAAATTCGCCCGATCAACACAGTAATCAGTGAGATAAGATTTTTATTTTTATTTTTTGCAGGGTTTTAAAAAGGTCGATCCTGATCGTTGGGAATTTGCAAACGAAGGGTTTCTGGGAGGAAAAAAGCATCTGCTGAAAACGATTAAGAGAAGAAGGAATGTGGCGCAGAATCTGCAGCAAGGAGGAGATGTAAGAGGAGCTTGCGTGGAGCTAGGACAGTACGGATTGGAAGGGGAGGTCCAGAGATTGAGGAGAGACAGAAACATATTAATGGCGGAAATTGCTAGCTTGAGACAGCGACAGAAGAAAGCGAAAGAATACATAGCCGCCATGGAAGAACGGATCGGGAAAACAGAGACGAAACAGCAGCAGATTTTGATGTTCCTTTCGAAAGCACTCGATAACCCAAATTACATTCAGAAACTTTCCCAGAAGAGTGCCCGGACGAGAGAACTCGTGGGCGTTGAAACTGGAGGAAAGAGAAGCCTGGCAGCGGCGATTACGGGTGCGGAGAATTTGCATGAGGAAGATTCATCAATGGCGGCAGGCGGTGAGAAAGAGATAGAGAAGATCTTCTATATTGATTTAGAGAAGGAATCAGGCAGTGATATGAAGGACGTGAATGGAGATTCCACCCAAAAAACCAGAACTAGCAATCTGGAACCTGCTGCAGATGAAATGTGGAATGAGCTTTGGTCCGATTATCTTCTTGGCACCCAAACAGACGAGAATATCCAGGTGGAAGCCTTGGAATCTGATTGGACAGAGGAATTAGACGTCCTGGAAGATGAAATAAACTTCTAGCGACTGCAGATTATATAGCTTCACGTTTCTCTCTCTGCCCAACTAGCCCCCTCTCTAATGGAAGTTTTTAATTTTCTCTGGTTTTTCTGAGTCTGCTGAGGCTCATCTAGCACTAGCAGTTCTGTAAGTGGGGTCCACTCTTTGTCGACGGTTTTCTTTAAACTGTCGGGTGGTTTGGTTTTCCACTAGTTATGGTCCGATTTTTATTGACAGTTTCTTTGGTTGCAACTCTACTCAGCTCATTCAGTCGGCAGAGAAGAAATTTATAGGTATAGGTCCCATTAAGCCTGACGTCTCATTCAGAGAAAGTATAAATCCCGCAAGTTCAATTGAAAATATGGCATTTATTTCGATCAACTAATATATTAACTGAGTATTTTCAATAATACAGATAGAATCATCACTTGGATCGAGCTGGTGGTCCGATAGAGAGCCTAGATGGAAGGAGGAAGAGGCATCCTTGGGCTAGGAAGTCCCATGAAAGCGAGCCTAGGCGAGACCCTGACCAAGGGGCTAGGCCGCGGCGAAGGAATCGGAAGACAGCCTCCCGACTGTCGCGGTGTCAGCTTAGGCGACAAGTTCATTAGCTCCAGCGCCCGCCATTGAAGCTCTGCTGGGTAATCTTTCACGCACCCTATCCGGGCACCGACTGCGCTCGTCCACTTGCGCGACAAACGCCTCGGCGGATCGAGTATTGGAGCTTTATCTTCTTTAATGGCTGAATCGCTGTTCTCTTCCCTCTGATCAGAAAGTAACAGTTGGGCTTCCTCTGGTTTCGCCTCTCGGCCGTTAATGGAGGTTTCATCATCGTCTGCTCCACATCTCTACAGAACAATTTACAAAACCCAAATTCATAGAAATAGAGAATCAAACCCATTTTTGTTCGCCTGCAATTTTGCAGTTTTCACCTTCACATTGGTTAATTCCACTCCCTTTTCCTTAAGAAATGCGACGAACTCCTTAAAGTTGTCTTCAGTCGGGAGATAATGGCCACTGTAAGGCCAAATAGCCTGAAGTAGATGAAGAAAAATCTCAGCTTTTTCAACCAAGTATAAGAAATTTAACAGAATCTTACCTCAAGTATGCCGCCATGGGCGATCAATCTTCCAGCTGCGGTGGTTGCTCCTCCGGACAGAAAGCTCGAATGCTGAAAGCAACCCTTCTTCTTCCTCCCCACGTAAAGAGCTCTAGACGTACTAAGCACAAAAATCCACTTGGAATCTTCAGCTGTATTTACTAGAATACCACTCCGCCTGTACACCAGCTTCCCACTCTCTACAATCACTTCATATTCTTCCCTCTCCACCTGTGATAGTGTATAGACATGAATCAATCAATCTGCCAATCGAAGATCTTTCTTTATTCTCGGCATCCATGGCGATCGGAGAAGCGAAGGCTCACCGGTCCGAGATATTTGATAAATTGATGATCTAGCACAGCCCGGAGGCAAATCTCGAGATTTAACTCTTTGCCATCACCAAGATCCAACCTTCAGAACGAGGAAAAAATTAAACAATCTTCACTGCAAAGTATATCAAGCAAGTGAATTGAAGTTAGTGGGACACAGACCAATAAAAGAATGGTTGGCTACTTTTGCTCTCCGACCAAGCATCATAGTACAAGTGCAAATTGTGTCCATATCGATGCCGGGGATCGATCTGTTCATCGACTAACATAATTATCAGCTTCGATAACACATCGACAATGTTGGAATTATAAAGATTTATAATTCTATTTGGATCTAAATTGTCAAACTATAAATTTTACATTATGTTATCATCAAATTGAAGTTTATATTAAAGTGATTTAATATAATTACAGACAAATTTAAAATATATTGAATAGAATATATTCATGTAGAGACATTAAAGATAATTTATTAATTTGTGATGGACAAAATGATAAATTGTCTATGGTCCCTAATTCACAACGAGACATTTTATCTCATTAGAACCTTCATCGCTCTAGAAAGCGTTTGAGAAGACGATTGTCAAATTCGAAAGATCCACGTACTCGATTTTTGATATTTTGAATAAATTCGGTATTTGTTTATTGATTTAATAATTTTCTTGTAGAATTTTGAACGTATACATTTGAAAATTGGATTTTTATTTGTTTTATGATTCTTTAATTGTAATGAATCTTTCCGACAAATGCTATCGGCAGAGTTTGAAATAAAGTTCATCTAGAAAGAACACGTAGACTGATCAGAAGATTGTAAAAGGTTGGACGGAATTACAGCTTCAAGCCAGTGTTGGAGGGCTAGTTTCTGCGCCTTTTCATCTTTTGACAAACCCTTCCCGACCTGAACAGACAAAAATGATGGATATAAGCAAATACCACTGCAAAAATGGTGAAGCTTTTACCTTGGCAGCTCTTGTTCTGGCTCGCGACCACTTGGACACGGCAGTTTCCGATTTCTCCACCTCGAAGAATGACACCGAGCTTCTTTTCAGAACTGCAAAGTCCAAGGCTTTCCACCTGAAACGATAAAAACTCGTCAGAAACATCGAGCCAGACGTGAAAAACCCAGAAGGAATTACATATATTTATGGAACCATTTGACAGACCATAGCTCTTCCACCATAACTGCACAATCCGCTAGGTTTCGTCGCGTACGATAACCTCTGTAGACCTTCTGAAGAGTGGTTGCAGCTCCATCAAGCTCCGTAAGTGGTCGAGGCGGCCGTTGAGGTACCATCACCGGCCGGAGTTCCAAAGAGGAAGGCTTTCTTATCGGCATTATGAAATGAACGTCCACAGTTCCATTTCTCCGATCAATGTTTCTAAATCATCTTCCTCAGTGTCGAACCCATCTCCGAGTCACTCCGACGATCACCCTCGTCGGAAATCACCACCGTAGACAAACTATCGGCAATCAAAAGTCTGCATTTCCGTTTTATAGGGTAAAAGGGTGGTCATAACTCTTGTCAGAACTTGATCGCTGATTGTGACCCACCAACGTGATTTGGTAGGATCGTACGTTTTGGCCGAAAACAGAATCTCATCAGAAGCATAGCGCAGAGGGTGATGGCCATAAAAAGTAAAAAAATTGGTTCATAGTCGAGACTCGTACGAGCCGGCTTCTGCATTTTCCGGTAGTGCATTGAATTTGACTCGCCATCGACTCCGTGTGGCGACTGCGTACTTACCCGTTTTTCATTGATAGCCTCCCACCATTTCCACAGAAAATTTAGCTCCTAACAATCATTTCTCCATTTGTGTTTCCATCTCCAGTTTTGCTGAAATACGCAGTCTCTAATTAGTGCAGTTTGAGAGTCTTGTAGTTCCATTTCACCCCTCCCCTCCCCCACTTTATTTGTCTTCCAATGCAACCCCCTTTCGTACTACTTTCTCGAAAAATCAATCACTTTAAGAGACATTTGCAAAGTTAACCTCCTTCAGATTTCGTACTACTTTCTCGAAAAATGCATGTGATATAGTTTCTCTCTACTTCTTACTCCCTTTTATGCGTGAAATTCATCGAAAATAAAACTAAAATTAGAAAAAAAATCAGTCACGTACGTCCCACGTGATAAAGTTAATAAATTAAATAACAAAAGAAATATATTTTTTTTAAAGTCAAAAGTTGGTCATGTTCTGTTTTAGAGTCAAATTAAACCAAAGTCGACTTTTTCGGATCCTAAAAAAATAGAACCGAAACTAAACCATCCACTGTGGAAAATCAAACCAAAACTGAACCTAAGTTTACGGTTCAGTTTCGGTTTGTTTTCAATTTTTTTAAAATATATTAATATTCATAAAAATACAAAAAATTATTAAACTATGAATCTAATAAAACATCAAATTAGATAAATAGATAATTTAAATAATAATTAGGCAATTTAATTGAATAACATTATCAACTTATTAGACAATTTATTTTTTAATAATACAATTTAATCACTAATTAAATTACTAATTAGTATAATTCAAAAAATATTTACTAATTAGTACCATTCAAAAATATATTTACTAATTAGGTAGAATCTACAAATTTAATCACTAATTAGCACAATTCAATAATTTTATTAATTAGGTAATGATTTAATCTTTAATTAGTACAATATGATGACTGATTAGTTAATGATTAAATTATTTTTTAAGTAAAAATTAAATAATTGTAAAATTTGAAATTTTGAACGTAAATTAACATTTTATTGAATACTTTCTTAACATTTAAATAATTTTTTTCGATTCCTAGCTAATGAACCGATCCAAAACAGACCAAAACCGCTATGTTCGGTTCGGTTTTGCTAGTCCTTACTCAAAAGGTCTGTTTTAAACCAAAAAGATCGATTTCTAATATTTTAAATCTCTTTATTTCATTTATATCCTGATTATTGGAAGTAAACTTCAACGAGACAACATTCATCTTCTCAAATGAGACACAAACAAAACAAAGAGAGTGCAAGTAGCATTTTGACAGAGTCATCAACCAGATACATACATGATCATTGTCTAATAACAGCAGTGGAATTCCAAAGATAAGAGTCACAAACTCCAGATGCTATCGGGCAGATCACATCATGAATTATGCAGTAGCCGCAGCTTGGGGCTTCTGGCGGGGAGGGATGTGCAGCCAAAACTTCATACTGTCGTATGCAGTAAAGCCAATGGCCACAGAGGGAACAATCTAGCAAATATCACATAAAAATATTAACTACAGTAAGACGTGATGATCAAATCAGAGTTTTATCTGCCAATTACCTTGATGTAATTTATACTTAGCCCAGCAAACAACTGTCTCCACCCTTGATTGCGAATAATTGTCCGAAGACCATCCATTGTGCTTCTGTATTGAACATCTCCATAAATGGAAGGTTGCATGCTGCCAACCTATGAGCAAATCAACAACAAAAGAATGCTAGACCTATAAATTGTATTCGAGAGAATTAAGGACACCTGCCGGAAATGCTAATCCAATTCATAATGATGTACCGGAAAGTACAATATTTTTGTTACCAACCCACCATAAGGAGAAGCAAATACAATGAGCACACTATGCAGACATCAATAAATTTATTATGCTATTATAAGTTTATGAACCTGCATTTGTCGCCTAATAACGTCCAGTGGATACGTGAAACTCTGCCCCAATAATCCAGCCAAAGCTCCACAAGAAAGACGGATCATGATAGACTTTTGATGCTCCTCAGGAACATGCCTTTTCAGTTCCTCATAAACATAAAACTTCAAACCCGCGTAGGGAAGAATTCCAGCAAGTGTTGGTCCTACCAAGAGATAGAGGCTGAATTATGTTAAATTTATTGAAACAAGAACTCATAGAATGTAGGACAAAATCTTAAGATCAACAACCAGGAAATTATGCGGCGAAGATGTCAAAGTTTTTTCTTTATTTTGGAACATTCATGAACACCGTATATATAACAGCACAAGTCAAAAATAACCTAAGATCTACAGATTGTTCCGAGTAACCAAAATGTATAGAATATGTACAAGGAGATAAACTAAAAAAAAAACACCCCAACCCAAGTTTTTTCACAGGGTGTACCCAGAAAAATAGCACCTACTTACCAACTCCTCTATAGAGCCCACGCACTCCTCCTTCTCTGAAGACACTTGTAAGTACATCCTTAATGCCATTATATGATGGTTGAGCATGACAACTTTTCAAACCACATTTATGAACTCCTTGGTTGTCAACAAACTATGAAGCACATAATAAAAAAAATTGGATTAACATATTTGTTTGACCATTATACAGATATAGAGTTTCAATTTGATCTTAAGATTGTTGGAAGTCATAAGTTTACCGTCCTAAGTATGGATAAAGAAAAGTTGCATGCTTTTAGAGTTAAGCCGACCTACTAAAGCCGACCCAGGTCATTCTGCCGAGCTTAATATAGAAAGTTTCATTCAAATTACAAAGAATCAAAATTTAATAACTCTTCATAAAACATCTTTACCTGATAAGCCAGTTTGGTACGAGCCAGATCCAAGGGATATGTGCATAAAACTGCTGTTCCTCCAGCAGCTGAACCAGCTAAAAGATCGATATGAGACCCTGATCCTAAGGAAGGATAATTGTTCAAGATCCAGCATCGATACTGCTCGTAGGCCATAAAATGAAGAGCAGCATATGGAACAATTCGAATAACACTAGCTCCATTTCCCCTAAATCAACATCAAGAGAAGATTTTTTAAAGTGACATTCAAATGAGAATACAAATTCAGAACAGAGATGAAATTTTTAAATCATTTCAAACATACTTATAGAATCCACGAACACCTTCATGCTTGAACAACTTCTTCAAAGATTGGAGTACCCCAAGAGAATGGAAACCTTCAGTTCTTGTCTGTTAACATTGACAGATTCACATGCCAAGACAGAGAAAACAAGATTAGAACGTCGACAAAAAGTTACAATTTGACAAGGTATTCCACGATGGAATTAAGAATTATGAGGAAAATAGGAGCGGAAATCTACCTGCAAAAGTATTTTAATCCTTTCCAAGGGTGCAACAGCAGTCTTAGCAAATCCTCCTGCAGCACCACCAGCTACCAGCTCCTTCACATAGACTGGCACACTATCGAGGTATGATAACTCTCTGCGGGCAGATGAGCCATCAACAAACCCCGCAACATTGGTAGTTAATGAAGACCCTTGAGATGTAACCATCTTGAATAATTCCAAATAAACACAGACTTTCGGCAATCTCAAGAGATGAGCTAAAGAAATTCCTTATCCACTCTGCAGCTTGAAAAAGTACCTATCCCATCTATCACGTGGAATGCTATGTGAAAAAGCCTTTCCCTTGGGCAAGAAAAATTGCGCCAGAATACCCAGAAAGAATTTGGGTAAATTCACAAGCCAATCACCCTTTTCAATGATAACTAGATACATCCACAGGTCGAGTAAAGCTGACTTCGCGGATAAAATCCTCAAAACCCCGACAACCGTATGAATTCTCCCATGGATCTAGCAGATAATGATATAAACCCCATCAGAATATGATCGCGTCCACAAAATTAATATTTTCACTATCATCTCAAACCTAAATCGGAACATCAATGCGATCACCGTAATTTCTACAGAATAAAAAACGATACCCAATTCCAGAATCGTATAAACTAATATCCCCCAGATATTCTTAAGCCCAAATAGTAAAATCCCACGAACTATCAAAATACGCTATCCAAGTTGGATAAAAATCATTCAGATTAAACAATAGAAGAAAAGAACCTGAGATAGAATTGATCAATCCGTCGCGGAGAACAGGCGCGCAAAACAATCTTTCCCGGTAGAAAAATGCACCCGTCCTCCGTAGTCGCAGGGAAGCTGGAGCTTTCTGTCCGCACTGGAAAATCTTCCTCGACTCTGTTTCGGGAGAGGATCAGGATTAGAACGTGAATTTAAAAAACCCAGATACGGAGGAAACGTGATCCAGTGAAACACCGGTCCATCAAGTTGCATAGACCACTGTTTCCTAGTTGTCTACGTGGACCCATCGACGGATCAGATGGAGGATCGTCATTGTCGGGAGGATCGTGTTGGCTTTTGATTGGATTAGATTCCACTTGCCAGAACTTTTGGAGCAAACAATATTATTTTCAGGAAAAAGCTAAATGTAAGACTTGTCTAGAAAGTGACAGCTGTCATGACGTCATAAATGATATTTAATTAACTTAAGTCCACACTATTTTAATTAAATACCAATTTATTATATGTTGGAATATTGTGTAATTATTTATTATATAATTTTCAATGATTATATAACGTAAGAATCTTACATTTGGCTACTTAAAATCTGCACGATTTTTTAAAATTAGTTCAAAATTCGTATAAATCTTTTATTTTCTCAAACGACGACGTAAGATTGTCTTCAGAATTTATATAATAATATAATATAAATAATTAGAATTATAAAAAAATTATATTAATAAATGAATGTTATATGAAAAATGTAGTTTTTTTTTTTTTTGTCTCTTAAATTATAAGCAAAGAAAATAGGAATTATCAGAGTTTAATGGAGGAAAGAGACGACAGCAGATAACTACTGCAGTTCAGGAGCTTCGAAGGACTGGATTGGAAGGGTTGATTGCTCTGGGAAGAACATGGCAATGGAAGCTCAAACCAGTGTGAGATTTCTATGCTTTTAGCTTCTCTTTTTTCCTATTTTCCTTCTTCAGACGGAATCGAATCGGGCTCGTTGAAAGAAAATTGCCTCGACGTTGATATGGAGCTCGAGTTCTTCGGGTGGTACGTCGTAACTCTGTTTCCTTTTCCGTCGCGGATCACTGCCTCGTCTACTTCGTCTGGCACTTTACATTTTTCGCCTAAGATTATCGTCTTCGTCCAAATCGATTCTTCGGATTTTAGTTTCCCTTTCTTCCGCTGCCCCTCTCTTTGATCTCGATTTCTCGCCACTGACAGGCTTCTCGGCACTTTCACGCTGAAACTTGACGATAGTTTTCTCTCTGACGCTGACTTTTTCATCTGATTTACAGGACAATTGTTCGTGATTTGCTGCATTTTCGGTGGTAGTGGTAGTTCTTTGATCCGAGGCTCTTTGTTCTCGGCTGTTTCCTCCGTTTTTTCTGGTTCTGCCTGATCTGGAGGCGCTGCTGCGGTTGTTATTGGCGGCGTAATGATAGGGGGAGGTTGATCTAATGCATCTGATTTCTCTAACGATGTTAATCCCGGGGATGACGATGGCTCTGGCGTCGATTTCCTCCGAAATAGGCCGCCGCAAAGACCTGCTATCATGGCGATTGAGGCGGCCATTCCGGCGACGAAGATTGATAATGATAAAACCGGATGACTCAACGCGTACTCATCCGTCGGTAATCTTTTTCCCATGCGAGAAACATCCGAGAAAAATATAGATCTTAAGTCCCACAGAAAATAAAAACCCGAAAATGTTCTTCAAATCTCTCTCTTCTGCTTCGTCGATCAATGAAAATGTTCAAGATTGGTGGCCAAAAGCTGCAGAAAACTGCTTGCAACAAAGCGAAGAAGGTGTTGGGGAAAGGAAAAGACTGTCCTTGTCTGTGTTAGTTTCTTCCAGGTTCCGAAACCGATTGCTTCTGTTTAGGAACGAAGACGAAGATGTCAAGGTGTGTTTCAATGGCGGTTTTTTCTATTTTAAGCAAACTTCTTCCTTCACTGCATTTGGGTTTATTTTGGGTAGTCTTTAATTAGACTATAATCTCTAATTAATCAACTTTTCTGATTTTTATTATCAAAAATAAGTATTCGTATGAACAGTAGATTGCATTTGGCTTAGAAATGACACCTTTCACGAGAACTTGTCCAGGCCAGACTCTCTTCTTGTATTTTGCTGTATTATAATTTTTTGCTTTCATTGTTTGACAATGGCGGCGAATAAGGTTTCGGCCCCGACAGCCAAAGAACTTATGGTCGAACTGGAGGTAAATTTAACTTGCCCCGATCTCTTCTTATTTGAATTGAACGAAGTAAGATTTGCAATTCTAGAGCATTCCACAAGGGGCTCCTACCTTTTTTAATTTCTCCAAGAGTAGTGATAAGTGTGTATTTTATTCATTTAATTGTATTTTTTTTATGTAAGTTTTTTTTAAATGTTTGAAAGGATTTAACAAATTTTGGTGTAAATATGTAGATAAAAATGAAATGTTACAGGTTAACATTTCAACACACAAAATTAGATGCAAAACGAGACAAATTGGATGCAAAACCCAAAGCAGAGCTGATCAGTCGTCAAATTTGAGTGATCGATTGGCTAAAACACAAAAAAATTGACGAAAAACAGAAAAGCTGCCGATTGGTCGCCAAATGCAGCCGATCGATTGGCTAAATTGTAGTTTCAAAAAAGACGACAGAAGCACTGCCGCTCGATCAGCTACATTCGGGCAATCGATCGGCTGAAATGTAAAAGTGACGATGATTGAGCGGAAGTTGTGCCAATCGATTGGCTATACCAAGCAATCGATCGGCTGGGCGATTAAAAATTATAATCCAAATTTAAGGTTTTAATTGGATTAATCTGGATAGTTGATCAAAGAGGAACATCGATTTTAGGTCAAAATTAAATTATAAGAGGGGAGAGGCAGTTCATTAAAGGGGGAGTTGTGAGGAGAAAAAGAGAGAGTCCGAAATAGAGTTAGAATTCCAGGGAGAAGATTTTGGATCGACAAACATAATTTTTTTTTCTCTCTTCTTAGATCATGAACTTCACTATTTCGTTTATTCTTTGTTATTCTAGCATAAACTAACTTTCTTTTCTAGAATTACGATGTACCCAAATTATGACATTTTAATATTTTTTTTTAATTTAAGTTGTTGGCTTTCTGTTTGATATTTTGTTGAGTAAATTATTTTGTTCTTAATGCTTGCAATTTCCTGATCAACAATGACATGTTCGTAAGATTATTTTGAAACCGAAAGCATATAAATAATCATGCACTGGATAATTTACCATGAAAACGATCTTAGACTAGAGACAGCTATGACGTTTATGTGGTATTTTGATTTTTTGTTTTTAATGTATTCAATTAATTGATAGGGTTAGAAACCAAGAGTTAATAATTTGTTAGTTGAATAAATTCGTCATTGCTCGAGAGAGATTGATAAATAAATTTGTGAAATTGCCATCAACACATAAAAATAGATATTAATAAATTGAATTAGGAATTTTAAACAAAATTAATTAGGTGAAATCGAAAATTCTAGATTTTTCTTTGTTGAGATCCAACAATTTTATTTAATTTCAAGTTACTTAATTAAATTTTATTGTTTTCATTTAGTTAAAATTATTGAAATTTCGTTATCCATCTATAATTAGAATTAAAGTTGTTTAATAATTAGCGAAAATAGTCATCGTGGGTTCGACTCGTACTTATACACTTTATTGCTTTTGCGACACGTTCACTTGCGTTTGTATATTTTTTTGGCGCCGTTGTGGGGGACTGTTTGTTTGTTATTATTAAATTAAATAATTATAGGTTATATTTGAATCAATTAATTAATTTGTTTATTTTTATTTTTTTTAGGTGTACGCAAAAACACGGTATAGCCAACATAATTTCAATTGATCCAGAAATTGAACGTACCTGTCTTAAAAATTGAAATGAAACAACGAAAGTAACCATGACTCACGAACTAATTGAAGGAATTGAGACACAAGCATTATTAGATTATGTGATGCCATATGTGGTCAATGTCTAGTCTGTCATTCGTAAGTCGGTAATTATGGGCAACAACTTTAAGATCAACTTAGGAATCATACATATGATTCAACAATCACAATTTAGCGGCATGCCCTCCGAGAATCCGAACGATCACATTGCCAACTTTGTAGAGGTATGTGACATTTTCAAATTTCATAATATTTCAGACGATACTGTAAAATTACGTTTATTTCCATTCTCATTAAGAGATCGAGCAAAAAGTTGGTTAAATTCTTTACCTATTGATTTTATCACAACATGGACTGAATTATAACTAAAATTTTTATCTACGTTTTTTTCCTGTGAAAAAACTGCAAAATACTACAACGATATTGTTAATTTCAACCAATTCGACGGTGAAACATTGTATGAATCATGGGCTCGTTTTAAGAAATTATTACAAAAGTGGTCATAACACGGTTCCCCATGTTGGATGCAAATCCAAACATTCTTAATTGGCTTATCAGCTTCCACGAGGACTCCGTTCATTATAGTCGTTGGTGGTTCGCTCCTCCAAAAGACTGAAGTAGAAGCATTTATTATATTGGAAGAGTTAGCACCTTGCTTCTTCTTGAATGAACATACTTTGCAGTTCATGCATATTCCACTTATCTTTAATAGTATTATAGTTCATATGAAATGAGTTATATTGAGGAGACAAAGAATTCAGGATAAACGTCACAAGGAAGCTCTCATTCACTTCCATTCCCATGAATTTCAATTTTGCTGCCGTGTTCGTCACTTCGACGACATGTTCACGCATGGTACGAGAACCATCAAACTTAATGGTGATCAAGTTATCTATTAGTGTCACAGCAAGTGACTTATCAGCAGACTTAAACTGAGAGCATTTTTACACAAACTTCATAAATTGCTTAGCACTTTTAGTTTTAGGAAACGTGGAGTTGATGTTGTTTGCTACAATCATTCACATAAACATTGAGCTCAGTCTGTTTGATCTTTCCCCAGCATTATAAGAAGATTTTTGATCAGCGCTGCTAGTTACAGTAATATCAGTAGGTTTCTCAGTTAAAAGTGTCAAATCAAGATCCAGAACACCGAGGTGAAACTGAATCTATTCGCACCATTCAGAGAAATTGAGACCAGAAAACTTTAAACAGACGTAGCTTGTGAATGAAGAGAAACGAGAATAGATATTGCAAAATATAAAATATGTTCACACATTAATGCTTTGAATAAAAATGAAATCAAACAATCATAAGTATATACATTGAAGTTTTTTTTTGGGTTACACAACAATATATAATAATAAATATGATTGATACTCAATATAATTTCGTATAATTGGTAATTAATATACTTGAAATAGACATGTTTGCTATCGTTGAATATGCTAAACACACCTAATCAAAGCATATTAATTTACCACTACTATATTAATAATTATAAAATAACCAGTCAACATTTGAGCGATTCAAAATATTTTATAATAATAAAAATCAATGCACTCATGTCAAAATTTTAATTATCATTAAGTTATCTCATTAGCGAGCATCACAGAAAACATAAGTAATTGAATTTATTTAATTTGATATAACTAACAAATTACATATAATATAGATATTAAATTAAATAATCATGAAACTGTAAATAATATTTATACAATTTCAATGAATAACAATATTTATACAGCAATTAACCTTAAATTGAAAACAATTAGAATCGTAACATAAACTCAAGAAAATAAATCGTTCAATATTACGCAGCGGATAAACATGCGATTAATAAATAAAATTCATAATGAAAAATCAAATGTTCTAAACCGTGACTCTGATATCACATGTTTGAAGTTTTCTCAGCTTAAACCTTAATTCTGAAATAAAGAGAAAACACTGCGATCTTGAACAAATTAATTTTTAACATATATATATATATATATATATAATTAAGAGAAAGAGAACTTAGCTTAATCCATAATTAAGTTTTGAAGAACAATCAAGATAGTAGTTTCTCTCTTTCATCAAATTAATTAATCAATTAATATATCCACCTTAATTATTGATCAATAAAATTTAACATGTCACATGAGTCCAGTTAATGTTTGACATTAAAAACAAAACATAAATATTATCTTAAGAAAACATTCAATATTATCCAACATGTACAACTGGTGTTGGAAGATGACATCAAATTTTGGAAAGACAGCTCTTAACATCGATATGGTTCATCAGGAACCCAGTCACCCAAGCTTTATTGACGGCGTCGGCCATTCTCACCTATAAAACAGATTAAGAAAAGCACTGAAATTGCTCTCACTACGCCGATCAATCCATCAATATGCAATATTTTGATGGCAAGTGCGGACTTTAATCTCAAAATTCAAAGTCCTGAACCATGATTGGGTATACACCCGCGAAGTTAATTCCCAAAATCCATACAGACCCATTTAGGATAATCGAATGCTCGAGAAAACCCATAAATTACAATCATTAGGACGTGAAAGATTTTGGCTTGAGCTTGAGAGATAGCCGCGGCGGCGGAACAAAGAGCGCCCTTCTGCGGTACCTTCTCGCTCCCGCTACCGGCGGTGGCGGCCTAAGTTAAAAAGATGGTTTCCCACATTTTCTGTCAAAAACAAAACCCAATAAGGCTCTCGACTGGTTCAAGATTTGTTCTCAGATTTCACGACGAGACAGGGGATCCAGTCGAACCCTCCGAAGTAAGAATCTAGGGTCACAATCAACAATGGCTAACGCTGAAGAACCAGCAGCGTCTGCGTGGCAGAAAATCTGCCCTCTGAACGGAGTAAAACAGAGAAATGTTCAAGCGGTTCCTCTGTTCTGTATGAACAATTTTGGGTAAGCCGTCTCATCCATCGACTCCTTGAAAAAATTCAAACTTTCACCATTTAAAGTTCCGACTCGGGGTTAAAACAAATTAAAAAGATCTCTTTTTTGTTCTTTGTTCACAGACTCGATCACTTTTTGACCTTTGACGTCAAACACCAGCTAATCCTCTGAATCCTAACAAAATTGATGAAAACCCATTAAATTCAATAAGTTGTAAAGAAATATTTGGATATAACCACACCAGAATCTTAATTCTCAGATACAAACAAAGCACTTGAATCGAAAACCAGTAAAGAAGGATGCCAAGAGAATCACCACCAACCATACACCATTTGGGTGTACTTGTTCTTGAACCATCTGAAGCTCTTCCTGAAAGACCCCTTCATTTTACCCTCAACAGAATACATTTTATAGCTAGCAACCCTCCTTTTCCTCTGAAACTCCGGGTCGGAAAAGCTCCAGGAGCTTGAAGAAGAAGCAGAAGTGCTTTTCCCTTTCTTCAACTTCAAATCCTTATTTGAAACCTGGGTTTGAGCGGAGGCAGCGGAGACGCTGTAAGACCTGAAATCATTGAACGGCGGCGGCCTAGGCTGAGGATCGCCGTGGTATCTCTCCATCTGCATCCCCCCGCCGCCGTACGATCGGCTGTAATCTTCCATGCCCACTTTGGCGGAGAGGCGAAAAACGAAGATGTAAACCAAGGGTTTCTCAGCTGAGGTCCGTGGTTGAGGAAAAAGCATCCATGGAAGTGATTGAAACGTGGGTCCGAGTCGGAAGAATCTAGGTGGTGATGGATCACTGATGGGTTTGGATTTAAATTTTCATTTTCCTCTCTGGCGACGACTTGACTTCTCTCTAGTTTATTTTAGGTGGCGTGTTCTTTGAGCAATCATGCTGTTCTTTAGGAGAGAATTAAAACGTTGAAAAAATCCCAGTAACTCCATAGATGACAGGACCACACCTTAACATGCATTTAACGAGAATATTCTCGATAAATAATATAAAAATTATGATTTTTCCCTCCATAGAATTGCTATATTGCTGTCATGTATTGATGTTTGATCTTGCAAATACAATAATCATAAATAGAGATGTGTTAATGCGATCAGCTTGTTTAATCAAATTATATTTCGCCCTTTTGAACTTTCTCAGGTCAAGAGTAAAGATTCCATACCTTCTCTCTCAGCTGCATCTCTTGCACTTCATCCTGTAGAGCAGTAGGATGATTCGACTCATTCTTTCGCTCTGAGATCTGTATTTCTTTCATTTGAATTTCTTGTTCTTGTTTGTTTGATCCATTTTCTCTCCTGTTTCTGAGATCAATTTTTTAAGTAGAACTTGGGGTCATGGCTGGTGTCAGTTCTTCTGTAGTTTTTTCTTTGGTGTTGGCGGGAAGCTGATCGGCTACCAAAATCCTCTAATATAAAGTTCTTACTGGATAATTGAAGTCGATTAATTTCGTGAATTTTCTCTTCTAATTTATTTCTCTGTTCAAGAAAGGATTCAGCCTGAATTTGCAATTTTGTGATTCAAGCAAGACACCCTTCTTTCTCTCCAAGTTTTCTTGGTTCTTCTGTCAATTTCTTCTTCCTCCCCGAGTATGCTAATCCGGTCGAGTTTCTCTTTGATTTAACAAACCTAACGTGAATAATCTTGACGTTTGTAAAGACTTGAACGAAAGTAATTAACAGAGTTTTATGAAACTTAACGATAAGGTGTTCACTAATAACGTCTCAAACTCTAAAGTGTCGTTGACGACATTAAAATTTTAAAATATCAATTCAAAATATCCTTTTATTTTAGAATTAATATTGATAATTACCCATTACATTAAGCTTGTCGCAACTCATTCTAATCATTAGGCTAGTCGTAATTTAAATCGAGTCAAACGTAGTTCACACTCAAACTCAATCTTTCTACCTCGTGACCAAGCATGCTCAATGAAAACTCAAATGAACAAAGATTTATAATTCTAATTTGATTTCTCTAATTTACGGCCAACTTAAGGTTTGATAATCAGTGGATGAGACATAATCACACTATCATTAGACCACTTTGACATTCTCCATATAAAGTAAATCCAAGATGGCCATGCAATCTTCAATGAAATAAGAACATGTTCTTCTACATTCTTCAACGAATCTTGAGAAACATATAAAAAATTAATTTTAGAGAGAGACAGAGACAGAGAGAGACAGAGCTAATTCAGCATACCTAGTTTCATCTCTAAAATAAATCTCTGACCACAAATATAGCCATGTTGAGAAAACAAAATTGGAGTACAAATAAGAAACCAATGTTGCTCAGTCATAAAAAAGCAAACTACAGACAAAATTTGCACCTATGGATTCTTCTGCAACCAAATTCGACTGAGACCAGTCTAAATCCAGCAGTATCCGAATCCCTCATAAGTAAGGCAACTTAAATTCAAGCTAAAGCTATCAAAAGATTAAAAAAGTAAAAACCAAATAAAATACTAAATCAAGCTAATACATATGAAGTAGAAGCCAATTACCTGGCAAAATCAGAAATGCATCAAAGGAGATCGGCTACGTTGGCTGGCAACTCCTCAATTACGACATTATAGAACTTTTGAATGTCCACCAACATCCTGTCATCATCTGATGTCACAAAATTTATGGCCACCCCCTTCCTCCCAAATCGTCCACTACGGCCAATTCGATGAAGGTAGTTCTCTGGTTGAGTTGGAAGATCATAGTTTATCACAAGGGATACTTGTTGGACATCAATACCTCTGGCCAAGAGATCAGTAGTAATGAGGACACGGGATGAACCAGATCGGAACTCCCGCATAATAATGTCTCTGGTATTTTGGTCCATGTCTCCATGGGTGGCAGAGACAGTGTGATCACGACTGCGCATCTTGTCTGTCAGCCAATCAACCTTGCGCCTCGTATTAACAAAAATAACACTTTGTGTAATTGCCAAAGTTTCATAAAGGTCACAAAGAGTGTCAAGCTTCCACTCCTCCTTGTCAACATTGACATGGAATTGCTTAATACCCTCAAGGGTGAGATCATCTCGTTTTACCAGAATACGAACAGGTTTATTCATGAACTTCCTTGTGATCTCAAGAGCCTCAGGTGGCATAGTAGCAGAGAAAACCCCGACCTGAATTTTTGGCGGCAGCAACTGGAAAATATCATAGATCTGAAAAAAAAAAAAAAGGGAGTGTTTAGAAACCATCAAATAACACCACCATTCGTTTGGATTGGCAACTTTTCACATTTAAGTACAAATAATAGACAACCTGATCCTTGAAACCTCGTGAAAGCATCTCATCTGCTTCGTCTAACACAAACATTTTTATACGATCAGGGCGAAGGGATTGTCTCCTCAACATGTCAAACACACGACCAGGTGTACCAACAACAACATGAACCCCACTCGAAAGAATTCGCTGATCTTCACGAACACTTGTACCACCAACACATGCATGGACCTTGACACCAAGATAGTCACCTAATGCACGCATAACCTTCTCAATCTGTTGCGCCAATTCTCGGGTGGGTGCAAGGACTAATGACTGGCATTCAACTAGTCCATAATCCAACTGCTGCAAAATTCCAGAGCAGAAAGTGGCTGTTTTCCCAGTTCCAGATTGAGCTTGTTGAATTACATCAAGTCCCCTGCAGAAAGGAACAATTCCCCTTTGCTGGATAGCAGAAGGCTTTTCAAAACCTGAAAATTAACATTGAACCAGGACGGAAGTCAGCTCACCCGTGAACAAAAATTACATTATCGATTCTTTTACTTGTAAGAGCAACAAAAATTCAAGCAATAATTTTTAGCAGAAACAAAGGCATCACAAAACTCCTATTTATGATGCAAAATGTACAAAAGCTTTTAATACCAAAAGAAAATAGAGTTATACCATATGCATATATGCCCCTCAAGAGGTTTTCCTGCAAACCCATGGCATCAAAACTTTCACAGACCTCATCATATGTTGTGAAAAAATCCTCTGCTTCCCCACCAAGTCTGCTTTCATTATTGTGCCAAACCATTTATGTTAGAAGGAGCAAGCCCTAATATAAAGAGGAAAAAATAGATTGTATATTTATTAAGCTTTCAGAGAATAAGAAAATCTTACATTTCGTTCATTTTAGTATCGTATTGACGAGCATCAAATTGAGATCCTTCGGGTGCCAAACCAGCCATGACTTGAAAGGAGAAAAACAAGGAAACGCCATAAAATCAAATGATCATACTTCCAAAGACAACCATCCTCACACCATTTTGTATGCACACGCGATAAATATTAGTTCCAATAGTAATGTAACTAGCCCTACTCCCACAACAAAGAACAAAGACAAGTTAACCAATCAAATAACAAAAAATATACTTAACCATCATAAAAAGTTAACTACTTCGACGATGAAATAGTACTTACAACAAAGAGAAAAAAAATTATACGCAATCCCAATTCTTAGCTATTACAATAACACAAATAAAAAGAAAATATTTTTAAACCCAATAAAATATTAATATTTGTAGATGGAATCCGCCAGATAAACGGTTATGCCAAATAAAAAAAAAAAATCTAAAACAAGACAGCTGGAAAGCTTGATTTCCAATCAGAACTAAACGGCGGAAGAAACCAAAAAAAAAAATTCACCAGTCAAATAATACGCGACGAAGCGCATTCAAACATTGGGGGAAGAAAAAGAAGAAAAGTTTTAAAAAATACCGGATTCAGATAATGAAATCTCGACGAATAAGAAGGTAATACGTTGGTAAAGAAGAAACTAGGCTTCGAATTTCTCAAACTCCTCGGATCCTGGATTATAGAGGAGACCGCGCGCGGAGAAGCTGAGACTAGAGGAGGGCGACGTCAGACGGACAACAGATCAGCGATCAGCGAGAGAGAATGAGAGAAGGCAAGTACAGTACTTTAAATACCTTGCCTTTTCTTCAAATCCCCAAATTACCCCTCCGATTTAGTGGGCCAAGACCATTGCTGGGCCTAGCTATCCTAACAGTAGAAAGGCCCAAATATGAAGAAGCTCGGCCCAATAAGAGGTTTAAGCATGTCTCTCTCTTGGTTTTTTTACATTTATTTGTAGGCTCAATATAAAGTATATGAAAATAAATTTCTTATATATTAAATTATTATGGAAAAAATAATTTAAATATTTGCAATAATATTTTTGTCATCGACCAAAGATTCGCGAGAGTAATACGTAATATTGTGTGAAAAAATAAATTAAAAAGGAGTTATCATAAGTTTTTATCGCTTTGTGTTATTAGAAATTATTCCGTGCCAAATTAAATATTGAATTCTACGATGAATCTTTGCGCCTTTAATTTTTTTAATTTATGGGTGACGAAAATTTAGACAACTTGCCTTTGATTTCTTAAATCCAACGAGTGTAGAGAGCTCTTACTTTTCATTTTGCCTCGTTTCAATTATTGTTGTTGTCTTGTACGAAGAAAATCAATGATTTTTTTATTTTATTTTTTTGGTCCAATTTATAATCTAATTACGTATGAAGTGGATCTAAGATCAAGTAATTGTGAAGATTCAACCTAAATGGATGACCGTAGTTTATAACTACGATTATCCCTTTCACGCTTACGCGATCTTTTGGAAGAAAAAAATTGAAAAAAAAAATTATGCAAAGTTCGATACAAAATGAAGAAAAGTGTATTGGGTAGACCACAATTTTACACTAAGATCAAGTAATTGTAAAGGCACAGGAGATTAAGAGAACACCATAATTTTCTGTCACTTGAAAACTATGAATATGTGTAGTTCATGTCACGATCCATTGATGGGACAGAGTAGAAACGTCGGGTCAGATGACCCGAGTCTCAAGGGATTCCGATCACTCAGCTCAATGCTAGTTTTACAGCGAAAATCTTTTATGTAAATACAAAAGTCAAAATTCACTTATGAATGGACCGATCTCCTAACAATGAAATTCCAAAACAGAAAGCTTTTACTTTTCTTTTCACCTAGTTTCAATTACCGTCATCTTCTTTTACGAAGAAAATCATTGAAATTTTTTTAATTTTTTGTCAAGTTTCTAATCTAATTATTAAATCTGGCGTGTGAAGATGAGAAAGATTTGAGATCAAGTAATTATGAAGACTAAACCTAAATGGATCAGAGTAATTTATAAGTATGATTATACCCTTCAACACGTGCATAACCTTTTGAAAAAAAAAAACATAGTTCGACACAAAATAAACAATATCGTACTGGGTAGACCATAATATTACACAAAAATCAAGTAATTGTGAAGACTCGTACTAATAGTTTATAAGCAAGATTATACTTTCTAACTAGCACACTACTTTTTTAGACTAAAGTTTGAAAATAAAATAATGCATGTTTCGACGAATAGCAAATAATGACAACATCACCCTAACCACACATAGTGATAATGGAATTGGACCACAATGATTCCAAGAACAATACAACTCAAAAATGATTCTCAATGATGGTGCCAGTCAAACAGTTGGAGTCTTGTGTCTGTCATAAGCTAACACAAACTAAGCTTATGGAGGGGTTTCTTCCAACAAGTGCAATACCCTCGAATGACACTTGGCACTCCGTCAAGCAGCCACATCAGCATATACCCTTAAGGGGGGTAGCCGAAAGTGGGAAGAAGATAGGGTAAGAGAACATGGCATCCATGACCATGCCTGTCCAAGTTCCAAAGGGTATGGGGTGAGCTGCCATTAGGGTTTTGGCGGGTGCCCCACAGCCAAGAGGATAATATATGCTCTGAATAATTGGTCATCAATCCAAGTTGAACACATGGCTTACACATTTGTTTTTCAATCTATCCTAACTTATTGAGTTCTTATCAAATATAATAATGTAACAACACGTCATTTGTCTAATATTTTATTAGTTTAATCATATTGGTTATTGGTTAAACGAGCACTTAGAGACAAAAAAAAAATAGTAAAAATTTTCAAACGAACGAAGAATTCTAATATACTGAGTCATTCCTGATTATGATAGCAAGAAGAGTTTTAACACTTTCACGATGTTGAACATTGTGACCAAAATTATCCGGACTAACCGTTAGAGTTCGTCTAGTGCCAACAAAATATTGTCTGATTTGTGCTGAGAATTAGCTGGAATATATGTTCATGGATCCTTTTTCAAATGCTTATTATTAGTTTGGAGAGAGAGTAATGTTCATGTATTGATCAGTTCTACCATTCTCCAACAATATAGAAATATACAACTTTTCTGGCATTGACCGGGGCTTCCACCGTTCTTGCTCTCATATGACGGCCGACACAAACAATCTCTTTAAAGTAACACTTCACGTAAATGAACTTACACTTAGGAGAGAGAGATAGAATTATTCAAATCATCCGAGGCACGGTTCTTCCCTAAACCAAATGCAATTTTTCATCATCTAGGAGTTGAAACTTAGAAGTAAAATAGGAAGTAGAAGCACGTAAGCATTTCCTCACAACGCACTCCAAAAAGGGAAAGTCTTAACACAATAAACAATAGCCCACTTCCTTAATGGGAAAAATCTTTCCACTTTTCTTTAAAAAACTCCCACCAATCATCATCATTCGAACAACACCAAAGTCTCCTCTTTGCATGCGTTATCAATGAATATAATAAGATCATGCCTAACTGTTTACATCCTAAGTTTCCCTTAATCTAATTGAGATTTGGTTAAGATCTTAACAGTGTTGTTTTGGCCAAGGAAACTATGGCCTGTACACATTTTTCTAATGCAGGTATCAGATCCAACTATGAACTGCAAAAGAAGAAAAAAGGGGCGACGTTTTATAAACATGCACTTGATTTGATTGGGTCCAACTTTTTTAAGCATTCTTTTGCTTTCACTGATGAGAATTAATTAATGCAAAGCATATATACTTAGCAGAAATTAAGTAACAATAAGTATTGTAAAGCATATATACTTTGAGCTGCTTTTGTGTCGTGTTATATCTTTTGGTGGCCTTGTACTCCTTTCTTCGTTGAGGTCTGATTGGTCTATACATTTCTATATTTTTCTTCATAAAAGTTAATGTGGGATATGCTTTTGGATAGAACGTTGATAATTCAGCTATGCCTACCCATTCTGTGATGGTATGATTGGTCGCGGCCCTACCAGTGCCAAATAATCAGACATCACTTGAGAAACGTAGAAGAAATTACTACATCAAATAGAGTTTTCTTCTTCAACTAACAAGATGTGTTTGAGGTGAGATCTCCAAAAAAGAATTTGTTCTTGATGTATTAATATTATTCGCCAAGTGATATCTACTCTGGGGCGGAGCCCGCACGAATTTTTTTTTAGAGTTAGCACATAGAGGTTGTACTATATAGGGAAAAGAACTCTACTTATAAATAATTTACTTTTCACTTTTTCCAAGAGATGTGGGATAGGCGCCCTCAATGATAAGGGTTGCACTATCATAATCAATAGAATCTTAGGTCGTCATTGTCTTCACAGCGAGGCTGCCACAATCTCTTCCCTTTAGATGTCTGATGTCTCCGGCTGCCACAAGAACCTGATTCTGATACTATTTGTGGAGTTCTCTAGTGCTCCCAACCTAATTCGTTGTGGGTCAGTGCTCACACATATTTGTTTTTAGGGAGAAGAACTCTACTTATAAATAATTTACTTTTCACTTTTTCCAAGAGATGTGGGATAGGCGCCCTCAATGATAAGGGTTGCACTATCATAATCAATAGAATCTTAGGTCGTCATTGTCTTCACAGCGAGGGCTGCCACAATCTCTTCCCTTTAGATGTCTGATGTCTCCGACTGCCACAAGAACCTGATTCTGATACTATTTGTGGAGTTCTCTAGTGCTCCCAACCTAATTCGTTGTGGGTCAGTGCTCACACATATTTGTTTTTAGGGTTAGCACAACACGGGTTATACTAGACACATAAAAAAAATTCTACTTATAAACCATTTACTTTCTATTCTCCCAAAACGATGTGGGATTGTGCACTTCAATGATATGAGTTACACTCTCACAATTAACAAAATATTGGGTCGTTTTTGCGTTTATAGGGCGGGTTGCCACATCAACTACATTCAAGAGATGTGAAATTATGCACTCTTAGGTTGACTTTCACAAAATGGACATCCACAACAAACTTTGTATTAACTTATTAAATTGAAAAAAATATAATATATCGAACAGTACAATATTATCTACTTTAAACTGAGATAAAATGAGTTTGCTCTTGGGTTGGACTACAAAACACGTTGTATTAGTTGCATACAGCATATTCATATAAAAAGATCTTCAAGACCATAATTTTTCAACGGGCAATTTTGGTTGCATCACTTGGTAACAAATCCTCACAAGGATGAGCCTATGCAGACATTGTGTAACATCCTAAACAATGTGGCCGCGTAGTGTAAAATCATATTTAACAAAAAGTTTGAAAAAATGCTTCAATTTTAGTAAAAAAAAAAAAAACATAGGATTTACCATTGTTTCTAGATTGAATTCAAATTGAAAAGTAGTATGCCTTGACCAGAAATTATCAAGTTACGGCCAAATAGATTTTTATTTCAGATTATGAGAACCATTTTCATGCGTTTTTCAATGAACAAAAATGCAAGTATGATTAAACATGCCAAACAACGAGTTCACTGTGGCTATAACCACTTATAATGTCTTGTTTGTGATTGATATTCGACGCACTGGCCATAATTTTTGACTTAGATGAACATGGATCATGCAACTTTATCAAATGTTAATTATCTCAACCCATTGCAGGGTTTTAATCAAAAATAAATAATGGGTAGCTCTGAGATTTAATCATTCACCTACAGCTAGGTCAATGGTTGTAGAAAAGCTTCGTTTTTGTAAGTTTAAATACAATTAGAAAGCTCGCTGACAGATTGAAAACTAGGGTTTTTGAATTTAAAATTCCCAGGTTTTGAAAGTGAAGATGAAAGCACGGGAGGAGAGAGAGAGCAGAAATCTGTGATTGGAGGGTTGAGAAATTGAGCATAACAAGAAGCATTGGTAAGAGATAATGAATTAATGGAGAGAGAGTCTGTGACAGACGAAAAGATTTGCATGCATATGGGGAAAGAGATGGAAAAGATAAAGTCATTTTGCAGAATTTTTTCCTTTTTTTTCTTTCTTCTTCATCTTCTTCTTTCTGCTCTGTAAATAGTATTAAAATAATGGACAGTGGGGCGCTAGAAGATAAACCCACATTTATTCGCATACGTTATGCAACTCTTTCTCTTGCCATCCTCTCACATTCTTTATAAAGGGTGGTTCTCTCTTCTTCTGCTCTTCATCGACGAGAATTCTTAACCTTGTTCGGTGTAAAGAAACGATGCAATTAGGGTTTGTGTTTTTTCAGGTTTTTTTGTGCAATTTGCGAGGTTGGAAAAAAGGGTAAGGGAGGTGACAGAAGAGAGTGAGCACACATGGTGTAATCTTGCATGCTAGGGCTCATGCTTGAATCTCTGCGTGCTCACTCTCTGTCTGTCACCCCACCTCTCTCTCTCTCTCTCTCTCTCTCTCTCTCTCTCTCTCTCTCTCTCCCTCTCTCTCTCTCTCTCTATTTGGGTTGATTTTGTGATGAGTTCTATGCTTTGCCAATCTCATGTTTATGTTCTTTTTTGTTTCCTTTTCGATCCTCTGCAGAGGATTCCAAAAACGGTCATTTTGAAATTTCGAGGGCTTGATTGTGACAATATAACCTGCCAAATTAGGGTTTTTTCGGATCCCTTAATTTCTTGCGTTTGGATTTACAGTCATGTCGGATCTTCTCTAATCGCAGCATTTCTGTCAGTTTTCATGGTTAATTGTTTGTCAGTCTAGAATTGGTCATAAACTATTATTTTGACTCTGATGAACACCTTATTCTTCACTTTTTTTCATTATGTTTTGTAAACGCGCGATCGATGATGAACATCTGTCAAATCACAACAACAAATCATCGATCGACCAGATTCGAGAAAGAGAACATAGATTTGAAAGTTATGTGTTTGTTTTCGGATTCAAACCGGAAAGACATCAATTTCAGCATTCGTTTTTAGAAGTCTAACAACAACCCACACTGATCATTCTATTCCCTTCATCTTTTTTAGGAGTTTTCCGTATATTCTAACTCATATGCAGCAGGGTTTCCAATGTTCTTCCTCTTGTTCATCTTCATAACCTTAAAAAAAAAAAAAGAAGCTTTTTTTGCGAATATTGCAGGCACAGGTAGATGTAAGATCAATATACAGAAGTAGAGATGATCTGAAGTGATTGTAGCACAAAAGAGATGAACCCATGCTGTTTATACAACTTCTGTACATGCAAAATCAAGACAAGATTATCAGTTTATTGTATTAGTTTCCTAGAATTTGTCGACATCGTTGAAGATAGATTCAGCTTTTTCTTCAATTATTCAATGATGCTCTACAAATAAACTCAACTTGTACGATCAATGATGATAACTGTGTATTATTTTATGCATGACACAAGCATTTTGCTTGTATTTTATGCTATAATTGCACGATCATCTTCTTTGTTATTTCAACGACAATAATCAGTTGATTTAGTCTAAAAAAAAATCACCTTGCCAGCTTATTTGTTCATGAAATTTAAGAAAATTATTATTCAATAATTCGGTTGTATTCAAGATAAGTAATCTGTGACAGCTTACACAGGGAAAGATGTCTCTCGCAAGCAAAATCAAATGAAATTTTGAACTCAAATGGTGACAGATGGATGACATGATATAATCAACACTAGTTTATAGTGAAATACATTATATTCAAAGCTGTGCTTGGGATATAATCCTCAGAATCTTTCTCTACAAACCACGATCTGATTATGCTCTCCGTTAAAGATCCTGCTGCATTCCGCCACATATCGATGAGTCTGAAACCAAACTGCGAGGCGGCAGAGAGAATTGACTGCTCGTCTACCCGACGAATCACGTGGCACAGAATTAGAGCCGGGCGATTGTCTTCTCCTCTACCATTTTTAGAGGCAATCAACTCTCTTGCAGTAGCAAACAAGGGCAGAATTGCTTCTGAAATGTAAGTCACATCTGTACCTAAAATGATATCATAGCCGGAATTACCACTGACTTCCTTAATGGCTTTTATTTGGTCTGTACGCCCCCACTCCAGTTTCTTTGTAATCAGTTTTGGAAGTAAAGTTGGACTGAGATTTGAAGTCACGTTGTGAGCCAGTAGGTTGAGAGCATTCTCATCGCCATCAGTGGCAACCACGAGGTCAGCCGATTGTACGGCAACCATAGAACATATGCCTCCACACCCACACCCCAACTCTAAAACCCTTTTTCCAGAAACAATCAATGGATTTCTTGCAAGTACAGAAGCCATCAATCTAGAAGATTCCCACAGAATTAAGCCTGTGGACCTGCAAATGTGTTGATTTTCTTGGGGAAGTACTTTAATGTTAAAAATCCAGCCTCTTACATCCACCTCCATAATCTAACAGGAAGAATGTAAAGAGTAAGACGACTTACAAGATTAAAACATAAATCTTTAGGGAGAACAATAACAATAACGGGGTGGTTTCCACACAAACAACAAAATGCCTTGCATCACTTGAAAAAGAGAAATAAAAGACAATAGAAAAAGATAATTCAAAAGCTACGAATACATTACAAGCTCAAATATAATGGTTGTTCTTGTAAATAGCCTAAGAAAGGATTTCATAAGGAAGCAGTGGTGATAAGTATCACCACATCTATTCGTAAGAGTTCAAACTAGGTGGACATAACACCATACCTCGTGTTCATTGCTAGGTGAAACTCCAAACATATTAATTGCCACACCCTCCGACAAGTCAAATTCAATGTCATCAAGAGAGCTCTTAAGATTCTCCTCAACCTTAGACCCCATACCAGCTTGCCCACGAATGTTTTCATCAAATGCAGCTTCTGAACTGGAAGAGGGTTTTATACAATCTGAAAAATGGAAAACTGCTTGGACCCAACGCCTGAAGAAAACCACAAACAATTATAGTTTGAGTTACAAAAAAAAAAAAAAAACTTCTCTTCCACCAGCGAGATGTGAACTAAAGCCGTCATAAACACTTCAGTAGAGAGATGCATCCCTTTTCCATTGAACACATGGAAAGCAAGAAAGGATTATTTAGCAAGCAAGTAAACCAGAAGCAGAGAGGGGGACCGCTTATTCTGAACCCAATTTCATTAAATTATCAATGAACAACAAGAGCAAATGGAATTAGTCCTGTGCACTTTTACAATCGCCTGCAACCAATATTGCTTTTATTTACCTGCTCATGACCAATCCCCGAGATCGGTTCTCCACTTGCTTGCAGCAAACACCAAGTTCTTTAACAGAAAATCCATTTTCTTCAAACAAACTCGCCAGAAACTCATTGGAAAAGTAAAAAGCACGCTGTAAAAGAGAAACATCTACATCTAAAAAGAAGCTGACAGAAATATTACCAAAATAAAATCTATGTAGAATCAAAACTTACGGTGCCATCCCCCCTAACGTAAAAGTTATCACTGATCTTTTGATCCTTGCAACTGAGCCTTTCCTGTCAACAGAATTAACACCACATAATAACAAGGATCATTTACACTTTATCAAGATCTTTTCACATTCATGTGCTAAAAACAAAATACTAATGAACCTAAAAGAAACTCACGGTCATTCAACAATATCCAGAGAATCAACTTCAGAAACTACTACGGAAGGGCAAATTCTCAACAAATATATTGTCAAGTCGATACATATAGAAGATTCAGCAAAAAGCTAATAGAATAATTATGAAATAGTCATGCAACTTTCCATAAGAAAAGATATGGGAAATAGATGAACCTGGGCAAGGTCCCCAGTGGCATAGTCGCGTAATAGAACATAACTGTTTGGCTGAAAGAATATTTTGAAACTTTATGATCTGTTCATAATAATAGTCAAGACAGATAAATAATCTAATTACCAAACAATTGAACATTATAATTCTTACCTTCAGAACTTTTCTCACATTTTGCAACACCAGAGACATCTTTTCTGGGGAAACTGCAGATAACACAAATATCTGCTTACCTAGTCAGACAAATAACTAGTTGCCCACATCAAAAACAAAGTTCAAAATTGCATTTCTCAATCAGATTTTACAATGGGCAGAAACTAACTGAAACAAAATATAAGAAAATGAAAGTAAATACTGGAAATTTCACTAAATTACCATGGTGACAACGTCAACTGATGACGGAGTTATCTGTTGGCTTAAATCATCAATTGTCAGATCACAAACAAACGCACTAATCTGGCTCTCTTTGAAGTCTCTATGTGTCTATAAAACCAAAATAAACTCATGCAGTAATCTTATCCACATGATCTCATAAACAATTAGGTTTATGAATCAAATTGTCTCATACTATCAATAAAATTTACAAATGAGCAACCATTGTAAATACGCATAGATATACAGACAAAATTTAGCAGCAGAGAACATTTTCAAACCTTCACTAGGTTCACAGCCCTTGGTGAGAAATCACATGCATGAACAAAGACATTTGGATATGTTGCCAACAAAGGAAACACGGTATTTCCAGCTCCACAACCAATCTGACGACAAAAAATATAAGTACATATAAATAAGGAATACTTTATACCTAAATTTGATCAGTAAAAGTTAAGAGGAGAATCTATCAAAGATGAAGAACAGAATGTAACAGAAAATCTATTGTACAGTTAATTTCTTTTTTTGATCGATAGCTTTTAAGCAGTTCTCACTGCAGTAGTTCATTTTTTTAAGCCGTGCAACTTCAAGAGTTAAACACAGAAGCTAATATTTATCTACCATACAGAACTCAATTCCACAGCTTTGGAGTTTCATCAATCCCATTCAAATGCATCAAAAGTAAAAATTAGATAGACGCGAAGATAACTAAAAAGAACACATCCCCAAGTGTGTTTCACATAGATCTAATGGACACGAAACTAAATCAAAAGGATGCCACCATCAACAAAAGGTCTCATAACAAGAATTTCAAACAGCTCCATCTTAGCAAAAGAACTACTTTTTAATTGATAAACTAGTCAATGACGCTGATAAAATTTAAAAATAACTGGCGAAGTACCTCTAAAATCACCTTCCTTTCCTCTCCCTGAAAATCAAATATCCACATGATAAATAATCTGAATCATTCAGAAAATGATGTGTGTGCGCGCGCACCCGAGAGAGAGAGAGAGAGAGAGAGAGAGAGAGAGAGAGAGAGAGAGAG
>CM039530.1:2760713-2999226 GCA_022433055.1 Begonia peltatifolia
GAGAGAGAGAGAGAGAGAGAGAGAGAGAGAGAGAGAGAGAGAGAGAGTGAGAGTGAGAGTGAGAGAGAGAGATCCCCATTGAAACTCACATTGAAGTAGCGATGCCATTCTTTGTCCAAATAGTGACGATCTTTGAAAAACTAAAGAAAAAAAAATACAAGTGACCAGATTCGGCGTTATTACTTATTAACCACCAATGCGACATAATATACAACAGTTTGTGAACTAATAAGATTTCTACAGAGGCCAATAACAAATGACACAAAAATGACAAGAAACATAACATGGAAATAATATGTTTTTACGCCCTGTAATTTAGAGTTCATTTTAGTTTAGTCCTTATAATTTTAATTTTCACTTTGAAGACATTGTGGTCTTTATTTCATCTTGAAATGGTTTTTTTGTTCATTTGAATCATTAAATTATCAGATATGCACTCGTAGATACACATCACTGAGTAGTTGGAGAGCCTTGTTATTGCATGACAACTTTGTTCCAATGCAGTTAAGCTGTTTCTAGCTTGTTTGTTATACTAGTTGGGAAAATCCATTCTTACTTTGTCTTGATGCCGCTTGTAAAAGACATCCCAATACTTCTTGGCATCTTTTTCATACTTATCTGCCAGTACAAGAACGAAAATTCTGCCCGCATGAATGTGTGTGTTAAGAGAAAAAGGTGATAGTAAGAGATCGACCTTTCCAGAAGGGAGAAACTTCATTGCGAGAACTGGAGTATATTTGCATCCTCTGGATTGGTGATTGCTCAACGGGAACTTGTGAGTGGAACGCCATTCTCTAGAGAAACACATACACGTAGCAAATGACAAATGGAGGTACATGAGTATACCAACTATCAGCATCACAGTGTTGCTATTTAGCTTTCACAATTCACTCGGTAATTCATATTTATGAAAATAATTCAACCACTAAATTTACCGGCAACAAAACCAAAATCACCCTGTTTCAATCCAACCTATCAACGACAAACCCAACTCGCAAAAAGTACAAATTTACAGTACAATTAATCCCCCGCCAACTCATACTAGCCAGTGATGAATGTTTTGTTCGTATACCTTAACGAAACTCCATTACAATAAACAAACAGACAAGAATCCAATCGCCGATGACTGAATCGTGTAAGGTGAGAAAACCACAAATTCAAAAACAAAATATTCATATGCAATCGATCAATTAACATACCAAGAAGAGATAAATACCCGACGAAGCACAGTCAGTGCAGCGATCACCGGACCGGGGAAGAACGGGTTAGGGCTTTCTCTGACCTTTAAATCCCCTATTTTCTCTCGAGCGAAGTGCAAAGTTGTCAAGGGACGGCTAATTACTTGTACAAATTACATTTGTTACTTGTTTGACATCGTTATTTGTTGTCACATAAATCATGCACACCACACGTGACATTTTACTGTAAAAAATAAGCTAACACGAGCAATCTGCCAAATAAATTTAATAATTTTTACGACGACACGAGTTTGTTTTGTTAATGAGCCAAAATTCCAACGATCAAATCATTCAAAGATTAAGATTGAGCTGACGTTATAATAACAAGTGACAATGTAATAGCCGATGAAAAAGAGGAGGAGATCGCAATGCACCCGTGACGGGGCAAATACATAGGACATCGACGTTTGATGTGTTCTTCTTTATTTACACTTTTCTTTCCTTTGCGGTCATCCTACTCTCAACGTTTTGAAGATCATCTTTTATCGTAATAATTTTTATTATTTATTTACAATTAATATAATTTACGCATAAAATTTTCTTAAAACCGAATTAAAGCAGATTTTTATATGCACGAACTCGGTGTTGTAGCATTTTGTGGCAAAAAATTAGTGAATCCGAGCAAAATATAAACACGGAATAGGTTTTTATTTGAGACCTATGTTGAGGTAATTTAAATTTCAAGGGCAATTTAGGCAGATATGGAGGGAATTTGAGTGTCATATTCATCAACTCCTGCTTAAAACATAATTCGAAGAAGGTTCCTCGAGAAATATAGAACCTTCCTTATTTTACATGTCAAAACTGAAATCTTATATTGATCAATAACTTATAAGTTCCACCTTTTTCACGGTCAATATCGATTAACGAAACCAGTGTCCAGCAAGACGGTCTCGGATTTTCCCATCTTCTTACAACTCGTGCAGTTACCGTCATCGTCGGGATCGATCTATGTTCCATTTCTACTCTGCAAATTCCTAGTTTACCAGCAATTTAACTTTCTATGAGAAAGATTGGATATGTATAGAGATGAAAAATTATCTTATACCTGATTTGAATTCATTAATTCGCAGGAAGAGGGCGAGGAATCGGACTGTGACTCCGTTTTTCATTGCCGTGTCTGAGAAACTCGGATTGATCGGAACTTTTTCCCAGATCTCTCAATCGGTTAAGCTCCGGGACAATGTCGCTGCCGAGATCTGGCCTGTCCTTTTTCCTAAGCTCAGCACACTTCAAGGCCAATTTAGCAAATGATAGAGCCTCTTGCACAGGCCAGTGTGGGACTGCAGGGTCAAGCATCTCCTCAAATCTGTCCTTCTCGATCGCCCTCTGAACATGGTGGGCTAGACCCATCGGTGGCCTAGCAGTGATGATTTGGAGAAGCATTATACCGAATGAGTACACGTCCGACTTCGTTGTTAACTTTCCAGTTTGTTGATACTCCGGATCGATGTAACAGAAGGTCCCGGCCGCTGAAGTCATGTGATATTGAGTCACTTGATCGGCTACGGATGGGGGGACCAGTCGCGCTAATCCGACATCGCTGATCTTACTCACGTAGTTTTGATCCAAGAGAATGTTGGCTGGCTTGAGGTCTCTGTGGACAAGAGGCTCGGGTTTTGACTGGTGGAGAAACAAGAGAGCGGTGGCGATCTCTGCCGATATTTTGAACCGGTTTCTCCACGATATCGTCGGAGTGTTTCCTCTTCGAAAAAGTCGATCTTCCAAGCTCCCATGGTTCATGAACTCATACACTAAACACCCGTATTCCGGACAAGCACCGAGGAGAAGCACCATGTGAGGATGCCTTATGCAGCTCAGTACTTCAACCTGGAAGTTGAGATTAAAACAACAAAAGTAAATTACAATTTTTACAACATTTTAATCCTGAGGTGTTTGAACCTCTATGATCTAATTTCAAACTCTACGTACGATTGACGGAGTTCGAAATCGTTAGAGAAGAGATCAACAAAGTTCGAAATTAGATTAAAATCTCCTTGCGTTAGTATCGGCTTAAAACACTTCATGAAAAACCTTGGTAATCACAAAAACATTCAAATTCATGAAACAAGAACAACAAAATATGAGTTTTCACCTCTTGCTGAAATTGCTTTCTTCCCTGAGCTGCATCTGGTCGTAAAACTTTGATCGCAACAGGCGTGTGGTCGAGCTTGCCTTTATAAACGGGACCATACCCACCTTCACCGATTTTGTGTTCATCAGAGAATTTCTCGGTGGCGGTTTCGATCTCATCGATGGTGTACTTTCTGTACCGAACGTCGTTATGAGCCAAAGCAGTCAATGCTCTATTCTTCTCTTCGGCCTCTTTTCTCGCCTTCATCTCTGCCTGTTTTCTTTTCAGCACTTCCTTCTCAGCCATCCTCTGTGCCGCCTCGGCTGCTTCGATTGCCGCTCTGCACTTGGCCTTCTCCATCTCTGCAATGGCAAGAGCTGCCTCTTCTGCGAGTTTCACTTCCTCGAGTTTTCGAGCCTCCTCTACCTTCCACAGATTAAGTTCTTTTGCCTGAAATTAAAAAATCACATAAACTTTGGAACATTCTCGTACAAATTTTAGTACAACCATGGATGGAATTAGTCACAAGACTACCTTATTTTTAGCTGAGATTGCTTCTTTGCAAGCCGAGCTATACATATCCATAGTTTGCTTAAGTTCTAGCTTTAATCTTTTCATTTCAGCCTCTATATCTTTCTGCAACAAACGAGAAATTCAATATGAACATTGGGAGAGAACTAGGAAATGATAATTTACAATGTTCACTTACTGCAGATTGTGAACTTGACGACTCTTCTGCAGAATTTCCCACACTATTGAAATCTAAACATTGGCCTGTCACGTCCATGGAGCCGAACAATAGTTGTCCTCCAAATTCATTTTCGTCAGAGATCGAGTCACGGCTGCATGACGCTCTCGACCCTCGATTCGGGATCTCGAGATTATCCATTGAGAGACTGGTCGGATGAGTCCTCGGTCTCTCGCCTGCTGCCGGTTTTGCTATGTTGTTGGCTCTTTCGGAAGCTACTTTTTCTGAACCGATTTTCCAACCTCCTCTCGGAGGTTGACCAGATCGGCCTCCGTTTTCGTGCTCGCCATTGTTGGCCAGAGCAGGAATCTGAAATCCCATCGGAGATGGCTGCCTTGGCGGTGTTGCTGTGTTGGCAGCCGGTCTGACAGCTGCTCTTGCCGATATTATCTTTCCCTTTGAAATCACATACACCGAGCAAAAGTCCGGGGCAGATTTAATTACACTGGTCGGAACGTCATAACCTTTGAATTTTCTGAATGCAGTGTACATAGTGAGAGAGAGAGACAGAGACAGAGAGACAGAGACAGAGAGACAGAGAGACAGAGACCTTGCTAAAGCACTTCTGGTTGAAGCTCCAACAACAATACTGTTTATGCAATTACTGAAAAGAAATTCCACGAGAGCTTTAGCTATGTCGCCATTCTCAAGAACAACCTCCTTCAGTTGAACCTGCATTTTCCAAAATCAAATCCCGCTTCAAAATTTTGTAATGAACAATCGAGATTACCGGAGACGATTTCGAGAATTAAGACGACATACCCCTTTACGGGCACAGAACCCTCGATACGGAACGAAAAGCTGTTGCATATCGGAGTCTCCTTGGTCGGCATCACTCCCGGCCTCTACCGAAATATCCGGACGAAAAAACAAAATAAAACTCAGAAAAAACGATGGACAACGACGAATAGAATCAAATCTTTCTTCGGGGTAGAGGGTACCTACGATATTGATTGTTCTTGTGTTTGACGTGAATCAGGACGAGGAGAGGGCAATTAAAGGCAACATGGTCGATTGCCCATCTCACAGCGTGTGGGCTGTTCTTGTCCTTGTCGACGGCCACCACCGTCGTGTTAGCCGGCACTGCTTCGTCCGGCATGAAAAGAGGCGACATTTTTCGTAATCTTCTTGGTGGCACCGCCTCTTCCTCAACCACCGGACTCCGTAGCTCTCTCTCTCTCAGAAAATGGTAGCTAGCGTCCCAAGGAAAACGGAAATAACTGCCTTTTACGCGATTCTCTTCCACTGGCCTGATTTAGATACCTTTGACCAGGACATCCCCCTGATTAAATAGAGAAGCACTTTTTGACCGTCCACTCCTGTCTTCACCCACAATGGACGGCTGAGATTAAAAGACAGCATGAAAATACTGAGATATAAATTTATGTTGCTTAGCCTTATAATTATTTGTGTGACATATAGCATTAATTAAGTGACCATGCGTCAAATACATCAATTTTGACCTTCTAAAATCTACTAAACACCTATATTTGTCCACTTTTTTTCCTTTTTGCTTGCATGAATTATGAGTTTTACTTGTTGAAATTTTAATTTTACTTTTGAATTCCGATTCACGTGGTCATGGCTCTCAACCTTGAACACGTCTTGAACTTAATTTTGAATAGAAGATCGACTTGCTCGTACAACTAGTAGTCTTGCATCGTGACCCTAACAAACTTGTTTTATAATTTTGATAAAAAAATATAATCGGTCTCACAATTTAAAATTTGGAAGACAAATTTAAAAATGTAATAATATCAACTCGAGACGTTAATGTCGTAATTACAGTTTTTAAAATTTAAAAAAAAAAATACAAAAGTTTGATATAATAATTCAAGATGAATGGATAAAAGCTTCAACCATTATTTTTTTTCCTAGCAATTTGAGAAAAGTCGAGGTTAGAGTGTGCCGGACCAAATTGGCCAAACTGTGTCAATTGTGAAGGCCGATCACGAGTAAACCGTATTATCTCGGTTTCGATACAAATATCGTACAATTATTAAGTAGAAGAATTATTTGAAAACACGTACTTGTAGCTTTGTTTGATTAGATTCATTTGGAAAAGACTAAGATTTCAATAATAGAACTTCACTTAGTCTGCTCAAATCCAAAATTACCAAAATGCCCCTTTGAAGTCTCTTCTATATTTTATAGGAATGCATTTCACTAGAAGAATATAATTATTCTCTAATAAAACGATAATAATTAAATTAAAATTCAAATAATAATATTTAAATAAATGTAAGTTTATCTCAAATAAATTAGGCAATTTCAAGATAGATTAGTCTTATATTTGTTTTTATTTTATTTTATTATTTTAAAATATTTATTAACGTATTAAATATTTATTGATACGTATGTTTATAATTAAATTATTTTTAAAAATAAAATAAAAGGAGAAATTTATGTTTATAAAATAAAATTATGGTTGGAAATGGTTGAAGGAACCTTTTCAAGATCAACACGTGTTCATCTGTTTGACACTCCACGTACGCATTGTATTTGGGTTCGTAATTTCTTATGCTGTTGTTCCTGTTTCTCTGCGCCACTCGATTTTCGTACTGGGTTCAGCGTCAAAGGCTCTCAAGCACCACCCAGAAACGTGTGTAAAGAATCAATAATCATGTGAAAGAAGAATCGCTGATTCCATTTTAGCTGTTTGATTTTTCTTTGTTTTATTATTATTATTATTATTCTGTAAGCAACGCCTCCATAGCTCGATTCCTCGATCCTTTCTACGGATTTTTCGTGTTTAAATAAGGAATTCTTGCGAGGAGGGAAGCGAAGACTCTGGGGTTGACGAGCTTCTGAACTTGCCCTTTTCTTTTCTTCCTCCTTTGTTCTGTATTTCTTCCTCTGTTCCATGTGAATTGTTGGAGAGAATTGACTGATTCTCGCTACGGATTTTTTGTGTTTACATAAGGAATTCTTGCAAGGAGAGAAGCGAAAGGCTGTGATTGTTTGCCTTAGATCCAGGCAACTCTAGCAGTATGTAAAAAAGGATACTCTCTTTTCTAGGGTTTCTCCTGTGATTCTCGAAACGTCTCTACTGGGTTCTTTCTCATGTCTCCTCTCTCCATTTCTCTTTTCTCTGCCCGGAGATAACGAAATGGTACGAAATTTTCTCTAGATTTGTATTTCCAGATTTCTTGGAATTTCTTTTTCTCGTTGATTCTTTCTCCATGCTGTTTAAGAAGTGGAGTAAATAGAAGTTCAGATGTGAAGTTGATGACCAATCCATCTCGTTTATTTGGAATTGTGTTTACTCAATTAGATGTTTGTTGAATTCCTTGTCGTTGACCAGATCTGACGACCCTTTTGCTTGTTAGTTGTTACCCCCTCGTAACTCATCCATCAGCTGGGTTGCCTGTGTATTCTGGGCATGAAAAAGGGTTTGTTTGAACGCAGCATTTATATTCCTAGATCGTTCCTGATGACTGAAGAAGCCGATACATCAGTTCAAGTATTACAAGTTGGGTTTGAAGGGTAACTTTATGTACTCCTCGAACCGGGATTTTGATGGAGGAGACGTCTACAGTGATTGCAGTGCCATTTAGAGTAGGTAATCAAGTATTTGATAGTCCAAATATAGCAATCCAGATGGATATCACGAGGCTTAAGCTGATGGCGAATACAGCCGGATTATTATCTGAATCTTTAACCGAGGCCTCCACTGAACTGGTGGAAAGAATTGATGAGTATTGTAACGGTAGTGATTTGGAGAATGAAGTGAATATGACGATAGTTGAGGAGGACGACAGAAGAGTATTTCCTTTACCAGATACTAGATCTCAAAACACGACCAACTGGGTGGCTTCTGGGGAGGTGGTGGCGGCCCAAGAAAGCGGGGAAGATGATTACTTGTCAATGGAGGGTGATCACAATCTTGATAGCTCTTGTTCTCTTTCAGTAGTTAGTGAAAGTAGTAGCATATGTGGAGACGATTTCTTGGATTTTCAGACATCATATGATGTTGAAAGAACTAGTTCTGCTGACATAGAGAAGCCGACTTGCAATGCTGATATTCTAGCCAAAGCCACCAGTCTGGGGCACTCAATAATCGGGACGGAGATGGACAGTGATCCTCTTGTTGTGGCAGTGGGCCTCGAGGAGAATATCCAAAATGGTTTTGAACCTAATGCATCTAAAATTGTTCTTCAATTACCTCTTGTTGAAAAAGGAACTCGCCGTAGTGTTTTTGAAGTGAATTACGTTCCACTTTGGGGGTTTACATCGTTGCGTGGAAGAAGATCTGAAATGGAAGACGCCTATGCCTCTGTACCTCGGTTTTTGGAAATTCCTATTCAGATGCTTACTGACGACTGGATGATCAACGGTGCAAAAAGGGAGATATCTCGTCAAACTATTCATTTTTTTGGAGTATATGATGGCCATGGTGGTTTCCAGGTAAGATTATTTGGCTGATTCCATTGATGAAATTCTTTGTCATCTGTCTTTTTTATGCATTTGAGTCATTCCCGATTGTTCATAAACACTTAATTCAGGTTGCAAACTACTGTCGTGAGCGTCTCCATACGGCTTTAGCAGAGGAGATTGAACTTGTCAAGGAAGGTTTATTAGCTGGGAGAATTGGTGAAAATTGCCAAGAACAGTGGAAAAGAGTGTTCATCAATTGTTTTCTCAAGGTCGACTCCGAAGTTGGAGGAAAATCTAGAACTGAGCCTGTTGCCTCAGAAATGGTCGGTTCAACTGCCGTTGCTGCAATAATCTGTGCATCTCATATCATAGTAGCCAACTGTGGCGATTCAAGGGCCGTGCTTTGTCGGGGAAAAGAGCCAGTGGCATTGTCAGTGGATCATAAGGTTTGGGTTTGAATTCTAATCTTGATTCTTCTGATACGTAGTGACCAACACAGGACATTCGTTATTCTTTGTTCATTTTCTTTCAGCCCAACAGAGAAGACGAATATGCAAGAATCGAGGCTGCTGGCGGAAAGGTCTTTCAATGGTGTGGGCATCGTGTCTCTGGAGTTCTTGCAATGTCAAGATCTATCGGTATGGCCTTTTTCAACACTTGTTCATTTTCTCTCCTTTTTCTTTGACGTGTGCCATCGATCGAAATATTCACCAAAATAGTCATGTCAATCGATAGCACTAAAGGGTCAGTTTTGATACATTTGTTCATAATCTGTATTTACTCTCTAATGCACCGTTGGAAACGGAGTCTAAGTGGGTAGCACGGCACAGCTGATCCTTCCAATCGCATTCTCTATCATTTTAGGTTTCGTTTTTATGATATTTGATCGATTTTGTTGCTTGTGCTGAGTTGAATTTTCAAATGCATCACATTGCATCGATAGCTCAGTTATGTGTTCCTTGTACCGTGGATGTGGTTTTATTTGTCAATTGAACTCTAAATTTGTCAATTGATCCTACTTTACATAATGAAGGGAAAGGTTGAATATATCAAGAACTGGAAACTAGGATGGATAAAAGGAATTTGATATATAATTTTTCGTAATAATCTATCACACTTTTGACATGTTTATAGAACTAGTCGACATGTTTATAGAACTTGTCCACTGAAGGGTGATGGTGGATTTCTCTTGCAGGAGATAGATACTTGAAACCGTGGATCATTCCAGAGCCGGAAGTGACTTTTCTTCCTCGAGCCAGAGACGACGAATGTCTAATCCTTGCCAGCGATGGCTTATGGGACGTGATGTCCAACGAAGAGGCGTGCGACTTGGCTAGAAAACGAATCCTCCTCTGGCACAAGAAGAACGCCCTTAATCTAACCCAAGAACGGGGCGAAGGAGTCGACCCTGCGGCTCAAGCCGCAGCCGAGTATCTATCAAGCCGAGCTCTTCAAAAGGGTAGCAAGGACAACATCACTGTAATTGTGATGGACTTGAAAGCTCAGTGGAAGTTCAAGGCAAAGACATGACAGCCGACAGCCCATGTTTTGGTTGTATGATACGAATATTCAAAAGCTCCGACATTGTTTGCCCGTTCGTTTTTCTCCTGGGCTTAGTTGAGAATAGCTGGTTGTATGTACCATAAAAACTCGCAGCATTCTAGATTCCCCCATTGCATTGAGCTTCTGTTGGGACTCCCTTGGCTGATGAAATCTAGCAATGTAAAGTTTAGCTGCTTGCTTTTAGTTTTAAGGATAGAATATGGCGGAAAGTTAAATGCTTTTTTGATGGATTCATTCAGTTCTCTGTTCGTTCTATAACAGATTTGCTTAATCTGAAATTCAGGCATAAATAGATTAAAAGACTAATGACATGGAGTAGAGGAGATTCAAACTTCAAAGCTTAATAGAAACTAGAATGGTTGACTATGGCGTCAATCTCGATCAGAAACAGAGGAATGACGAGAAACCCATCATTTTTTTATTTCCTTTAGCGGTTCTGTGTAAAGGATTTGATTAGACCGGAGAGGGAGGAGGGTTCGGCTTCTGCGTCTCCGCCGGCGATGGGATCAGAAAAAGAGAAGAAAAAGGGTTCTGCTTCGTCAACATCGCCTTGTGCTAATCTCAGAGCAGCTTACAACAGTTGCTTCAACCGGTTAATCCTGCGTCTAATTTGAAGTTTTAGGGCTTCTCTAAACAAGGGCGCCTTAAAACCCCTTCTTAAGCCCTAAATTCGTTTTTTATTCTTCCATCACCTCGCTGAAAATTCCTGAAACTAGCATTCGTTCTATTCCGCAGATGGTATTCTGAGAAGTTTGTGAAAGGTCAATGGGAGAAACAGGACTGCGTTACTGAGTGGAAGAAATATCGAGCTTGTCTTTCTGTACGTTTTCTCGCTTCTTCCATTGAAACCATTCTTGACTTCTGCGAGCTTTTTTCATTTCATATCATTGTTTTCGTTCAGGAAAATCTGGACGATAAGCATTTGAGTCGCTTCCTGGAAGCCGAACTACCGGTGGATTCATCAAATCACCTAGACGATGGTGATGGACTATGAAGATGCCTGCCTGTTCATATCATATCAGGGAAACGATCTGCACAAACTGGGTCTTCTCCAAGGTTTTGCTTATTCTAAACAATTTTTACCACAAAAACTGTCATACATCTTATAGCATCATGATCCAATAGTTTATGCTTTTCCCCAGGAAAATCAACAACGGTTCGAGGTTGTCTGTAACATTCTGTGTCGCACCTGATACTTTCGAGGCTAGAAATGTTGTTGTACGAGAGCTGTGATGACATTAAAGTTGTATGTGAACACGAATCGAATTCGTTACAATCTGTTGTTGTTGATTGGATTAATGTAGGTTTGCTTTTGTTCATGATAGTTGTCTTGTTTTGTATCTTTCTTGCTTTATAATCATATATGGAATTTTCACTTTCTCTAACAAACTTACTTTCAATTTATGCCCTGTCCAAAGCTTTATCGATTCTTCGCAGTATGATTTCTGTATCTCCATGGTAGAAGGTGATATACAGATGTTATTAGAATTGAAGCTTGTCGATATTAAAAACAAGGAAAGATTCAAAAATCTTCCTAGTGCCAACATAAAAGGTACAAAAACATCTCAATCTCCCCGAAATGCCCAAGTTTTACATGTACAGATATGCTTCTGATCCGAATTGTGTGTAAAATATTGTCTCCGTTCTTGTCTGTGCAGCTTTTGTCTGCTCAACCATGGCTGCTGGGTTGAAGCAGGTTAACCCAGTTCTCCAAATATGCAATTGGAAGAGGAGAGCAAAGGGGGCGATCTAGGAACTTTCATGGTTATGGACACCCTCGTAAGTTGTAATCACAAACCTCGGATCATCTCCGTCTCTTTCGACTCTTTTTTTCACAGAGCAGCCTGCAACTGAACATTTGTAATAGTTCCTGCAATCTCATACGGTATAGCTAGATTATTAGTCAATGTTGCTAAGTATATTTATTTTCAAAAGGGTCAATAAATCTATCCTCAAAGAGATGGCACAGATTCTCCGAGATGATGAATTGACTCCGCGGATCGATTTTGTTCGTTACAGTGAGGGAGACTAATTTCCATTTACCAATGACGAGAAAAGGTATGTCTTCTTCCCATAACTTGTTATTTTACCTTGGATTGGGGCTGTTCTTCACCATCTTCTTCCCATACTTCCTCCACTTAAAACCGTCTTCTAGTCTTTCTTCTTGTGATTCGGTTTTGAAGGCCAGTCTAGTTTTAGCTTCCTTCTTCTCGTTTTTCCTCGTAGCGTCTCCTAAAACCACCAAGAAAAAGAGAGAAACCTGAAATGCTATACAACATCTCATAACTAAAAGTTTAAGTTGGATGCCTCTGGCTTACTTCTCTGATCCATTGGGTGCCTGTCGTCATCGACACGAGACTCATCGCCTAAGTTTATCTGAGACTCTGTAAATGCAACTGACCCAGATGCCATAGATGCTGCATCTTCATTTAGCCACTCGTCGAACAAGAAATCCTCTGGAAGCTCAAAGGAGGATTGATCAACCGGGATAGAGTCTATGAGACTTACTGGATTAGAATTGCTGTTGAACATTTGGGAAGAAGCATCAAACTATAGTTTCTTACCTCCAAAAGGTGAAGGTTTATTGCGTTCATATAATGTGTTTTTTGCAGGTTCAGAGAGGCGGCTTCATCCTGACCTTCCTGGGCAGTTGGAGGAAGCTTCAGTCCTACTGCTGAGTGTTGGGTGGCTTAGTTACTTAAAAAAATAATTAAAGTGGGCCACGCCAAAGAATGACCTGGGATAGACTTTCTCTACTACAGAGTCAACCTTATCACTGGCAGGTGCAGCCAGATTGACAGTGATGAAAGCCATGGTAGATGAAGCTTTTGTGCTGCTAAATTCAGAAAAGGACATGAACTGATGAACTTAAACTAATGACCTCCGTTGATTTAGATTTATTCATCGTTTAGTCAATCGTTGATGAAGTATGATCGTTTCTCTATGACTGGTGCAGGTCGAATTCTTCCTTGGATAATATCCCGAAGCATAAATCAGGGGAACTACAGAAATAGTATGAAGACAGGCATGATTTTAACACTAAAACTCAGCTCGAAGAACTTCTGCAAGTTTATTTTGATCTAAAGTTTCGTCGATATGGATAAAACTACAAAGGCTGGAATTGAAATTAGTTTATGCAATCTCTACTTGTATTGTTCTGGCCTTCTTCGGCTTTCGCAGAGGTAGTTTCTCCACCGTCACACTGAGCACGCCGTCCTGACACACCGCAGACACGGCGTCGGTGTTTGAATCATCCGGGAGGACAAACTTTCTCATGAGCTTGCCGATCCTCCTCTCCATTCTGAGGAACTTAGCATCCTCTTTCTCTTCCTCTCGCTTTCTCTCGCCACTGACCAGAAGAACATTCTCGTCCTCCACCTGCACCTTGATATCCCCGGTTTTCAGTCCTGGCATGTCGATGATGAAGACGTAGGAATCAGGATATTCCTTTACGTCAGCCGGAGTAGCCGCCACGGCCTTGGCGTCGCGGACGTAGCTTCGAGTCTGCTTGTTGGATGACTTTTCGATCCCGTCTGGCAAATCCATCAAGCGACGAAGAGTGAAGTGGAAAGGAAAATCAAATCCAATGACTCCATCCATCTATCTCTTGAAAACTATTTCTCCAAATGCAGCCGCCGCCTTCGGTAGTAACCGGTAACGTTGTCGATTTGCGGGCAGGAGAATGCAGAGGAATTTATAAATGGCGGAAGGAACGTTCTGGACGATTGTGGAAGAGAAAGGCAGGTTCTGTTGCAGAATTGTCATGGATTGGGCTGTATTTTGGGAGATGCTGGGCAGAGTGATGGGCTGTGCCTTTAATGCAAACATGGCTAGAGAAATTGGTTTACATAAAGGGTGGAAGGGAAGACGCTGGGGCTGTGGATCGCTTTTCTTGTAGTTTCCCTCTTCTTCTTCGTAACTCGTCCTCCACCGTTTCTAGACCAAGGCCGGTTCTGGACGTTATCGTTTTCAAGGCCTGGAATGTCGATTAATATTCCGATCCTCAGCCGGAGTTGCTGCCATGGTCACTCTGCGTCGGCAAGTGTTGGATTAAAACCCATTTTTTCCTATCCAATTTATCCCCGACTCTTCGTTTCCTGGTTAGATCACTAGATTAGATGAAATCAAAACGACCAGATAGTACTCCGCTTGTTCGAACAATTCTGTCAAAATTTCATTAACAGAGCTTGTCAAGGACATCCAGACTACAAATTCAATCAAGACTCAGACGGGTACGATGTTAGGGTTCACATAAAGAGGAAGAAAGACTGGTTCTTGTCGTCTCTTTCTTCTCAAAACGCGAAACAACTTTCTAAACAGTGCGAAGAACAGGTAGAGGGAGTGTCCGACGACGACAAACCCCATTACACCAATCCAGGCCAACAACCCGTAGTACAACACTGAACCCACTACATTGAACTTATCATCTGGTGTGAAATTTAACAGCGAAATAAGATAAGTCAAAGTCATCGAAGTTATAGCCACCCACATGATTAACGTAAGAACCCACATGAAAAATCCTCTCTTGAATGGTAACCCAGTAATTAGCAGCAATATCGCGCTTAATGAAGCTACTAATCCGATCGTGTTGAATAAAACGTAGCCTCTGTATCCTGAGAATCCACCTTGCGAGAGATGAAATGAGAGGGTTCCAAAGTCATATGTGCTGTTTTGAGAAGCCAGTATCGATTTTCCAGCCTCGTGTATTTCAGGGTCGCCGGTGGCGGAGTTTTCTTGCCAGAGACCGCCGGGAGGGGTCAGTCCGGCCGAGAAAGCCATGGTTGCTATCAACGATGCGACCACCATTATTGCGTTTTTCTTGTTTGCCAAACTTTCTTTCCTCTTACGTTTACGATTCACCAACTCGTAGTCGTAGGTTAATGCCACTGCCTTTCCAGAGTCCCTTTTCCGGTTTCTGGCGGAGGTGGGAATGGGTTTGGCCGTTACTCGGGAGGCTCCGGCAGATCGGAGACTCTCTGCAATATCCAGGTCTTTTAGGTCTCGTGGACTTTGAGATAGAATGTCTAATGCAGTGAACCCATTTGAGCTTAAAGCATTCACTTCTACAGATCTCGTCAGCAAAAAATTTACAGTCTGCAATTCGTAGGGAAAGTCAGAAACCAAAAGTCTTCCTTAATTTCCACGAAAAGTTTTTTTTTTTTTTTAAGTTTAATTACCTCAAGTTGTTTGTAGGAGACGGCCAAGTGGAGAACGGTGAAACCAAAATCATCTCTCTTGTTAATAAATGAATCATCATTTATTGCCTCCACCAAAATCTTCAGAGCCTCCAGTTGATTGTACTTGACGCAAGCATGCAAAATGGTTCCGCCCTGGTCCGCACCAGCTCGAGCAGCCTGGGGTCTTGCTCGAACCAGCTCTTGCAGAACAGCGATCCGGCCATTCATGGCTGCCAGACGAAGAGGGTTTCTTCCATCTTCATCGACAGCAAAACACATATCGGAATCTACTAGGAGTAACGATCTTACTATTTCCAGATGCCCTTTTCCACAGGCTAGGTGAAGAGGGGAAGATCTTGTCGAATCAAGCTCCTTCGCAAGCTGAGGCCTTCTTCTCAAGATCTCCTTTGCAAACTCCGCGTGTCCAACCATGGCGGCGACGTGCAGGGGAGTCTCAGAGATGCCATTAATGGCTGCTCGATCAAGAATCAGCGGGTCTTCTCCGATCAATTCTAAAAGCTTTTCTACACTTCCTTCCACTGCTGATTCGTAGAGCTTTCTCTCCATTTTTTCTTATTGGAGCTGAAGTCTCTGTTTCTTATTTCCCTGATTTAAATTTAAAGTAGAAGATTGCATGAAGACAGATCATTAGACGAAGACTTGAAAAGTCGATGTCGAGTCAGGTGATATCTAGTCCATAAAGATGTCACGACTTATTCTCCGGAGGAATAAAACTCAAATACGTCTTTCGATTATTTCCATTTATGTTTTTTTTTTTCAATGATCTTCGAAGCATGCGGGGAAAAAAAAGCTCGAAACCAATTTATATATCAAAATATGAGTTTAATCAGAAATAAGGTTTAAATTAAAAATTTTAATAATTAAAATTTTACACTATCCATAATCTAACAAAACAATCGTTAGCATAGGTGAGTTTATCACCCTACGTTCCACTTGTACTGCACATAGATGTGTCGTCCGTTCTCAAACTCCCTATCTTAGATAGCGGTCGGGAACGGAAGATCCCCAGATCAGCTCCTAGTTCTCTGTCTCCTCATTTTAGAGGGCGGTCGAAAACTAGGTGTCACCACCTCGGATCGACCTCTTGTTCTCAATATAAAGGCTGAGAACGGAGGGTCACTCCCTCCCCCCAAACTGGGGCTGATATTTGTTAGTAATTTTTCTACATCTAACGCAAGTGCATGTGTCGCTAACAAAGTAATAAATAATAAGTAAAAGTCGATCCCACGAGGATATTCTTAATCAATTTTAATCGTTATAAAATTATATTAAATAAAGATGAATTAATGAGACAAATAACGTGACGAAAGAATAATATAAAACTAGAAATCACTTAGATATGCTAGAGAAACAAATTAAACTAATTTAGGATGATTACGATAATAAAAGCCTTGGTTATGGTCGATTTCTTCGTTACGTAAATTTTACTACTGATGCTACAGAAAACTACAGCATTTCCTACGAAACAGCGAGAACAAATATTTTTCTAGGGTTCTATCGAATTGCCTAGTTAAATTCAACCTAAGGTTTCTTTCGACTTTGAAAGAATAAAACTTGAATTGAATTTCTTTTCAGCCTTATTCTCAATGTCAAATAAATTAATGTCAACAACCTTGCAACAATTTAATTTATTTAATCCATCATGCATCTTAAAATTCCTATCTACCTATCGATACAATAGGAACATGTAACATCAAATTTGAACGTCGACACAATTCAAATTAAGCAATAAACGTCATGATAGATTGTTCCATAAAAAATATGTAAACTTTCAAAAATTTAAGTAAAACACATAACGAGTACTATCTCTCCTAACCAAGATTAAAAACTTAGCCTAAAATCATACTAATAAAAATCATAATAAAAATATTCATGAAAAGTAAAATAAAAAGTAGAGAAGAAATTGTGGTCTTCGCTCTTCTCTGGAATAATCTCCCTTCAGAGAGTTCTTCTTCTGGAGATCCTCAATGTCGTCCGCCAAGAGCAAGAGAGCCCCCCTTCCCCAAAGAGCTAAAGAGAAAAAAATCAATAATAAGGAAAGTTTTTGAAAGATCAAGAAAAGAAATAAAAATCCCTTTTTCAGGGATAGAATAATCTTCTCTTTCCTTCCAAAATCCTCTTTTTCCTTTTTAAATTTTTATTCCCTTTTAAATTTTTTCATCAGTCAACTTTTCTCTTCTTTCTTTTCGCGCCACATCACTCTTCTTTTGTCGTTTAGGGTCACATCACCATTCTCTTCCTCTTCTCTCTCTTGTTCTTCCATCAATTCAATTTTCTTGATTTTAGGGTATTTTACATCCATCTTCCTCTCTTTTAAGTTGTTCAAATGTGCAATCCAATCTTTCATAATTCTGTGGCCAAAGATAAAAAATAATTATTAATGTTCATAATCTGATTTAATTGAAAATATATGCATAAAAGTCATTAATATCTTAAATTTTTTCCATGCTTAATAATTTATAGTAATTATTATAATTTTGACCACATTCTATTTAAATTCATTTAAATCATACGAATTTTATTAATAATAAATAATATAAAATAACTCTAATTTAAGAGTTATCAATCCTCGATTCTATATAAGGAACCGACCTCATTCTCATCTCATGTTGGCAAAAAACCTCATTTTCTCTCGACCCCGCGCGATTCTAACTCAAAATTTGACCATTTCACACCACACCGTGTTGATTTCTTCATCCCTAAGCATTTTCTTCAAATATCATTAAAAACAACCCACAAATCCAAGCCTTAAATATTGCTCCGGCAAATTTTTTCTATATTAGTGAGATAAAAGTTGTAAAAATTGGCACAGTTTTCTTTGTTCTATAACTCTCTCATAGCTAACTTCAAACAATTTCTACATATTCAAATCACAATTATATAACCCAAGGTCAAATCCAAATAATTAAGTACAAACATAAAGTAAAACTATTAAGTAAAGTACAATCATAAACCACATAGTAAAATTAAATTTACAAACTAAATTTTTCAATATAAACATAAAATAAAGTACATAAAATTAAATACAAAACATAAATTAAACTACGGTGGGACGTCGTCGTCGTCATGCTTCATCCAATCCATGAGGGTTTATCTTATCTCTCTCTGGGTCACGGTTAGCTCATTGACTCTGCCAAAGAAGAACTCTATTATCTGTTCCATTATGTCTCATCTACTACCTGTCTGGGGGGATAATGGCCGAGCTGGAGCGTCCTCCTTACGAACATCTGCAAATTTAACACTGAAGATAATTAATTTGGAAGAGGTATACCAGAGAGAGGACTCTTGATACTGTTGTTGAGAATTCAACTTTTTTTTCTCAGAACTAGTGGGATGGTTTCTGTGTTTTGGTTAAAAATTAGATTTTTTTTTTTTGGGTTAAAATTTTCAGCTTATAGATGTAAATTGTGCGCCATGATTAACCTAGTTAAGTGTTCGAAATTTTTGGAATGCAACTTCGCCTAGAATTAATGGCAAAACGGGCGAAGTAAGGGTTCTTGTCATTTGGGCTGCAACCCAAACCCTATTTTTTGGGACGAATTGGATTTTTCACCCAAACGTTCTTGGGTCGCCTTATAGACTGTTTTATGTATAAATTTGCATAGTTTTCTTCTAAAATTTTATATTATATATTTATTTTTCATCGAATATATTTCAACTGAGCATGCACATTTTATGTAAAGTTTCAATTATGATTATCTGTTGTTAACTAGAAGTAATAGAACATCTGAAGACATTGTCTTTAAGCGCAAAACCTTAACTCTGATAAAGGTCATTATGGTTGTTGTGATCAATTGAGTATTGCCAATATTCTTTTTGTCATTGTCTATGTCACGGTGTGTCTAAAATCCGTGAGTGCCTTCATTTTCTTTGAGATTTTATACAATAGAGACTTATCTTATATATATATATCACATTATACTAGAATATTTTAAACGTTTACGTTACTTGAATGTTTTCTAAGTATTCTTATAAAATGCTCTACATATTAGCATTCTCATTCGTTATTTTTAAGTTAAAAGGCTAAACGTAAAACTTTGCATTTAGCTGCCTCACCCTTGGGACTCCACTTTCAGGTTTATGTCGAGTTGATCCTCATTTGCCAACGAAGGAATATTTTCGACGTAAATTGTTTATTTTCTTTAGGAAGATTTTATTTCATTACAAATAAAGTTAGAATATTAATTTACTTTTTATTTTATTTTAATTTTTGCATTGTTATTGGACATGTATTATTACACTATCTTACGTCACTGTTAAACATAATTTTAGCACAGTTGTCTTAAATATTGCCTTGTAATTTAAATTAAATCTTCTGATACTAATTAAGAATTTTAAGTAGAGAATTGAACAATTCAGTCGATTTCGGATCGGGTTGTTTGCCCGTTTTGTCAAGAGTGAAATCAAAAGGAGAATAGATAGAGGTCTCCGCTGGTTCGGAGAATTTTGTCAAATTTTCATTAAAAGAGCTTTGCAAGTACAACCAGACTACTAATCAAGACTGAGGCTTTAACGATTTTAGGGTTCATAATTGAGGAAGAAAGGCATGTCCTTGTCGTCTCTTTCGTCTCAGAGCGCGAAACAACTTTCTAAACAGTCCGATGAACAGGTATAGGGCGTGTCCGACGACGACAAACCCCATTACACCAATACAGGTCGGCACCCCGATGAAATTCACTGAACCCACCAGTACATTGAACTTATCCTCTGGTGTGAAATTCGAGAGCGCAACAAAATAAGTCAAAGTCATTGAAGTTATAGCCGCCCACATGATTATCCTAAGAACCCACAAGAAAAATCCTCTGTGGAATGGTAACCCAGTAATTAGCAGCAATATAACGGTTGATGAAGCTACTAATCCGATCGTGTTGAATAAAACGAATACATCGTATATTGAGGCACTACCTTGAGAAGCCATTATCGATGTTCCGGCCTTGTGCCATACATGGTTGCTGGTGGCGGAGTTATCTTGCCAGAGACCTCCGGGAGGGGTCAGTCCGGCCGAGAAAGCCATGGTTGCTATCAACGATGCGACCACCATTATTGCGTTTTTCTTGTTTGCCAAACTTCCTTTCCTCTCACGTTTACGATTCACCAACTCGTAGTCGTAGGTTAATGCCACTGCCTTTCCAGAGTCCCTTCTCCGGTTTCCGCCGGAGGTGGGAATGGGTTTGGCCGTGGCTCGGGAGGCACCGGCAGATCGGAGACTCTCGGCAATATCCAGATCTTTTAGGTCTCGTGGACTTTGAGATAGAATGTCTAATGCAGTGAACCCATTTGAGCTTAAAGCATTCACTTCTACAGATCTCGTCAGCAAAAAATTTACAGTCTGCAATTCGTAGGGAATGTCAAAAACCAAAAGTCTTCCTTAATTTCCACGAAAAGTTTTTTTTTTTTTTTTCGAGTTTAATTACCTCAAGTTGTCTGTAGGAGACGGCCAAGTGGAGAACGGTGAAACCAAAATCATCTCTCTTGTTGATAAATGAATCATCATTTATAGCCTCCACCAAAATCTTCAGAGCCTCCAGTTGATTGTACTTGACGCAAGCATGCAAAATGGTTCCGCCCTGGTCCGCACCAGCTCGAGCAGCCTGGGGTCTTGCTCGAACCAGCTCTTGCAGAACAGCGATCCGGCCATTCATGGCTGCCAGACGAAGAGGGTTTCTTCCATCTTCATCGACAGCAAAACACATATCGGAATCTACTAGGAGTAACGATCTTACTATTTCCAGATGCCCTTTTCCACATGCTAGGTGAAGAGGGGAAGATCTTGTCGAATCAAGCTCCTTCGCAAGCTGAGGCCTTCTTCTCAAGATCTCCTTTGCAAACTCCGCGTGTCCAACCATGGCGGCGACGTGCAGGGGAGTCTCAGAGATGCCATTAATGGCTGCTCGATCAAGAATTAGCGGGTCTTCTCCGATCAATTCTAAAAGCTTTTCTACACTTCCTTCCACGGCTGATTCGTAGAGCTTTCTCTCCATTTTTATTCTTTTAATTTTCGGATTGAAGCCGGCGCGAATCTGCGTTACTTACTTGGCCGATTTAAATCGAAAATAGAAGCTTGCATGGAGAAAAATCATTCAGACGACGACTTTGAAAATAGAAATAAGTAGATTGGTAATTACAATTTCATAGCTAATATGTGTGGGATGAACATAAAATCATCAAATGAATATAAATAAAGTTCCACTGACAAGAAAACTCAAACGTGTTTCTCAAGCCACACTCTAATTCCACTAATCAGTTGTCCACAACAACTCGACGCAACCCTCACTGCTACATGTATTGTTTATTGTGCGTTAGGCTCATCGACATAAAAATAAATTTAAATATAATCTCGGATTTAATAAGACTTTTTTCTTTTTTTTTTTTTTTATGTGGACCACTTGCATGTATAACTAATGACGCTACTACACACACGTAATAGTGAGATCTAGAGGACGAACAGCAACCCTCCTCATATTTTATGAAGAGATCAGAACCAAAATTATAAAAATGGAAAATAGAAAAATTTTGATATATTATTATTTATAAGAGAATAATAGCTAAATGTATAAGAAAAACCGTAAATATCGCTCAAAAAGATTGGAAATAACAAGTCTCGACAGAAATTTCAATACCAAAACTTCAACTAAAACAATTTAGCAAAAACCCTAATTCTATAATAATTATCTCATTCATAGTAAAACATAAATAAGTCAAAATCACGATTAAAATAAAACGCTACAACTTAAAATACAAACTACATACGCGGGTATACTTCCTCGGCTGCACCTGCCTACAAATATACTTCCTATGTTAAAGGAACAAAGGGATCTCTCTTCTTTCTAATGATCACCACATCAGTTCACCTTAGAATCGGAACCAAAATTAAAATTGAAACTGGAACCAAAACCATGCCCCGTGGTTCCATAAATTGAGAACCCGAACTAGGATCATGGTTTTCATATCCAAAACCAAATCGTTATACATGATTCGGTCCCAAATTTAAAAAAGATAAATAAATAAATAAAGTAAATATTTTTTTTTATAATTTTTGAGTTGGGGTTTCGAAATTCAGGTTGGGGGTGATTCTCGGGTGCGGCCCCATTTTTTACAATTTTGGATCAGGTTTTTACCATTTTCAGGTCAAAAACTGTGGACCGGAACATGAACAGTGGGTCTTGAAAACTTGGACTGGAACCGCTGAAACTGCAATTCCGGTTAAAATTGGGGTCAGAGTCCTAGCTTAGTTTTCTCCACCCATATAGGTAGAGACAGAAAGTCTGCCCTTATGTGTGTGTAAACCAAATCATTCAGAGGGAATGCATTTTCCAACCTTACACCACAAGTCTATCATCAAATAAACACTATTTTTGTCATCAAACAAATAAAAAGCTACCAAGAGGACAGAAAACTAAGAAAGACCTGACCTAACAAAATTCACAATTACCAGGAAGCTATCAAACATGTGAGAGCATCTTCCGGCACCATCAAGTTCGAGCTCTCTTGTTGCTGCAAGAAGGACATTTGTACTGCTTAATGTGCTCTGCCTTTGCTGGGGTGATTTTGACACACTTACCATGGAACCACACCTCACAGATGTCACAGCAAATCCAGAATTCATCTGATGCATAGTTGTCCCCACAAGCACCGCAAAGAGTGTCTCCAAGCTCTTCATTGTCTTCCTCTTCCAATCCCTCTTCATCCTCGTCGTTCATTTGCATTGGCTTTTCATGAGATTCAGAACCCCGCTATTTATGGCAGCAAACAAAAAAAGCAAATATAGTGAGGCCAAATACCATGTACATGAGCAAATCTAATTTACAGGTACCGTAAAAATCCTTCAGGGATAATCCAAAATATTTACTATTTACTATCTAAAATTCATGACAGCAAATATGCTTACATTCTGACAGGAGGAAGAAATAAAATCTGGTGTTCAAGAATGAATAAATGAATGTGCGCTTGCATAGCTCATGATTGAATTATAAAGCTAGAGAGGCGATCTTTTCAAACCTTTGCACTAGTTTTGGATTTGTTACTGCTGAGATTTGAAACTGATGATTTATCTTTTGCTTGTTTTTTGGCCGTTCCCGTCACGACCTCGAATATTGTCGGAAACTCATTGATCATATTAAAAAGGCGTTTCCTACACCATAAACAGCAACAAGATGATCAAAGCTATCATAACTTTGAAGTGAAACTCTCTACTCTCCAGGATATGATTAACAAACTAGGAGCAACCTAAAATAAAGGGAGACACTATTTGGTGCCAAGAGTCATATACAAAAGAGACAGACTTCATAGTTCAGGAAAAGGAATTCTTAATTTGTTCAGAGGATCAGATTTTCAGCTCTAATACACTAGGAAGAAAAATCATAGCATAGAATCAATACTTTTGGCAGTAGTTGATAAATATCATGAGACATTTCATACTTTAACGCTAAGTTTAAACTCTAAAACAACAATAAGGAAAAAATTGTTTAGTTTGGCTTGCATCACCAATTCAGGATAACAAACCTGTCATTTTTGTCAAATCCAAACCGAGCTCCAAAATAAAAGGCAACAGCATTTAACCAGATATCACTATGAACAGCAACTAGGGATAACCAATCTTTTTCTTCCATCCCATCCCTGGCAAAATTAATTCCTAATGCTGGTTCTGGAAGCTCTGGAGGGACCTCTTCGGCGGGTAAATTGACTTCCCATTGCCCACCAGGATATCCATAAAGACACAGATTTTCTTTTTCTGTAATAGAAAGGTTCAGTAAAAATCACTTTATTCATTATCAGAATAACAACATCAACCAGTATCAAGACAAAACAAAGAGTTGATTCAGATTGACTAATGCATGATGTATAAAAACTGAGGAATCTCAAGTAGGGAGAAAAGGTGAAGAGGCTGAAAATATCCAGAAAGTATATGATATTGATATCATCCAGTTACATCTCAAAATCACAAAAAGTATGTGACTGATGAAAATCACGATCACAAATTGTTAAACCAAATACATGTAGATCAGATGTATAAAACCACGAAGAATCTCATTAAAATCTCCCTCTGCAATCTATGCGTAGATTGCACCATGTACTTCTCGGATGCCCTATATTACAAAACTCACACTTTTTACATCACCGAGGAAACAGTTGGAGCTTAAGAGGAAAAAATAAATACTAACTGAAATATAGCACGAAAAAATCGTGAATATTTGTAAAAGTCATTCACACAACCCCACTACAAATTGACTAAACATCCAATTTCTTAATATGCATCATGGAGCTCCAAAATACCAAACAAGACCAAATATCTAATGATAAGTAACAAACAACATAAGAAGTGGACATGTTGACACAGATACGAAAAATTAACAGATTAATTAAGAAAGTACATATATCCGTACAATGCCCCTAAAAAACAAATGAAATTTTTGAAATTAAAGAGTGAGTACCTGTATACACATTTTAGTTGCATCAAACAGATATGCAGGACTTAATCATACGGCCAAAAAAATCAAATCTTAAAAAGTTCAGAAGCAAGAGCAATTTTACGTTCGAAAGTTTTTAGGCGCATGAACCAAGTATCGGGAAAGAAATGGGAAGCATAAACCAAAAAAATAAAATACACGGCATTATACGAGATAGAATATATACTACTCACTCCCATTGTACAAAGACAGAGAGAGGAGGTAAATTCTAATCATTTTCTTTACCAAAATTTTCAAAAGAAAAAAAAAATCCTACAGAGTTGAAGAGGTAAAAACAATCTAACCGGGATCGCACTGATGGTAGAAGCTTTCGACATCTGCAGGCAAGGTAAAATCCAGAGTCACCATTTGAAACAGAGGAGAAGAAGATATTGAAAACGAAATAGAAGAGCGAAATCAAAATGAAAATGGTGGGATCGAGAACAAGGAAACGTACCAGTAGTGAGGGCTTTAAGCATGCCAGCTCTACGACCCTTGAAATCCGTAAACACCTCCTCGACCGTACGAGGATTGTACGGAACAGGCCCGTCCATATTCTGCAAAGTTACCTTCTAACCAGGGAGAGAAGCTTGGCGAGCAAGATAGAAGGACCGACAGAGAGAGAGAGAGAGAGAGAGAGCAGAGGATTAGGACGTCGCAGAGAGAGGGACGGAAAGAAGAGGGAAGCAAAACGGACTTGAAACGGAAGAAAGCCCTTTTATTAAATCCATTTAATTTCAAAGGAAAAATCCGGAAGCTCAATTCCTCAAAATGTCGAACGACGTCGTTTTCATTCAAGTTGGTTCGGTTCGATTCGGTCTAAAAATTTAATGATCTACTCGCACTTCACCCATTAATTTAAAAACTAACATGCATGGTCGTATCTTTTAGGTTACTAATTGAAAATATATAATTTAGATTATCAATGAAATATAGTTAAGATCTTAATAACCCAATTCTTCGTAGCTTATCTTGTACACGTTTGTTAGAGAAAAAAATATTTTGAGGATCTAAATAGAGAAAAATCACGTGTAACTTAAATAATAAATTTACTCGTTTCTACAATAACGCAGACTGTTATCCTAACAAGACAATATTCGAAGTCTAATTTATTTAAAAAATTATCTAATTTACAATTTCATTTTTACCAATTGATACGTAATTCGTTATTTGTAAGGGTCGGCATGGGTCGGTTCTATCCGGTCCCGAGCCAAGATCGAAACTGAATTAAGCCTTTGGAATTTTTTTTCTAAAAACCAGAACTGGCCCTGGGAGAAATCAGTCGACCAATAGTGAACAGCAAAAATTACACATACAATAACGGTGAGCACATAAGTTAAGAGAGACAGAGAAAATGAAAAACTGAAGACTGAAGCACCAAGTGAGGCAGCGATCAGTGAGCACCAAGCATCGAGCTACGCAGCGAGCACGGGAGCGACATTGAAGGATTTGAAAAGTGAAAATTCAAAGCAAGCCGACTAAACAGACCTTAAGTTCAGAATTTTTTATTTTAAGAGTTCGGTTTGGTCTCAATTTTTCAAATTTTTGAGCCCGAAGACCGAGGACCAAACTGAAACCAATGAGAATCTCGGCCTGAAAACCGAAACCAAACCATAGGCCGAGGACCGAAGATCAAAGATCTGGAACCAAAATCGGTGGTCAGGTTCGGTTCTTGGGCCGGTTCTCATTTCATAGTTATTCGTCAATTGAGAATCCAAAGTGGATAGGATATAATCGGTTCAGTTAAGTCGGGTTCATGAATTCACAGTGCGATTTCTACCTTCTTCTCCAATGCGGACTGTTTCGGCTGAGTGCTGACAGTGAGTTCATAGAAGTGAAATGAGATCAGCAGCATTGTCTTCTCTTCTTACCCCCAAGATTCCGAATTTCCCCATCTCTTTTCTCCCTCCTTTCCTCGACTTGAAACCCTTTTCTTATCAACCCTTTTCTTATCAACCCTGTCGACCCGTCTCAATTGCACCCACCATTACTACCAAATTACGCTCTCCTCAGCCTAATTTCTCTTCTGCCATGGCTTCCTCTTACCACTCTGAGCGAGCGAGGGCCCCTCAGGCTCTTCCGTTGCCAACTCCTCCCGTTACCAAAGTAAGATCCTTCCTATGTTTTTCTTTTCTTCTGTCTTTCTTTTTTTGCTTGGGTTGATTTGTGTTTTTTGCGGGGCTTTTCTCGTGTAGTTTAAGATTGGACTCTGCCAATTGTTGGTCACCGCTGATAAGCAGCGGAACATTGCCCATGCACGGAAGGCCATTGAGGAGGCCGCGGAAAAGGGGGCATTACTTGTTGTTCTTCCCGTGAGTTTTTAAAAGCCAAATTTCGCATTTTATATTGTTCTTGCGCTTCAGTTACATTTTCTAAATTGTTCCTATGACTGGAGCGTCCACTTTTAGATTGAATTTATGGATATACCTCAATCTATACGTATCATCTAGCAGTGGCACGTTATATTATGTGGAGAGAACCGGTAAACACTATTTACATCTCGCCAAATTTTTTCTTTCATCTTGTGTCACTGAAACAGGAATTTCAATGTGGTTTGGAAATTTGCCATCGTCGACAAGACTAAAGTTCCAATCGAACTCCAATATAATATTAAATTTGAGATGAAAGAATAAGCAAGATTGACAATGATAATAATTTTCAAGAATAACTTTTCTCCTTAAACTAGAGAGATATATAAGTGATCTTGCTAAACTAACTCGTTACACATTTCGGGTGGGTGAGGCTATTCAAAATTAGAATCGGTTAAACTGTATGGTGCATTGACAAGAAAAACTTTCTTAAATATTAGCTTGAATAGAGTAGAATCTATTGCCTGATGTTTGATAAAGATGGAGAAAATTTTAATATTTTATTATTCTCTTTCCTCTAGCCTCACACCTTATTTTCTTCTCTCTCTCGCTCCTGTTCATAGTTGCTCTCTTATGGCTTAGAATCCCTGAGCCTTCCTCTCACTTCTATGTCAATCTCTTTTCATCTAATCAATTTAGCACAATTAAAAATGGTTCCATGTATATTTTTACTTCATTGTAGGAAATATGGAATGGTCCTTATTCAAATGACAGCTTCCCTGTTTATGCTGAGGACATCGATGCGGGTGGTGATGCATCTCCTTCAACAGCTATGCTATCCGAAGTTTCTCGTCTTTTAAAGATCACAATTGTAGGTGGCTCCATTGCTGAGCGTTCTGGAGATCGTCTGTATAATACCTGTTGCATTTTCGGTGCAGATGGAAAGCTGTTAAATAAACACAGAAAGGTTTTATTCCTATCTTTCCAGCCATGTATTCTTGTTTTGTGAATTTGTATATTATGCAGGTTTTAAAATTTATAACCTTTTCTACACCAAGGAGGATGGTAAGTGAATGTTCTCCGGCTATCGATTAGATTTGGGCATATCCATTGAAAATGAACTTTTTTGTAAACAGCTAAGTGTCCTATCAAGCTAATATTTTGAGATTAAACATTGATATTTTACCAGTTTGGTCTCATTATTTTAATGTTCTTTCAGTAATTTTCATTTTCTTGCACGTATTGTATGACAATTTTCAACTGGGCTAAGTTAGGCCCAAATTAAGTATTGCAATTTCTCGTTATTCTATTTATTGTTGTTAGAGTCACAAAATACAGTTGGATCTTAATTTTTTGATAGTGGATTATCTGCCTCTTCACCAATGTTTGTTCGTTAGGGTTTTTTTACAGAAATCTCAATGTCTTGTTACGTATTTTTATTTTTTTTGTTATTGTTCGATTTCTAACACTGATAGAGATTTGTTTACTTTGGATATACAAACTTGTCGCCCATCAAAACGAACTAGTTTGACCTGTTCTGGTTTTTGCAACAGCTACATCTTTTCGATATTGATATTCCTGGCAAGATAACATTTATTGAATCAAAGACTCTTACAGCTGGGCAGACTCCTACTGTTGTAGACACAGGTTTACTTATTCTTGGCATTGTATCAATGACATCATGAAACAGTGCTTTCTTTTCTTTCTGAAATTAAAATGTTTGGAAACTAATATTAATACTTCTTACAGATGTGGGCCGTATTGGTGTCGGAATCTGTTACGATATTCGTTTTCAGGAGCTAGCAATGATATATGCTGCAAGAGGTTAGTTTCTACTTAACTTTTTAACTGGATAGTCCCCAATGTGGATATTTCATGTTACAGCTAAATAATCTAGATGGCATCCTTGCTTTAATCACCAACCAGCTAGGTTCATATTCTCGAGCTCGCGTTGTAACCATAATGTTTTGACTCTTCCTCTCAATCCTAATAATAAGCTAAATATTAAAAAAAATAAAAGATAAGTACAAAATAAACTTTGATCTTCGGTTCAACTTCATTTTTGAACAAAGTGAACGTTGAATTTTGGGATTCATTCAAGTTCGAACTTTTTTCTAATAAAATGAACTTTCAACTTTGCACCGTGAACAAATTGGATCCTACTTGGTTTTGCTCTGATTGTAACCGAATCAAATTGTTATAATGATATTTATATTTTTAACTTTAATTTTAAAATTACAAAAAACCAACAAAGTCGACAAAACGAGAGCTTAAACCAACTAAAATCAACCCATAACTTAGTTCAAATCGTCCCAAACCGAATCCAAAATGAAAAAATTTTAAAAGCAGAATCGAACCAGAACTAAACCAAGCAAAACTGAAAAAATCAGTTCGAGCTTCATTTTTATTAAGGTGTAAAGTTCAATGTTCAAATTTTTCAGAAAAAAAAATTTAAGATTTAAGTTGAATGACTGCAAAATTCGAAGTTTATTTTGTTCAAAAAAAAATTTAGAATTTATATTAAACAGATCCTTAAATTTTAAGGTGTAATTTGTTTTTTACCCAAAAATAAAATATGAAAAACTTATATGATTCATTCTTCTGTTAGAGATTGTGACTCGGGAAGCCTAGATTTTTCATATTGCTAACTTGAAAAATTTATTATAATTTTGTCTTCTCGATGGCATTGGGACCTTCTTGTTGTTATCCTCAAAAAATACCATTTCATAACAGATAAACGTATAAGCTCGTTGTAATGATTGCTTAGACTCTTTTTTTTTCCTTGGAATCAATTGTTATTTCGATGACCCTGTCGAGTCTTATTGCTATCAATTTCCTGATTTCTCAGGTGCACATTTGATATGTTATCCAGGGGCATTCAACATGACTACCGGACCGTTGCACTGGGAGCTATTACAGCGGTCAAGGTAGGAAATTCCTTCTTTAGTTTTTCTACTTCAAAATCAATTTTCACTTTTAAATTTCCCGATATTGATTGGAAATAATTTCGTTAAAGGCTGTGGCAATATCTAATACAGACTCAATTTTAACTTGTACTGACATTTTTCCATGCTTTTATGTTCTGCAGGGCTGTAGATAATCAGGTAATATCTGCACAATTGATGTTTTACTTTACTTACCCCAACTTAATGACCATCCTTTGTTATTAGTTTTAAGGTTATGAGAAAATGAGAGATGGTGTCATTTAATCTGTGATTTGGTCCACAGTGTGATTAGTATTTTAGTGTTTCTTTGTGTGATCTTAGTTGTTCGTGGCCACTTGTTCACCTGCTCGGGATACCGGAGCCGGCTACGTGGCGTGGGGCCACTCAACCCTTGTCGGACCAGTAAGAACATTATTTCATATGATTTTCCTCTCGATTATTGTTCACATATGGGAATCAAACTTTACTACTCATAGGAGACGTCTCTATTCGATCATAGAACGCAAAGGAGAAACAGAATGAAATTGAAGCTTTAACTTGAATAAATCATTTGCTGTTTATTTTATAATTTCAAGTCTTTTAGCCTGAAACTTTTTGGGTCAATCCAAATAAAACAATACAGTTTGGTGAAGTGGTGGCAACGACAGAACACGACGAGGCAATAATTATTGCAGAGATTGATTATTCACTCATCGAGCTTAGAAGGTAAAATGTTGTCCATTCTTGTCTGTATCAATCCGACTTTCTTGTGCTCTCTCTAATCTCGGTTGGTACGCCGGATTGTTCAGGACAAACCTACCATTACAGAAGCAGAGAAGGGGGGATCTTTACCAGCTGGTAGATGTAAAAAGGGTGTAGCCAAAATGATTGCAGCGACGGAGCATTAATGGGGCATGTTCGTCTGAGCATGGCTTGTATTTTTTCAAATACCAAGTATCTGGTCTGATAAGAAAAACATCATTTGAAGACAAGTGAAGTTTTCATGAAAATGACCCTGTTTTCTTGTTTCTTGTTTGGTCTCTTTGAAGAACAAGCCCATACTTGGGGAGGAAGAAGATGACAGCCACGAACCAACTCTTCAGTTTCAAATAAATCAAACTATGGATGGATTGAACAAGTCCTATTTACGGCATTAAATTATAGTATTTTATTAATTATTTGCATGAGTTTCAATCATTGACTTTCGCTGATTTATTTTCGTATATAGTTCATGAAAATCCATGCCCATCTCTCCCGCCGTACTCAGCATCCATAAAAGAAACTCATAACGAGATTCCTCCTCTATGTCTCTTGGAGTCTCTTTCTACTCTCTTATTCTTGTTTTTTAACTCTTCCAGTATAATTAATTAATTAATGTTTGTCGTGTTATAAAGTTATGATAAAACGGGAGATTTCAGAATAAACGCAGAATTATTATTATTTTATTTACGAACACATTTTTATCTCGTTATTGTTTGGTTCACTAATCCTTATTTTTTATATTAGAAAATTGATCTTTTGGCTTGAATTCGTAACGGATTACCTTAAATTTTACAAAAAAAAAAAAAGAATAATTTTTCATCTTTTTTCTTAATACTGGTGCAAGGATAAGCCTGTTCTGGCGTTCTGATACCAGGTTCGACTGTCCAAACAGGCTGAAGAACTGGCTGGCTTGCTTGCCTTGAACTGCAGAGAAGGGAGAAGTAAATGATTCACGTGTCGCTCGTGGGCCTTCAGATTAGGACAGCAGCGTAAATCCCCTCAATTATTAGCTACTCACGATGCCATATCAGCCCTTCGTTTCCATCTTGATCCCATTTCATATCAAATCTAGTTCATTTGATTTGACGTTCATTGCTACTTAGATTATTGATATGAATTGGTGGGTAACTCATTATTTTATTGTTTGATTATTATTACTGTGATTAAATGTCATGACAACAGGAGATTTTAACTCGTACCAGTGATTGTTCATAATTTCATGAGTAGAAAATATCAAATTTATAAAACTCGTTTTTCAGTACAACGCATTTTGGGTCATCCCAAAATCAAATCAAAATAATGTTGACGGATAATTTTGTATTAGGAAATGCTACAGTTACATTTGACCATCTTTCCTGGTAGTAATGTATGAACTCAGACGAACAGGTGAAAAGAGAAGATATGGTGGGAAAGGAAGGGGAAGGAGCATGGGGGAGGGGAAGCATTTGATGAGGAAGATGGAGGGTGTCCACAACTGAGAAAGATAGGCCATCCGGCTATGGGACCGGCCAAGCGAGCAGTCACGCCAATGGGGGTAAGTGGGTTGCCATCGCCCCTGACGCTGAAACAACAAAGCTGTTGGGTTGCAAAACCCAAAACCCAAGCTTTAAACAGACCAAATGGGGCACTCTTTGGAGCCATCAAAACAGACCATCTCTGCTCCCTTTTCTCATCTGTTGCTTTCTCTATCTCCGACTCAAGCCTACGCGTCGTTTTCCATGTTTTTGGATTCATGAACAGGATTTCGTGTGATCATCTTCCACTTTGACTTAACCCCATCGAGAGTATCGACACTTTTAAGTCAAAATGAATTGATTTCTCTACCCGTGGAGACATCATTTATATCATGTATGATCAAAAAAATAAAAGTAAGAAGACACGAATGAGTTTGTTGCTCCCTTGATTTCAGATCACTCCCCGATCTCTGTCTTGTTATTTTCACTACCTGTTAACCATAGATTCCCCAACACACTGCTATCCCTTCTCTCTTCCTTCTTTCAATCGTTCGTCCGGGGGATTTTCCTCAACTTACTCGGTCATAATTCTCGAGTCGTGTTTCTCCTTCTTTGCACCGTGTTCAAATCACCTATGCATACGGACCCTTCGAATACGTCCTTCAATCTCATAAGAATCAAAGAAAAATAGAAGAAAATTACGTATAATGCAAGAATTTACAGAGTCTTACGTTGTTTGAACGTATTTTTAGATAAAATCTTAAAACGAAATCGTACAAATTTTGATTAAAGATTGACAATATTAATATGATATTTGCAAAGTTATCAAAAAATGGTATGTTTACATTTTACCAAATAATTTTAATTTTCCAAGAAAAAGAATACTAATTTTTGAAATACATACAAGTCATTAAATGCCAACGACTTCCCACGTGTGCCAATATTGAGATGGTTGGTTGGCTTAGGCTAATATTAAAATCGACCAAATCTGTGATGTCATCTCAATCCCACGTGGCATCACTTTGTCCTCTATTCACTGCTCTTAAATATAGATAATTAAATCATATAATATCATTATTTAAGCATTTTAATTAAACCATGTAATCTAATTAAACTCAATTAGGTGATCAACGGCTGCGAACTTCCCTACAGCCTAGACATCACCACCCGGCCTCCTAGCCCTTGGATCAATGGCGCCCAATCCTCTATTTCAAATATGGTGCCACGTCAGTATGAGATGGGTCCCACTAGTAGATGGATCCGCACGCTCGTGACCTTTATAAAATCTCTACACCCTTCCCCTGTTTCTCTCCAACCTGCCTCTCTCTCTCTCTCTCTCTCTACAGTGTCACTCTCTTTCTAGGCTGTCTTCTCTCTCGGCCAAAAAACAGAGAAAGTTTAGAGAGAGAAAGGGACAAAATGATGGCCATTTTCTCTGCACTTGTTTCAGGTCACTCTTGTCTCCTTCTTCTGTCGAAGCTTTTGACTATTTCTTAGCAGACAAAAAAACGAGCAACACCGTCGGATCTTCACTTCTTTCCTTTTTATAACGCCTCTTCAAATCTCCATCATTGTCAAGTTTCTGTCTTTCTCTGAGTTCGCTGTTTCTTTCTACGACTCCAAACATGAATAATTGGGAGAAAACGAGGAGAGAAAACGATGGACTTAGCCATGTCTGTAATAACCCTTCTTTTTCTTCGTCTCTTCTCGACCAGATTTATCGCTCTATCGACTGCGGCGAAAAGACGAACGACGAGCTGAAAATTTTCCTAGAAAGAATGCCGGAAAAACAGAGCAGAAGCAGAGGAAAGATTCGCTGGCAAACGGAAGAGGTTGAGAATCTTCGCCGGGCTTGCCTGATCGACAAATGGATGGATAAGACGGTTAGAAGGAATGATTGTGATCGAGATGTTCTGTTTTGGAGCTCAACTTCATCCGATTCCAGTTCAGGAGAATCTTCGTCGTGCTTCACTCCCGCGAGGCCGAAGCCGATTCGAACGACCACCTCATCCCGGCCGGGAAGTTCAGAGAAGAAGCTGAGAGATTGGCAAGTGTTCGATGATGATCAATACAGTTCTGCAACAGAGCAAACCCCAAAGCGGGGAGAAGGAATTATCCAGACTAAATCAAAAGCCTCAAAAATCTACAGCAACCTAAAGAAGGTTAGACAGCCGATTTCCCCCGGCGGTCGGCTATCAAGCTTTCTCAATTCTCTCTTCACTTCTGGATACACAAAGAAGACTAGAAACCCATCAACGGCTGAGAAGGCAAGCGAAGCGTCAGCCTGTTCTTCGGCGTCCTCGTTTTCTCGTTCCTGTTTAAGCAAAAACTCTCCTTTATCAAGAGAGAAATTGCGGAATGGTGTTCAAAGGACTGTTCGTTTTTCCCCAGTAAGCGTCATGGCAGACGAAGATCGCAGACCTTTTGGCCATAAATGCTTGCTTGATGACGACGATTCAACTGTAATGCCAGTTACACTACCAACTGCGTGGAGAATCGCCTCCTCGACCAAAAAAAACGACGAGCCAAAATTCCAGCCAATGGAGCGGAAGAAGAAGGAATCTCAACAAATCCAGAAGCTAAACGATTCAGTTTTCAGAGAATTTTCTCTTAACGACGACGAAGATGACGACGACGCAGCAAGCTATTCGAGTTCAGATCTTTTCGAGCTCGACCACCTTGCGGTAATCGGCGGCGAAAGATTCTACGAAGATCTTCCAGTCTATGAAACTACTCGTATCAACACTAATCGCGCCATTGCTAATGGCTTCTTAATCTAGTCTCAAGGTCGCTGAAATTTCAAAGTTTCTCAATTCTGTTCGAGATGTAATGGCTGCGATTGAATGTGATTAGAAATTTCATCGTTTTCTGATAAAGCTGTCTGAAACCGTGATCCTCCTCCTTTGTATATGAACAAGACCTAATGGGTGTCAACAAATGTTTCAAAATTTGAAGGAAGAATAAAGGGAACTGATAAAAAAAAAAGTACAGAGGGTGTTTAATTTTCTGAAAAGAGACATTGAAGGGTGTTGTTGTATGATTGTGTCTAAGACTTAGATACAGATACTGACATTACAGTTCGATTCGGTAAGTGCAGAAACTGAGAGAGAGAGAGAGAGAGAGAGAGAGAGAGAGAGAGAAGCGCCGGCGCCGTCGGTGGCGGTTGACGTTGATCGAATAGACAGAGCGAAGGGCGTTGCGTGGGCCCTCTTGTTCAACGCTGCGTTAGCATGCATCTCATTCCCAATTTGAAACGACGACGTTTGACGTCATTTAACATATAATTTGTTGTATTTTACTTGGGAAACAATACAAATCAAACCAAACTAAGCCAAAATCGAATGAACCGCATCGATACTACAACTTTCGTCAATTTGACTGGTTTTTTGAATTCGCCAACTCGGAAAACATATTAAAAAAATCCCATGCGAATTTATCGATAAACACATTGCCTCAGGATGCATCTCATTCCTATTTTAAACGACAGCATTTTAAGTCATTAATAATGTGTTTTAATCGGGATTAAGTAATGGAAGAAAATAAAACTAAACCGGACGAATCAAATTGATACTACAACTTCCATTGATTTGATTGATTTTTTGAATTCGCTAACTCGTAAAACATATCAACGTATTAGACATCTTAAAAAGTAAGAATTAGCAAATATATATATATTTATTGATGTCTCAAAAATTGATCGTTACATAATTAATTTTTTTTATTTTAGAAGTGGGTTGTTTATTTTTCGTTTTCTTTTCTTTTTTGCTTTGTAAGTAAGATGTTTCCGATCGATCGTTCCTTCCAAAATTTTCTATTTATTCTACTCTTTTCAATTTTAACTATACGTGATATATTACAGTAATTGCATATTTTATTGTATCTCACAACTGACAAATAAGAATCACAAAGTAAAAATAAAAAATAAATATAATATTACTCGTAAAAAAAAAAAAAAAAAAAGACTCGTAACAATTTATATATAAAATTTATCAACTTTTATCTAAGTCTATTAAAATGGAGACTAGCATTGGTTTAACATTAATTAACGTGGATTTAAAGTGAAGTAGCATCTCTAGGGTTTGGTTTTAGAGCAATAAAGAAGGCAACCCACCTAAGAGAATCTCCCTCTAATTACTAATCACAACTTAACTCCCTGCACAAATCAACGAATTTAGGTACAAAACCCAAATGCTTCGGTAGCCAAGGCCTTAATCTTGCTGGATTAATCGTTTCCGCTTGAATTATATTTAATTAAATAAATGAAAGAAATTGCTAATTAATGCTTACACACAATCTTATTACCCAGTACTCCTTTTCTGTATCAATTTATTTCATTAATTAATAATTGTAGCATGCAGTGTTGTGTAAGGAACATTATGGGCTCGCCAATAACATCGTACGACATTAGCTCGAGGCATGTCGGAATCTGTGCGACACAGTATATTGGTCTCTCTGATACTCTTACTGAATAAGGGTGTTAGTTTGAAGACACGAATGGGACTCTTAGATTCCTTAAAAAAATGGAACAATGTGGTTTGGCTGGAACTCTTGATTAAATTATTCTCTCATGGGATGTAGCTCCGACAATGGTCCAAATTTTGCTGATGATTGATTCCAACCTGCCGTCCAGCCATCAAGGTAGACACTATTTTTTGTTGCGATTCAAAAGCAACTAGGAACTCAAGAATTTTAATCACTTTGGTTTAATCGTCGTTTTAAATTTTAATCGCCGTATTCGATTGACAGTCCACTATATAAGAACGGCCGGAGTAATGATTAAATTTCTCGGCTTCCACGATGAACAAGGATAAGGAGAGAATATCGGAGTATTTGGACGCCGCCTCTGGAACTCCATGGCGGAATCTGCCGTCGGCCCCTCTGTCAGGGTATCAGAAATCGAGGGTGACGAATTTTCCGGCAGACAAAAGTTTTTCCGGGCGATTTTGGAGAGTGTTCAATGACTGTATGAGCAAGGGGTCCATCGTCACAGCCAATCAAAAACAATTAATTAGCCAGCATGGTTCACATCCGGCGTCTGACTCTAAGGTAGTGTTAAATAATTTCAGATGATTATCACTTACCATGCAAATTTATGATGACCCAATCTCTGTTTTTTCCGTTCGATGAGAATGGCGGAGGGACGTCTGATCTAGAGAGAGAAGTGCAGAGGCAGAAGGAATTTGGGATGATTTGCAGAAAGAGGATGGAAAGAACGCAGGATTATCTGAAGCACTGCCTTCAAGTAGCTCAAGACAATGACTTTCTACACCTCATTGTCGACAACAAACCCGATGATCAAACCACCCGACGCCGACCGTCTTTCGACTGTGATTCTCAACTTCCTCCCTCTCCGGCTCATCGTCACCCAAAACTCGTCCGCCTCACTCATCAAGCAAAGCTCGACGGCTGGTTAATCCGCCCCCACGAGGTATGTGTTGCTTGTTTTTTTTGTGGGTTTTCTGCAAAATTGAAAGGCTTTAATTCTCGAACACTTTCATTCGAGCAGATTGAGATGGACGAGAAAGTCGGGCAAGGCAGCACTGCAAATGTTTACAGAGGAAGGTGGAGAGGGCTTGAAGTTGCAGTGAAATGCATGTGCCCAGATGTTTTTCTGGAGAGCGACAATGGCGTCGCTTTTTTCGTTCAAGAGCTGGAGACGTTAGCCAGACAGCGCCACCCGTTTGTTCTTCAGCTCATCGGTGCGTGTCTTCACCCGCCGGACCATGCTTGGGTGGTCCCGGAGTTCTTGCCCATGACACTCAAAGAGTGGCTTCACGGCGCCGACCGCCGGCGGCGAAAGAGGGCCATTCCTCTTCCTCCCTTAACAGAGAGAATAACCAAAGCTCTGGAGATCTCCCAGGCGATGCAGTATCTTCACGAGCAGATACCTAAAGTTATCCACCGAGATTTAAAACCCAGTAACATCTTTCTGGACGAATCCATGCATGTAAAACTTGCAGACTTCGGAAATGCCCGGTTTCTCTCCGACAAAGAAATGGCGCTCACCGGTGAAATAGGCAAGCGAAAAAACATGATCTTTTCTGATTTTTATGTACAAACACTTCTTGAAGTCCTATTCCGGTCGATCATTTCATTGATTTATATTCTGGCTTGAATTTATATCTTCAGGAACTTACGTATACATGGCGCCGGAGGTCATTCGATGCGAGCCTTACAATGAAAAAAGTGATGTTTACAGCTATGCGATTATAATGAACGAGCTCCTGACCGGAGAACATCCTTATATAGAAACAGATTACTGCACAGCCAAGGTTAAAACGGAGAATAAACTTACAACAGATATTACCCAAAACTAAACTAATAATCATTAGCTAATCGTTTACCTGAACTATCAGATTGCCATGGAAGTTGCAGAAGGTAAGGTAAGGCCGGCGCTCGTTGAGGATGATGGGCAGATGGGAGAGATTATCGACCTCATCCGCCTTGCTTGGGATGAAGACGTTTCGATCAGACCATCTTTTGCTACCATCACCTCTACTCTGACAAAAGTTCATCAGAAACTTCTTCAAGTTTCTTGATCACGTACTTGGTTATGTATGTATGTATATTCCACAAGTCATACGATTGAGCTTTGAAAAATAATCCGGCATTTAGACTCAGATATCTCATCTCATAGTTCAAGTTCTCAATGATCAGTTATAAATTATGAGAGAGCTCATTCATATGCCTTGGCAATTATACATAGCTAATTGCTCTCGCCAAAAGGCGGAAGTCTTGTTCATCTATATTATTATAAAGCTGAAAATGAACCTGATTGGATTGTTCTTCGCCCAGAGTTTGCTGCCTTGAACCACTAGTTAACATAAACCAGAGCATCTGCCCAAGAAATTTTGTCTTGTTTAGAATTCTAGCAAAGCTGCAAGTTGTATTTCTATGATGAAATATAGTCAAAGAAGAATGTGAATCAATGGGTCCAAGATTTCTTTCTATCATCCAAATGAATTTGGAGAAGATTTATCTAAAATTATCAGTTCCTTGTCAGGCAGCAAAACAGCTGTATATACAGCAAAATGCATATCGTTCGTAGTAAATTTCAGAGATTGAGCCTTCGGGGAAGCAAGACGAAAGTCGAACCAGTTTTTCTAGGAATCGAGGAGAAACAGCATCCCCGAACTGTCCGATTGCTTGCACTGGCCTAACTTCACAGGCAACGTTTCCATGGAAACAAATTAGTACAACCAGCTAATAATGATTCGTAATACGAGGAGTTATCATTATGACAAGTGGTAATCTCGTTCTGGCAAGCTCCGGCGAGTCTTGTACCTGAATCAGACAAAAACTGAGAAATAAAAACATTGAGTGAGAAAATTGAAGTTATTTCTTTGAATAGAGTGAGAAACTGTAATGGATTCTTCCGGTGAATGAAGCACGGTTCTGAAAACAGTTGCAAACTAAAAGACGAAGGCGAAGATTGAATTGAAAAAGCTTTGGACAAATAGCGCGTTTGTCCGACGGCGGATCGGTTGGCGAATACAAGGAAGTAATAACGGACAAAAGAGGTGATGGCAAGCGTCGCGACTGGTCGTTTTTCTCTGCCGCTATTTTTATTTCCGGCTGAGCAGACGGACGGAACTGCTGTGGCTCGCTCGGGAGAGAATGGGAAAAAACAAAGCACAAAAACGCCTTTGCCGGGGATCGAACCCGGGTCACCCGCGTGACAGGCGGGAATACTTACCACTATACTACAACGACCTCGATGTTCAATTAATGTTTCCAATTTTAGATTTCTTATCTCATTAATTTTTCACTTTTAATATTAATTGATACAATCAACATAAAATATTATAAATAAATTATTAATTACACTAATTAATTAATGTCATATAATTGAATAAAAATTATAAAATAAGATTATAAATAAATATAATATTATTCTTATTTAAGTTAAATTTAAAAAAAATTATTAATGAATTATTTAGAGTAAATTTGAACATAAATTTATAATTTATGGTGTTATCCATTAATCTTTTAACAAAATAATTCATTTGACAATAAACACATCTTTTAATATTTTAACGACAATTGTCTTAGTGTTTGTAACAAGTTAGTGTTTGCTTAACTGAAAATTCTACATTCAACATAAATATAATTAATTTATACCCATTGAATCTTAAATAAAACTAGGAAGTGATTTATAATCATCTAATATTATTTGTGTGACAAAACAAAACTAATTATGCTATGAATATAAAATGTTTAGTTCATCTACCATGAGATTTGATTATATAATGCGTAATTTAAGATAAATCTGATATATATTGTATTTGTATTTGTTGTTTTGATATGACGTTGCATTTCCTTCATTTTGTTGCGAAAGCAGAGATTTTTTGCGGAGTATGATCACCATTTTAAGGAAGCACAAGGACAACGAAAGAAGCGTCGTCAGTGTCAGCATAATCAAATCAGAAACCTGAAACATACTCTCTCTCTCTCTCTCTATCTGCTTCTTCCTTCCCACATACGTTTGTTACTGTTCATCGTCTGCGTTTCTCAACTCGCAGCTCTCCTTCTCAAACGTACATCTTCAGTTTCTCAACTGTCATGGCTATCCAGACAGGATCTGATCGGATCAGTTCGAAGTTCCTTTCTTTCTTTCTACCCTGTTGTGGGTTTTTGAGGCCGATTCATTTTCATGGCTTTTGATCAAATTATTCCGAGACGTTGAAATTCGAAGCAGTCGATTCTTTAGGGTTTGACTGAAGCTGGGTGTTTGATTTTTTGTGACGACGAGGGTTTTGGTTTTCCGGGAAAGGTTTCGAAACGCGTTGGACCATCGTATTAGGTTCGGAAAGAACGGATTTTTGTTGGGTGTGTCAGGATTTGGTGTTGCTTATGCTTTACTGCAGGAGAAGACGAAGCGGAAGAGGGAGATAGAGAGATTACCATGAGGAAGGATGGGGTAGAAAGTGAGGGAAATCCCGAGGATTTTCTTGAAATTGACGATGAAAATGGATTAGGGCTTGTTGTTGATAGGCCTGCGCCTGATGAAAGAAGCATGTTGAGAGTGTTTCAGGAGACGGATAGAGCAATGCCAGGTGATGCCGATGGTCATTGTGAGGTGGGTTTAACTTCTCCCGCACTTAACCTTTGGGAGTTTGGCGTGAGCAGTAGTAGTTCAGCTTCGGGTGCAGCGACTTGGGTGGGGGAAAATTGTATCGAGGAGTCTGATCGCGATCCTTACCACAAGCGAGACAAAGTTCACTCTGATTCTTGGTTAGTTGTTAAAACTAATTCTATATTTATACTCTAACTTGTAGAACGGTGTTTTTTCTGCTCCATTATCTTGCAATTTCGATGGCTGGTTTGGATTTACTTAGGCCTGTATAGGTGTGATTTAGAAAGTTGCAGTTCATAACGAAATTATAGGAATTCGGTAAATGCAAAGATGCTGAAAACAAAATTGATTACGGAAAATACAATGTGGTAGTTTTGATGTTAAGGCGTTCTTCGTAATCATGATGCAATCATTTTACTATCACTAAAAATAGAGCTTTAAATTAACAAATGGATGCAATGAATCCATGTTTTCTGTATGGGATTGAATGCAATTTTTTAGTTAGCTAATTATTGTTATTGTTTTTCTTTGGAAACTCATTGTGCAGTATATTCATCTTCTGGTCTTCCTAAATGAAAGAAATTATCTGGCACTCTGTCAAGGTTTTGTAAACCGTGTTGCTAGTTATTGCCCATCAGAAATATTTTTGGTTGACGTTTCTATTTTCAACTTATTTCAGTGCTCGAATATCATATAGTTTAAGCCATAGGTAATGGGCGGAATAACATTATTTATTTTTATATGAATATTAATCTGTGTTATGCCAAATATGTGGCCGAAGTTCTTGTTTTATCGTATCTGGTAGGAGTATGTATATGAAAATATTGCCCTTTGAAGAGAGTTTTTATTAATAGGTAATGAAAAATATATGAATAATGTGACATTTACTCTTATAAAATATTCGTTAACGTGTCAAATAATTATTAATGCAATTAATATAATAAATTAATTATTTATAATATTATAATAATTACATTTCAATTGTATCAATTATTGTTTGACTGATCAACGAGTATTTTGAGATATTAATTGCATTAATATTCAAAATATATTGGGGTGTAAGGTCTACAAATAGAAAGAAAAAACTACAAAAAAAGGTTCGACTTTTCGAAAACAAAGTATTCATTAAAACTAACAACCTTCCCTCCCCTGCATTAGCGAAATTCCTAAAGAATTGATCAAAGAATCAGGTATGTCCTTTTTTCCAAATGAAAACAGTTTTACAAAGAAACTACAAATGATCTGGGAATTTTCCTCGCATACAGTTTCACGACAATTTTCATGATCCCCCTCCTCAGCCTCTTCCCCTTCTTATTCTGACCACCTTCCCTTCTGCTAACTGAATTTTAGTCATTTCTCAACTCCCCCTCCAGCTTCAACCCTAACTCCCTCTTTTTCTATATTATTTCTCCTCTTATACCTAAATGGAATAGGAAGTTTAAATAATTATGGAGCCTGCAAATTCATGTGTTTTATAAGTAAGATAAGTTTAAGTTGGTTCATATTGGCTATTTTTCTTGTAGTGGGTGCTCTTCTGCTTCTGAAATTTCTTCAGATGCTGGAAATGCTTCTTGCATGGATTTGAATTTTGATATTAGTCACGGATCCTCTCTTACATCTAAAACTGAGTGTGTGTATCAAGCTTTTACATTGATTAATGCCGGTGGTGATTTTAATTTTGGCTTCAGCAGTGGGAAAGATGACTCTGAGAGAAAGGACTCTAAAACAGAGAATTTAGAAATTCAGATGGATCTTACGGATGACTTGTTGCACATGGTATCCGTTAATTCACAAGTTCAATTTAGTTTCTAGTTTCTAAGAGTTTAGATTTTAGAATTTTAGAGTTTCTTGAAATCTCCTCAGGTTTTCTCTTTCTTGAACCACATAAATCTTTGCCGAGTTGCTAGTGTCTGTAGGCAATGGCGAGCGGCTAGTGCACATGAAGATTTTTGGAGGTGTTTGAATTTGAAGAATAGAAACATACCGGTTGACCAATGTAAGTTCTACCATTAAAATGTTAAGTGCTCGTCGTTTTCTTTGAAAGGGGTGTTGGGATAGGGATAGGCTTATTTATTCATTATTGCTAATAAGATGTCCATGGAACCAATATCAATTGATTTTGCAAAGGTCTTCTCCCTGTTAGAAACTAATGTGTTAAATTCTTACTTTCATGGTCATCTATTAGTTGAGGACTTATGTCGGCGATATCCTAACGCCACAGAGGTTAATATATCTGGTGCTTGTGCTATTCGCTCTCTTGTTATGAAGGCAGTTGCTTCATTAAGGTATATGCGCTTATATTTTTCTTTGGTTTGGTATTCTTTTTGTAACTTTTATTAATTTAGAAAACTTCTTCCTGTATAGTTTCACTCATCTTGCGATCTCTTTTTATACAGAAGTTATTTATATATTGATAAAAAGTGATTTGTTGCTGCCACTTACACATTCATATGTTCGTAGACATCTTGAAGTCTTAACTTTGGGGAAAGTTCTTCTGGGGTACACATTCTTCCATGCTTTAGCAGATTGCCAGACATTGAAGACGTTGAATGTTAATGATTCTACACTTGGTAATGGTATTCAAGAGATTCCGATAAACCATGATCGACTGCGGCATCTTTATCTGACAAAATGTCGGACAAAATGTCGAGTCATGTGCATATCTGTCAGGTGACGTGACATTTTAATTTATGAAATTATGTTAGCCATTTCGTGTTAATATATGATATTCTGCAGGTGCCCACAACTTGAGACATTGTCTTTGAAGCGCAGCGATATGGCACGAGCTATACTTAATTGTCCTCTTTTGTGCGATCTAGATATAAGCTCTTGCCACATGCTTTCTGATGCTGCAATTCGTTCGGCAGCTATGTCATGTCCTCTATTAGAATCTTTAGATGTGTCAAAATGTTTGTGTATTAGCAACGAAACAATACGTGAAATAGCCCACCCTTGTCCAAATCTCCATATTTTGAATGCGTCATACTGCCCTCATATATCTTTGGAGGTCAGTGATTGTAAGCTTTTTTATCCTTTTGTTTTCATCTGTGAGAAATGCCTTTTTTGACATACTTTATTCTTTTCATCAAGTCTGTTAGGCTGCCAATGTTGACAGTACTAAAGCTTCACAGCTGTGAGGGTATTACTTTGGCATCAATGACTGCAATATCCCGATTTTATCTGCTCGAGGTCTAAATTTTCTTGATTCATGTATTTCAGTTATTTGGTGGTGCTAATTTGTTATTTGAACATATAAAATTGATGTGAGGTGTTATTTCAGGTTTTGGAGCTTGACAATTGTACCCTTCTAACTTCTGTGTCCTTGGACCTTCCATGCTTGCGTAGTATTCGCCTCGGTCATTGTCTCAAGTATGTATATATTTTCTTATTCAATTTTCTAATTGAATGCTCTTTTTCATTGCAAAAATCAGTTGCATCCTGACCCCTTTAAGTCATAATGTTATTGCTTGTAGATTTGCTGATCTGAATTTACGGACTGTCGTGCTATCATCCATTATGGTGTCTAATTGTCCGGCCCTCCACCACATCAACATCACATCAAATGCACTTCAAGTATGTTCTCTGATGCAATAACTTGCCTTATCCACCATTGTTGAAAAAGTTATAACGATCATGATTTGATTTGCGTACTTGCAGAAATTAGCATTGCAGAACCTAGAAAGCTTAATTACCTTGGCTCTGCAATGCCCAAGTTTGCTGGAAGTGGACCTCACTGATTGTGAATCTCTCATCTGTGAGGTTTTTGGTGATGGTGGTGGGTGCCCTGTGCTGAAGACTGTAGTTCTCGATAATTGTGTGGTTAGTTCCTCTGCTACATCTTGATAACATTATTGTTTGTTTAGCCTAGTGCGATTGCTCATTTTTTCTGTGATGATTCTAATGAGTGCCACTCTCATGGTTCTTATGTATTTTCCATTAACTAATTAGATGTAACCTTGTTGTTCAGAGTTTGACAGCAGTCCAATTTTGCAGCACCTCCTTAGTTAGTCTTTCTCTTGTCGGTTGTCGGGCCATCACAACTCTCCAGCTTACATGCCCCATCCTTGAGAGTGTGTGTTTAGATGGATGTGATAATCTTGAAATGGCATCATTTTGTCCTGTAAGCAATAATTGTTTATTTGGTTTGCTGATTTCCTACCCATGTATAACTGTGATTTTTGATTTTCTCTTTCAGGTTGGTCTAAGATCACTTAATCTGGGTATATGTCCCAAATTGAATGAACTTAGAATTAAAGCCCCTCATATGGCTATACTCGAGCTTAAAGGCTGTGGAGAGTTATCCGAAGCATCCATTGACTGTCCATTGTTGTCATCACTTGATGCTTCTTTTTGCAGGTCTGTTTTCTCATAATGTTCCTTATGGTGATTCTCTCCGTCACTCAAAATGAGGCTCATATTGTTAGTGCTTGAAGCCTACTGCAGGATGACTGCTTGTCTGCAACGGCTGCTTCGTGTCTGGAGTCTTTAATATTGATGTCTTGTCCGAATGTTGGTCCAGATGCACTATACTCATTGGGTCATCTTTCGCGCTTGATCATTCTTGACTTGTCGTATACCTTTTTGATGAACTTAAAGCCGGTCTTTGAGTCTTGTATGCAACTGAAGGTAATTTTACAGCAGTTTATGTTCATGTAATAGACAATGTAGGAGCTTGAAGTTTATTTTGCATATTATTTCATTGATTTTGCTCTATTTTTTTCTGAAGGTGTTGAAGTTGCAAGCTTGCAAGTACTTAACTGACTCATCTCTGGAACCTCTTTACAAAGAAGGTGCTCTTCCAGCTTTGCGGGAATTGGACTTATCGTACGGGACTTTCCGCCAGTCATCTATGGAGGAGCTTCTCGCCTGCTGCACCCATCTCACTCATGTTAGCCTGAATGGCTGTGTGAATATGCATGATCTAAATTGGAGCTGCCATGACAGAAAGCTATCTGAGTTGTACAGAGTAGACAGCTCCTCTTCTCGGGTTTCTGCTTTGGATGTCGTGGAGCCAACCGAAGGAGCAAATCGCTTATTGCAAAACCTCAACTGTGTTGGCTGTCCAAATATTAGGAAAGTTCTCATTCCCCCATGGGCAAGGTGTTTCGACCTGTCGTCTCTGAACCTTTCTCTATCTTCCAATTTGAGGGAAGTTGATGTTTCTTGCTTCACTCTGTGCTTTCTCAATTTAAGGTTTGAACCTATTCCAGCTTGTAAGCTGAAGTTTTTTCTTGATTTCTGTGCTGATAAATTATTTTATTTGTCTGTCAGCAATTGTTGCTCGGTGGAAGTCTTGAGATTGGACTGCCCCAAATTGAGTAGTCTCTTTCTTCAGGTATGACAATTACATCGAAAGTGGTAAGGGTCATTAACGGACCCATTGTCTGCCCCGGATCTGTGTTTCCATGGGCTAGCTTTTCTAACATGTCTATGCGGATTTTATGTAAAGTGTTGCGGCACTATGCTAAAAATTGTAGGCTTGGGTTACCCCGAGGTCCAAGGCTTGCAGGACCATCCAACTTTGGGTTGCCTCGGGTCTTGGTCCACCCAAGGTCGGCCAGGCCAGGCCAGACCTCAATCCCGACTAGAGCCTTGTTTCAGCGGCATAGCTCGGCTATCTAGAGAGAGTGACTAAATGGAAGTTAATCTCCATTTTTCCTAGACAAATTTTCCGGAACAACTTGTATTCTTGTGGTATTGATTGCTTAGAATGAATTGAATTATGTAACTCTTGATTTGACACCTAACTTACCACTAAATATGCTTGGACTTGTTTTGTATTTTTCAAAACTATTATTCTCAGTCGTGCAACATTGACGAAGAAGCTGTTGAAGCTGCCATAGCCAAATGTAGCATGCTCGAGACCTTGGACGTCCGCTTTTGCCCGAAGGTGAGTGGGCCCACCCTCGTATTTATTTCCGTTCTTCCTCGTCAAATTCCTTCTAGACGGCGTGTTATGGAAATCCCACCTCAAACTCTGCCCGATGCTCTATCTAGATTTCCTCGCTGAGCATGAATCGAATGCGGATGGCTTGCTCGAGTTTTAAGCGGATCTTCAGCAGTTTGTCTCCCATATGATATGAACAAGGCTGTATTAACTTTTCTTGCAATTTCCATGTATTTACTTAGTTTTGGGTTATTAGTGCGTGGGCTATTTTACCCATGGTTTGAATAGTGTGTTCCGTGTGTTGCTGTATTCCATTCTTGTTTGTCGATTACGCAAGAAGGTCATCGTAATTTATACTTAAAATACTTTGTTGGGTTTGTCGAGGATACTAGTAGCAGAGAAGTTAGATTATGACCACAGTTCGTTGTAAATGTTGTAGGCATACGCGGGTGGGTATCAATCTATGAAAGTGCAAGTTATTTTTACTTTTTTGATACCTCTCGGTTCTTGCTACAATGCACGACCGGTCGATGTTTATCCTTTCCAAGTATGTAATATTCAGAGTAAGAATTGTGGAATTATTTGTCAAGTGAGCTTGACTTTTATCATTTACTATTGAGATGGTAGAAAGACTAATGAAAGGTAGAGAGAGGGTGGCCAGTGGCCGCAGTCGGAGTCCCCAGAGTTGCAGTCAAAAGGATGTATTGGATCTGAGTTGAGGATAATAGTGGTCATTTTATCCTCAAATCGTAGCTGTTGGCTTGTTTATCCAGGTGAAGCCGATTCTCTGACTCGAGCATGACTCACTCCCACCATTTTCTTCTCTCCCGTGCATTATCTGTTCTGACATGGTGAAGTTGGAGTTGTTTTGCTGTGCGAGGGGCGGATGGTGGCTTCACTTATCTCTTATGTGTTGGGCAACGACTCTAGCTCCGCCCTCGAAGAAAGCTCGGCTAAGCACCGGAGCTTGTGATTAGCTTCCAATTAGTCATCATTTGCTTGCTTTTGGGTATGACTTAGTCCTTTATTTGGAAGCCACTTCCAAGTATTTTATTTTTAGAATTAGTATTAACATATTAAACTATATAAAGAGTATAATTCTATTTACTTATCCCGTAATATGGGTTAGATTCTAACAATTAACATAACGTTGGGTTGTCTTTGCATTCACGAAACAGGCCGTTGCAGTTGAAAGATCTCTGTCTCAAAATCCGGAGGACGCGTCATCTCATTTTCGTAAGCAATTTCAAAATTGCTTCTTAAGTTTTGATCCATCTTGATTGATGCAGCAGCCAATACTTAAAAGCCACGTCACACTTGCTTCCATTTATTTCTTTGATTGTGGGACCATCTCAATCTGTATTCTTCTAATCTTATATCATAATGTTTGGTATAAAAATACATACGAAGCATGCCACGTGTTCTATTTTATAATATATAATTACCCCGTGTGCCACGTAGGTTGCTTTTTTTATTTTTTTTTATTTTATAACTTTAAAAAAATATGACCCGGATCTACCAATGCAAATATTATATATTAAAAAATCTCAAGATAAATTAACATATTGCAAATTTAATAAATCAAAGGGCATTTCCTTTTTTAACTATATCTTAATTTAATTTTAAATAGTAATTAAAATGTTTTAATACACGTGTTTATATTAATATTACGTTTATTTTTTTATTATATTATATAAACATATTTGCTGACGTGTCAAACATAATTAGTTCCATTAAAGTGTAATTAATGTAATAACATTAATTACACCAAATTGTTTGACACGTTAATTTGTATATTTAGAACGAGAGAATAAACATAGAATTATTGCTGTATTAACCATATTAATTTTCTATAATTCGCTCTCAAAAGACGCTATTGCCACAGTGCTAAATTTCAAAATCCTGGCTCTTTCGGATCATCTTCGTCTTGCAGACAAACGACTCATAACAGCAGTAAAAATGGCGGCGGAGGAAACCAGGGTAGTTATGCTTGCGGTTATATTTTGGTAGAATACGCATTACGTTAAAAGTATTCTGCTTAACCCAAACGAGCCGGTATTGATATTTTTTGAGTACCGAGCCTAGCCTGCAGGGCGGGAACCCAAAAGTTTCCCTCAAAGTTCGCTCCTTAGCGTCTCTGTCGCTCTCTCTGCCCGCACCTATTTTGTCAATGGTCTACTCTTAGGGTTCTGAAATTGAATCGTCGGCTATTTTCTGGTTTTAGGGTTCGATTTTGTGGTCTTCTCTCGCTTTTCTAACGCAGGACAGGAAATGAAAATGGTTCTGCGTAACGGTTCGAAGGTTTGGATTGAAGACAGAGAGTTTGCTTGGGTGGCCGCTGAAGTCATTGACCAAGGTGGTAAACAGCTACGAGTCGTGACTGCTTCGGGGAAGAAGGTCAACATTTTGAGTTTGTGTACGAGCTTCATTATTTGCGTTGTGTAAGCAAATGAATTTTGTTGTTTTTTTTTCCTGGTGGATTATGTAGGTCTTGGCTTCTCCAGAGAAGGTGTTTCCAAGGGATGCAGACGAGGAGGATCATGGCGGAGTGGACGACATGACGAAGTTGACTTATTTGAATGAGCCTGGCGTGCTATATAATCTGCAGAGGAGATATTCTCACAACGAAATATATGTAAGATTCCATCTGTATTTATTCAGCTTAAAAACAAGGAGTTTGGTGGTTTACCACAGTGACAGTTGATGTCAGTCCCCATGATTACAGAGCTTACAAAATTCATATAATTATGGATTCTCGTCTCTCTAATCCATGGGTTAGCTCGTGTAGTAGAAATGACTAATGATGCTGCTTGTATACCATTGTTATGCACCACTGGTTTGGTAAGAATCTAACCATTTAAAATAGGCATGGTATTCTGGAGTTCAACTATTTCTATTGATGTGGTGTAACTAGATTGGATTTGAATGAACTAAGAATTGGTGGTTGCGATTTACAATCACAGTGTATGATCTGAGTGGCCATCTAGTATGCCTATATCAATGATCTTGGTAATCAATACTATGTATGCTCAAGCGAATTGAGTTCTATGTTGGATCTAAGCTGATTTGGTAACTAAGTTGGATTTTCTGCCATTAAAGCTGCAATTTTTGGTGTTTAGTAGTTAAGAAATTTGACTAATTGAGGAATTTATTATATACTGAATGTTCATGAATGAAATTTCAACATAAGTTGTGGTTGATTGCTGTTAGCATTCTACGTTGTCTAGTTGCTGAGGTAAAGGATGTCTTTTATGGTTTATTGTATACACTATTTTGTAGACTGAGGGAGTCATAATTTTGAGTTCTATCATTGATTTAGATGGCGTTCAGTTCTTTTGTTTTTCGTTTTGGGCTTAAATAACAAAAAGTTATAAATTTATGTACCTCATCGGTATTCTTTATGATGTTTTTATGGATTTTACTTAAGATCTGCGTTAAAGTTGGACTCTTTTACTCCATCAGACATACACAGGTAGCATTTTGATTGCCGTTAATCCATTCACAAAGCTTCCACATCTGTACAATATCCATATGATGGAGCAGTATAAGGGTGCTCCTTTTGGGGAGCTCAGTCCTCATGTTTTTGCAGTTTCTGATGCTTCTTATAGGTGTGCAATTTTCAATATTTAGTGCTAATAATGTTACTATTGAGTGATGATGACTAATGATCTTTCTTTTTGTTCTTTTGTTTGTCAGAACGATGATTAGTGATGGTCGAAGTCAATCCATATTAGTTAGTGGAGAAAGTGGGGCAGGTAAAACTGAAACAACGAAATTAATAATGCAGTATCTCACATTTGTTGGCGGTCGTGCTTCTGGTGATGATAGAACAGTGGAGCAACAAGTTCTTGAAGTAAGGGTTTTCCTCAAGCTAATCTAATGCATTAATTTGGCATCCTATTTTTTGTGTGCAAAATATTAAAAAAAATCCTCAAGAAAAGAATTTTTGGATCAGTAGAGCTACTTAATTTTTCAACTGAGGTGGATGAATATTTTTTAAGGAATTCATGATGAACATTGATATCTATTGGAGTTGTTGAATTATATTAGTATTAATTGTTGTATGTATCAACATTAATGTCATTTATTTCATAGAATTAGTCAAAAATAGTGGCAAATGTCATTTCCTAGTTTAGATATTATTATCATGCAATTAGTTTTAATTAGTTTCATAATTTGTTGTATTATTTAAAGACGGTTTGCTTCAATATCAATATCAAGAATTTTACTATTAAAAAATCTACATGGTATCAGAGCCCAAAAGCTCATTTTGCTGAAACAAATCTATGGCAACACTATCCATAATTTTTTAGAGTTTTCACACAATAGCAAAAGAGCCACAAACTGAAGTAATCTCTATTACACATTTTGCTTTAGTTAATAGTTATATTTGAGGATCCTCTAGAATTCTCACTTTATGTGGATATCAATGGTTTGTTACTCTAATTGATGATCATATACGAGTATGCTGAATATATTTATTGAAAGACAAGTATGAGGTTGAACAAGTTTTTAAAAAATTTAATCATATGATTCAAAGTCAATTCGGGATAAAAATTCAAGGTTTACGTAATGATAATGGTAGAGAATATTTTTCTCAAATTTTAGAACAATTTTGTAACGAAAAAAGTATTGTTCAACAAAGTTCTTGTAATAATACTCCATAATAAAATGGTGTGGCGCAGAAAAAAATAGGCATATCTTAGAGATTACTAGAGCTATTTTGTTTGCAACAAATGTCCCTAAATATTGGGTGGATGCAACCTTACATGCTGCATATCTTATGAATCAAATGCCAAGTAAAATTCTCAATTACCAAATATCGATTAAAATTCTTCAACATGCATTTCCAAATTCAAAATTGTTCACTTCGATTCCTCTAAAAATATTTGGGTGTACTATTTTTATTTGTAATCTCGATAGAACTGTAAGCAAATTAGATCCAAAGAGCAAAAAATATATTTTTGTAGGTGTAGGATCTAACCAAAAAATATTTAAATGTTTTGATCTTTTCACTGAAAAATTATTTGTCACTATAGATGTTTCATTTTTAGAGGACCGACCATTTGTTAAGCCTAATCTTCAGGGGGAGAATTATAACGAAACTCTCCTACTTTTGATAATTTAAGACCAGTTTTGCCTATCAATCCAACCACATTACAACCAGAAAATGTTTTTCCAGAAGTAATGAACATAATAACTGAACATCAAAACTCAAAAAAAGGTTGAAAAGATGTGCAAGATGAAAGATTATTTGGACAGGTATTTAACAAAAGGTTCCCTCAAAAGGAAAAGTACACAATAAAGCTCTTCACAACAAGTCCAAGAATCTGAATCGGACAATGTCTCTGGACAAGCGTATCTCTTGATCATAATCTCCCTATTGCCGTCAGAAAAGAAAAAATGTCATATGTAAATATCATTTTTCTAATTTTGTTTCAAATGATAAATTGTCGAATTTTTTCTCAACTTTTACTACTAATTTATCTGAAATTGAGATTCCTAGTAGTGTACAAGATGCTTTAAAACATCCTAAACTATACTCGAAGAAATGAGTGCTCTTGACAAGAATCAAATATGGAGTATTGAAAAACTACTAAAAGGAAAAACAATTATAGACTGCAAATAGGTTTTCATTCCAAAATTCAATGCAAATGAAACCCTAGAAAGATACAAAGTGAGACTTGTGGTCAGAAAATTTACACAAACATACGGTATTAACTACTTTAAGACTTTTGCTCCAATAGCCAAGCTTAACACAGTCCGGATTCTATTATCCGGAGCAATAAATCTAGGTCAATCACTTCAACAATTAGGTATTAAAAATACATTTCTTATTGGTGACCTGAAAGAATAAGTGTATATGGAACCTTCTCCGGGCTTCGAAAATAAATTTGGGTCCAATGTGTGCCATTTGAAAAAGATACTTTATGGACTCAAACAATTTCCAAGAACTTGGTTTGAATGGTTTACCAAGTTTGTAGCAAGTCAGGGATATCACTAAGGTTAGTTTGATCACACTATGTTCACTAGGATGACAATCAGTGGAAAAATAATCGTCTTGATACCTATGTAGATAATATAATTCTCACGGGTGATGATTACGAAGAAGCTAATAGATTGAAAAATAAATTATCTCAATAATTTGAAGTCAAAGATTTGAGAGAACTAAGATATTTTCTGGGGATAAAAATTTCAAAATCATCAAAAGGAATTATGATTTCACAAAAAAAAATATGTAATTGATTTATTATCAGAAATAAGAATGAGTGGATGCAAACCTGTCGATACTTCAATTGATCTAAATATAAAGTGGAGAGGTAAAATTCAAGGAAAAAATGTCGACATCTTACAATATCAACAGTTAGTCGGACCATTAATTTATCTATCTCATACTTGACTAGGCATAGCATTCGCCGTAAGCCTGATTAGTCGGTTCATGCATCGTCCTTATGAAAAGCGCTTGGAAGCGGCATACAAAATTCTTCGATACTTGAAAGGATATCCAGGCAAAGGATTGTTATTCAAAAAAACTAAAGATCGTAACAGATGCAGATTTAGCAAGTTCTATTGTTGATAGACGATCTACATCAGGATATTGTACTTATGTGTGGGGCAACTTAGTAATCTGGAGGAGTAAAAAGCAATTGCAAAAAGTAGCGCCGAGGCTAATTATAGATTTATGGCAAAAAGAATATGTGAAGTTTTATGGATTCAACGTGTACTAAAAAAAACTAAAGAAAGATATGAGACTACCAATAAAATTTTTTTGTGACAATAAAGCTTTCGTTAGTATTGCTCATAATCCTGCAAACACATCGAGATTGATCGACATTTCATAAAAAAAAATCTTGACAATGAGAATCTTTGTACCCCATTTGTATCTACCAAAGATCAGATGATTAATATATTCACCCATGGGTTGTTTAAACCTACATTTAAGTTTCTAATAAGCAAGTTGGACATGTTTGATGTTTAAGCACCAATTTGAGAGAGAGTGTTGAAGTTTTTGAATTATATTAGTATTAATTGTTGTATATATCTGTATTAATTTTATTTATTTCATTGAATTAGTTAAAGATAGTGATAAATGTCTTTTCCTAGTTTAGATCCTATTATCATGCAATGGTTTTTTAATTTGTTGTCATTTGTTTTATTATTTAAAGATCGTTTATATCAATATCAAGAATTTTATTATTCAAAAATCTACAATTATATTTTCTCTTTTAGTTTGGAATGATCAGATTTCATAATGACAAACATGTTAAAAATTTTGAAACCGAAATAATTCTCGTAATGTGATTTTCTTTTGCTTGCAGTCAAATCCACTCCTAGAGGCATTTGGGAATGCAAGGACGGTTAGAAATGATAATTCAAGGTTGCCCCATTTTTTTTCTGAGTTATAGTTACAAAATTCTGTTTCTAATTCAGGATTTCTCTTATTGTCATCTAAAAATTTACTTGTTACTTTTTTCTCATTCGAAAGAAACATTGAGATCACCCATAATTTTCATTAACATCACTTGAAAATTTGTAATGCAAGAATTATCTCTGAAGAGATGATAGTGTTGACAGCTATGTACTTGGGAAAAAAGGAAATCTATCCTATGTTCCGTAGTACTTGACGCTACTTCACTGTAAATTAGAATGATCACTGATGTCACTACTTCACTGATATCAGAACAATTTATGATCAGAACAATGCATGTTGGTTGGGGCGCAAAATCATATAGGCATATACTTATGGAATCACTAATGTCATTAGTTTTACTTTGGGTGATTGGTTATATTCATAACTAGAATGAGTTACTGCAAGGATAGAGACAAGTATTTTTTTTAAAGGTCCACACCTATCTTATGTGATGATGATAATAAACTTCAAAAACCTCAGGTATGATCACAAAAATCCTTGTTTATTGTATGCATAGAGTCTAATGTTTGTGCTTATGCTAATCAATAATTATTGAGCTCGAAATAATAGTGGGATAGTCAAGTATTAATTTTGTTGTTTCATTTGAAAGGTGGTGCCAATATCTCTTTTTTTTTTTTGGATTCGTTCTAGATTCTTTCACACAACTAATATAATTTTGATTATGTTGCAGTCGTTTTGGCAAATTTGTAGAGATTCAATTTGATGCTGATGGTAGAATATCTGGAGCTGCAATTAGGACTTATCTTTTGGAGAGATCTCGTGTTGTCCAGATAACAGATCCTGAGAGGAATTATCACTGTTTTTATCAGCTGTGCGCATCTGCGAGGGTAATCCTGCCTCATTTTTCATCTCATTTTGTACGTTTGTCTTGTGTAAAATTTATGTATGATGCTGACCTAAATATGTGATGCTGAATTGATCATGCATTTATGGTTTGTGACTTGTATATTTTTATGCCAATGCTTTTATCTTAGCCAATGCAATCACTTCTAGGATGCAGAGAAGTATAATTTAGATCAACCAAGTAAATTTCACTATTTAAATCAAAGCAAGACCTATGAACTTGATGGGGTGAACAGTGCTGAGGAATACATGAAGACCAGGAGGGCGATGGATATAGTTGGCATAACTCGTGAAAACCAGGTTTGATGTACTTTTAAGTATTCTTTATGCTTCTATGTGGTTTTCCTGGTAAGGGTTCTCATTTTATGTAGTTCGATCATCATTTTTTAGGAAGCTATCTTTCGAACATTGGCTGCAATATTGCATCTGGGCAACATTGAGTTTTCTCCTGGAAAGGAGCACGATTCATCAACTATAAAGGATAAAAAATCTAGTTTTCATCTCCAAATGGCTGCTAATCTGTTCATGTAAGTGATATATGAGAAGAATATGGATTTATTGAGACGGTGATGATTAACTGGTGATAGCATGTCCATGGATGTCATGAAATAAAATATTGTATCAGTATTAATTTCTCGATTTTCCAAAATTAGTAGAACTTTACTTGATCTTCTTATACAACTTTGAAGTTTATTTCTGAAGTTTTAAAGATTACTGAGCAAGTCTTGATCATTTCTGAGTTGAAATTCTTGAAGTATATTAAAATCGTTGCACTGTTGAAAATTGTTCCAAGTTATTGGATATGATCAGGTTACTGATGATTTTGGCATCCTCACGTGCTTATTGAACAACACATGGGCTGCAATTTTCTATAATGACTCTGGAAATTTTAATATCTTGCTCTGGGTACTTTTATTTGACAGTTGCATGGATTTGCAGTGCTGAGAATCTAACTTCACATAGTGCTCTAAAACTAGGTGTGATGTGAATCTCTTAATATCAACTCTCTGTACACGCACAATTCAAACCATTGAAGGAAGCATTATCAAGGCTCTTGATTGTAATGCTGCAGTTGCTAGTCGGGATGCATTGGCAAAGACCGTTTACGCACGATTGTTTGACTGGTACTTATTGACTTTGCAACTTCATCAATTTTATTATTTGCTTGAATATATTTTTAAGTTTTATTTGGTTTTTGATTATTGTTCAGGCTTGTTGACAAGATTAATCAGTCTGTTGGACAAGACCCAAATTCGTCTATGCAAATTGGGGTGTTAGACATTTATGGATTTGAATGCTTTAAGGATAACAGGTGACTCTTTTTCAAGCTATGAATTGAGTTTATTTTGTTTTAGGCTTTTGGTTGCGAAATTTATAGTGAGTGCTTCTCGGTTATAACTTTTCTTACACAGACTGTGTATAAATTGCAATGACCTTCTTGCCTGAACAAAAACTGTATTTGGGATGATTGTTTGACAATTAACTGTGTCAACGAAGCGTGACTTGTTGAGCTGTTTTAATTGCTATAAAGTGTTATTTATAGCTTGTGATTTTACCGTACTATACATCCATTTGCTGAATTTAGCTTCTACCATATTATATGTTTTCCAGTTTCGAGCAGTTTTGCATCAATTTCGCAAATGAAAAGCTTCAGCAGCATTTTAATGAGGTAATAAATTTGTATGCATGTTGAAAGCCAATTGGACATGACTTAGTGTTTCCTTTTTTTTTTCTTCTGTTACAGCATGTATTCAAGATGGAGCAGGAGGAATATAATAAAGAAGAAATTAACTGGAGCTACATTGAATTTATTGACAACCAGGATGTCCTCGATTTAATTGAGAAGGTTTTTGTTGTTAATTCATTTTGTTTTGCGATGATGGATTTGTTTTGCCTGGATTTGTCTGCACATCGTTAAAGTCTTCGTCTAGGGAGCTATGTGATAAGCATACACTGTTGCAACTTATTTACGCTAGGTGAAAGAAAAGAAACAAGGACCAATGAAGAGATATGTTGATTATTGTTATGTTTTGTATTATAGTTTACATTTGATGTTGCTTTCTTTATTAATGTGAATGAATTTTTTGTGCAGCGGAAGTTTTATTTCCTAATCTAATTAGAAAAACTCTTTAGAAAAACGAAATAATTCAATATCAAAGTCTAACTTTTAACATCTAACACCAACCATTAAATATAGGTAAAAAATAAATAATTAAAATAAAATAAAAAAAATTAAATAATATAACGACTAATAAAGAATTAATGGGTTGGGCTTGTGGGTTTGATCTTGTACCGCATCAATCTCTTTCCTTTAAAAGAACTCAATCTCGAATTTTATAGCTATAAAGAATTCATTACGGAGAATATACTTTGCTTGTTAACGCTGGAAGATTTTGAACCGTAACGATCTTCTTATCGAACTACTGAAACATGAATGTATTATCTTGTCCTTCATAAGTCGCGTCAATGTCATAAAGGAAAAAAAAACTGTTCTTTTGATAAGATGGCTTCGTCGTATAATGGAGCACTAGTCACTATGCAAATCTTGACAGAAGGTGTTAAAGATTTTGGAAAGAATGATGACAGATTTTTTTTACCATGAATGTGATGTGATAAATCCTCATTTGGCTCGTTGGGATTGTTTTACTAACCCCAAAATTGAAGTAGAAACTAGAATTGGAATCTTTGAAATCGGGAACCATGGAGATACACTTCAGAGGAGGATACAATGTGGGGCTTGGTGATTCAAAGCATCTAATGCCACTCTTGCATTTGGCTAGACAACCAAATTTTTTGTTGAGTATCCTTTTGTCATCCTAAACGTAGCGCTCTTTCTCTCATATCTTTTGATATTGCATTACCTTTACAATAGCAACAAAGAATAGGATTTTGGTCCTATTTTTGAAGAATAGTTGGATTAGTGACATACCCTTGTGTCACCTATTGACACATACATTTTGGTTTTTTTCTTTTCGTAAAGACATCTTCATTGCCCTTTTGTACAATTTTGTGAGGAAGTTGTGTCACATCTCTTGACATATCAGAAGCCTAGCAATTTTCAAATTAGAATCCTTTTTCCACTCGTGTTTTTTAGAGGCTGGTTTGCAGCAAGGTCAAGATTTTTGACTTTTTTTTTTAAGCACTTTGGCTCCATAGGGCGGTCATACAACTTTTGAGGAAAAGTTGCCAAATAATAGTTCTTTGTAAGATTTTTCAAAATGGATAGATACTTGTAAAATAGGAATTACCTTTTTTCCATCAAGGTCTTAAGTTTTATGTTTTGCTTTTCTTTTGAGGAGAATTTGTTATTGTCCCTTGCCCATTTTCAGTACACAATTAGTTTCTTATTAATAAAAATTAATCGATCATAGATATGGAGTAACTGATTTGGTTTTATAAAATTGTACTAGTCAATTAAGATTGAGTGTCAATTTTGCTGTTTGATTTTAATTGTTTTGGTTATTTATCTGCAGAAACCTGTTGGGATAATTTCTCTTCTTGATGAAGCTTGGTACACTTTGAGTTCTTGAAGAAGAATTGGTTGGGTTTGTTCTATTAAATGTTTGCTTTTACACTATATCCTTATCCTGATTTTTTTTATATATGCAGCATGTTCCCAAGATCAACCCATGAAACGTTTTCAACCAAATTATTTCAGAACTTTCGTGGCCATCAAAGATTAGAAAAGGCAAAATTTTCAGAAACAGATTTTACGGTTTCCCATTATGCTGGAAAGGTGTGTTTGCATCTTACTTTAATGAGCAGGGAGAATAGTGTTTAACTCAAAGTTGAGACGTTTTCTTTCTCATGCAGGTCACTTATCATTCAGATACATTTTTGGAAAAAAATCGTGATTACGTAGTGGTAGAGCATTGCAACTTATTGTCTTCTTCCAAATGCACTTTTGTTGCTGGTCTATTCCCTTTACTCCCAGAAGAATCTTCTCGGTCTTCTTATAAGTTTTCTTCTGTGGCCTTTAGATTCAGGGTGAGATTATTTTTTTCTATCTACATACTGCAATATTTATTTGGGCTGCCTCCTTCTGTAATATTTATTTGGAGGACCAGTCTACTATTTTGATGCGTGCTGGACTACTAAAAGATTATCCTTAATAATTAGTTACATTGTGTCATTACGCCTGATGAATTATTGTATTTGTATTCATGTCATGGAATTTATTTTTTGGAATAAGAAACTGTTGACAGAGTGTGGAATGTTGGCAGAATCTAGCGGAATTGGTTTTCTTATGCTCCTAATCAGGATGATTCGAAGGTGTTTCGTTTTTGAGGATAGATTTTCCTTATAGATATTGTTGTGTAAATTATAGTTAGACGTAACAAATTTAACCATAGCCAACAGATTTACTGTATTTAGATAAATGAAATTTCTGCTTTCTTTTTCTTACTAGAACTTTGGACCATTTTAGTGATTTACTTTTTGTTTTGGTGCTTTTAGCAACAACTTCAAGCACTCATGGAGACCCTCAATTCAACAGAACCTCATTACATACGGTGTGTGAAGCCCAATTCTATTAATCGGCCTCAGAAGTTTGAGAATCAAAGTATTCTACACCAACTACGATGTGGGGTCAGTAACTTCTGAGCTATTAATCTCTTCTTAAATGTCGCAAGCTGACATGCTGTTTTAGCTTCAAATATTTGTCTTCATATTTTTTTTTTTTTACCGTTTCATGTATTGCATGGTGTAATATCCATGCATCAGCCTATTATTACTGTCAATTATGATTAATGTAAAAGTGACTTTCTTTCTCATTGAAGTGCTTATTTCAAGTTAAATCGCAGCTAGTTATTTCTGCTGTTTATACAACAATATATTTGTCTACTGGTGCAAATGTGTACTTGTTGGTCATTGCCTTGCTTAATGAATTGGTGGATTATTATTGCGATGTTAAGTAAGTTTGTTGACTGTTATTTGTTTACAGGGTGTTTTAGAAGCTGTACGGATAAGTTTGGCTGGTTATCCCACTAGAAGAATGTATTCAGAGTTTTTAGATCGTTTTGGACTTTTGGCTCCTGAACTCATGGATGGAAGGTTTTTCTTAAAAGAAAAATGTTCTTAGCATGTTGTTTTGTTGCATGTCCTAGGGCCACTAAATTCGTTTTTTTATCCATCTACTATCTACTCTGTCTTTAATCTCCGACTACTGTATTACTGTTAGGGATGCATAAACTAGTGAAGCAGTTCTTTTTTTTGGAATGCACCTCATATTTCCTTACCAAAACATTTTAATGGGTTTTTTGGAACTTATTAATGCAGTTATGATGAAAAAGCTACAGCAGAGAAGATTTTACAGAAGTTAAAGCTTAGTAACTTTCAGGTTTGTAGCCTAAAAGATCATTATTCTTCCTTGTTTTGCAATTACATGTTCTTTTGTTTAGGCTTTGTTTGTCTGTATCATGAAAAAAATACTCTCTAGAAATAGAATTGTCCTTTTTTTTGGTCTTCAGTTCATCTGTGTATGTCTTGCCGGTTAGCAAGTGTTCGATTCAACTGCTTTCAGTTATTGGGCTGCTGTTTTTTTTATGGTGTAATGTAGCTGGCACACAATTACTATATTAGGCAGAATCATCCATGACTTTTATATTGTTTCTTTTCTTTTCATAGTTGGGGAGGACAAAGGTGTTTCTTAGAGCTGGTCAAATTGGTGTTTTAGATGCTCGACGGTCAGAAGTATTGGATAATGCTGCAAAGTGCATTCAACGTAGACTGCGGACATATTATGCACACAAGGAATTCATCTTGATCCGATGTACTGCAGTTGAACTCCAAGCATACTGCCGAGGTTTGTTTTCTTTATTTTCAGTTTTATCATTGACTTGCAGAAATAAGTTGTGTTGCGAATCTAATGTTGTATTAATTTTGTAGGATGTCTTACTCGAAAGATGTATACTGCAAAACGAGAAACCAGTGCTGCTGTATTAATACAAAGAAATGTTCGCAAGTGGCTTTTATGGCGTGCTTATATAAAAATTCATTTTGCTGCTTTAGTTATACAGTCTAACATTCGTGGTTTCTTAACTCGACAAAAAATTTTGCATGGAAAGAAACATAAAGCAGCAACTTTAATTCAGGTAATTTTGTGGTTTAATCTTTGTATTTTTTTGTTAATATTTTGTGTTTGGCTTGTTAGGCGACATTGGTGAAATGGTAACCTTTGTTATCTACCTATATTAAGGGAAGATATTAATTTCTCTTTTGACATTTCTTTCCAGTTTTCACGAAACTTATATTGCTGGAAACAGAGTCAATGTCAATGTAAACAAAATATTGAATCCACATTCTTGAATAAAATGAGAGTAGAAAAATGTTTTAAATATAATAGAGAAATACCCCTCTAGGATAAAATGTGTTTTTTATCAGTGCCATTTAGTTTCATTACCTACTTCAATTTTTTTTGTTAACATACCTCTAAGAACATGTTTCTCATATATGAACATTTCGATAAGAATTTGGGATTTCTTATTCCCAAATCTGAAAACGTTTGGCATTAAGGGCACTACATGGAACGTGTATATAATGTAGAAGTAGAACCTAAACTAGAACCAGAATCATGCAAAAGTGAGCATTATTATATTCATGAAAAACTTATATTTGCTTGTTCTCTTGTTTGTTTGGATAATGGCTTTACGAGTTATCAAAACCTCAAGTTCATAGAAAAGCCAGACCAATTCGTGGACTTCTGGTTCTTGCTTTTTGAAACCAGAAAAGGAACTGGTAAAATCAAACCGAACCGGCTTTCACGGTGTTCTATTCTAAAAACAAATATAATATTTTTTTTATAAACATAATAGGTTCAGATTTTTGGACTGGGTTTTAGGCTAGGGTCGGGTTGTTCGAAAGGTTTGGTTCTTTTTTTTTGTGGATTAATCCATGTTTCATCTTCTAATGGTTCAGATAGTTTTTGAAAAAAACCTGTTAACCAAATCGTCATCCATGGTTCTATATGTTTGCAAATCCTTTATTGTTTCCAGAACATTAAGAACTAACCTGAACCAGATTGAACTGCATGGGTTGGTTTAACTTTCGGTTTTGGTCTAATTCTGCCACCCCTAATAAATAGAATGTCCTTTTTTGGGACAGTCTTTTAACTCTTTGGTTAAGTATTCAACATCTAGTGCTTGTGGAAAAATCTCAAACATCACTTAAGATTTTTGTTTATTGAGTTTTGATTGCTTCATCCTTCAAATATATTACTCTTATTCTTATAGTAAAATAAGAAATCACTCTTTCATAATGAAGGAAGAGAGAGTTATGACTGAAATATGAATTCTATATATTTATGTATTTTATAAGAATTATAACTTTTCTAGACAGTGAACACTTGAATTGAGTTGTGAACTAAGCTACATTTTGACATTTTTCTTCTACAAATCGAGTTTTTACTCATTTTTTTCAACATTCTTCTCGTATTGCTTGTTATATATTGTTTGATTTTGTACACTGGCCCTGATGAATATCTCATTATCGTGTCAAGTGCAGTTGTTTATATTGCTTTACTATATGATAAAACCTTTCAGGCCCGATGGAGAACATACAAAGTTCGTACTGCTTTCCGCCATGACCAAGCTTCCGTGGTTGCTATCCAGTGTCGTTGGAGACAAAAAGTGGCAAAAAGAGAACTTCGAAGGCTTAAGCATGTGAGAAATATTGTGCTCAGGAAAAAAATAGATACATTTTTTGTCCTTTTTTCATATATAATATCACTTTTGGCAGGAGGCCAATGAGGCTGGAGCATTGCGATTAGCTAAAAGTAAACTTGAGAAGCAAATCGAAGAGCTAACATGGCGGTTACATCTAGAAAAGCGACTGCGGGTATGATTCTTTACTATTACTGACGGTGCAGCTTCTTCAAAACATGAAGTAAGGGTGCCAGCTAGCTAATTGTTAAGTGTTACAAAAAGTACTTAGTCTATTTATTTTAGTGTTTCTCTTGAGTTTTTGGTAAACAACTTACATGCCTTAACCTTATGCTTCATGTAGTGGTATAAAAATTCTTTTCGAACAATTTTATTTGTCGAAAATATTACTAGAGTAATTTTTTCTAACGAAGTAGATTAACTATCGATTAAAAGCAGTAATAAAAAATTATTATATCTAACCTCATAAACCAACAGTTTTGCCAGCTGAATGGTACATGTTGTTAGCATAATTCTTACTATTAAGTCATGAAATGAAGGTTTCCAATGAAGAGGCCAAGTCCATTGAAATTTCAAAGCTTCAAAAGATGTTGGCATCTCTTAACCTGGAGTTAGATGCCGCAAAATTAGCAACGATTAATGAGTGCAACAAAAATGAAGTGTTGCTGAATCGGTTGGAATTGTCAGTGAAAGAGAAGTCAGCTTTGGAAAGAGAAATTATGACAATGGCAGAGTTGAGAAGGGAAAATGCATTGCTTAAAGTAAGTCATGAAATTCTGTTATTTGCATCACAGTTGTTACACTATCAATTTTAACTTGCATAATTGATTGAAATTTCTTTCCATAATGGGTTTTATTGAAGTTCGAAGTGCTATATATTTTTGAGGACCTATTAGCGCCTTGGTTGGATTATTTTTATTAAGATCGGTGCTCATGCTTGTATGGACTTATTCAAGTTTCTTTATTTTCATACTATGAGGTTTCGTGTGCGAAACCATCCCCCCAAGAGTTTCTTTTTGCATGCCGATCTTTGTTGTCCTTTTTTGTTCCAATTATTCTCTAATTTAGGAGACTTTCCTTCAAATACAATTTCTTCTCTTTATAGAATTCATTGAAAGCCCTGGAGAAAAAAGATTCAGCTCTGGAACTTGAGCTAATCAAGTATCAGAGAGAGAGTGATGAAACCATTGAGAAGCTGAAGGAAGTTGAAGAAAAATGTTCTCAGCTTCAGAAGAATGTGAAAAGGTCTTTTAATTAAGCATTTTCTTTGAATATTGGTGTACTATTATTGATGATTTTAGCCTCAACTAACTTATGCTTCACTGCCTTCTATCTTTATCTTGTTTTCCTTTGTTCCTTTTTCCCTATTGGTAGTATTTGGCTTCTGATGTTATTTAATTGTATCTTTGCTTGTTTCCACGTTTTATGTTTCACATATAGTTTGGAGGGAAAACTCTTACTTCTAGAGAATGATAATCATGTTCTACGACAAAAGGCATTGAGTGCAACTCCAAAGAGCATCCGGCCTGGCATTATGAAGTCATTATCAGAGGTGTTGATTATCTTTGATTCCGCAATTGTTGTCTGGGTGTTTTTGAGTGTTACCTATGTTTCTTGTTTGAACACTTCGGTGTCTTCACAGTTGATTTTGCATATTTTTCCTTTTAAGCGGTTTTGATTTTCACATGAGATATTTGACTTGTATACAGAAATCCTCCTGTGCTCTGGGCATTACTCCCCAAGTTGATCAGAAGTCTTTATTTGTAAGTTATACCCCTCTTTTTAGCTTCTGTTAGACTATATTGTTTTTTCCAAATTATATGCTTTTATTTGTTTCTTTGATGCAGGAGTCACCGACCCCAACAAAACTTACTGCACCCTTTTCGCATGGCCTGACAGAATCTCGACGATCAAAGCTGATAATCGAAAGGCATCAGGTCTTCTGGGATCTCTTAAAAGTTTATGTACAACATTTTTTTTCCTTAAGCGGATAGTGCCTTGAGTAGCTTCTTACCACATGCTGATCATTCGTAAGAGCATGAAAGAATTTTTTTTGTGAACAGGAGAACTACGAATTCCTCTCCAAGTGTATTAAAGAGAATTTGGGCTTTAAAGGTGGTAAACCACTTGCTGCTAGCATCATATACAGATGTCTTCTTCATTGGCGTGCTTTTGAATCTGAAAGGACAGTTATTTTTGACTTCGTAATTGAAGGGATCAATGAAGCTCTGAAGGTGACTCACTTGTTTCATCCTTGTTCCATTCCAAGCAACATTGCTGCTTCCTTAACTACCATTTATGAGATGACCATAGACCTTGTGTTTGAAAATTGGAATAGGACATCAATTATATTCTTTTTCTCTTCCTGCGCCAACTTTTATTATTGGTTCACAACTTACTCAGATTGGTGTTTCAATACGTGTAAAAAAGATATGAAATTACTAGGATAACCTAGGTTGACTAAGTTGTTTTGTTAATCCATACTATGTGAAGCAATAATTTGGTCATTAGATTTCTGATTATTGGTGCATTTTATGTTGTTGTATGAGTTTATCATTTTTATCCTCACTACAAAGAACCAACTAGACGCACTACCCTAAGCATTTCAATTATATAATTTATGTCCCAGTATTTGTTGAATTTTATTCAATCCTATGGAGATTTTTTTTTATTATTTTTTAAAGCAAGTTAAAAGAAATTAATCTTTTGTCCTATCATTGGTGAAACCATAAGTTAAAAGATAAATTGATGAAAATTTTGTTGTTCCTTGTCCGCAAATATTCAAATTTTGATATATTTTTCTCCATTGATTGATATATAATTTTCGTTTACTGGTTTAGCACTGTCTAATGCTCGCATGATTTGAACTCTGTCAGGATGAGGATGAAAGCATTACGTTGCCATATTGGTTGTCCAATTCATCTGCACTGCTATGCCTTCTGCAGAGAAATTTACGATCAAATGGATTTCTAACTACAACCACACAGCGTACAACTGGGTCAGCTAGCAGAACTGGGCAAGTGAGTTAGCGACCTCATCATGAACTTATTTGCCTCTTTTATATATGGAGTTATGTGCATGCTTCTCCATTTCAATTTCAATTTGATGAATTTCAGAAGCTCAATTGGATCCATATTTGTTACACAATACAGATTAGTTTAAAGAATGAATATCCAAGGAGATTTTTCTTTTTTTAATTTTGGTTGAGTAGAAGGAGTCAATAAATAGAAAATATTTATCTGGTACTGTGAGGAATGTTTAACTTATTGTACTTTAATTTTAACGTTGTTAAGATTGTGGAGGAAAATTATCGTAAACTAAGTGTTTACATGTATTTCATTTTTATACGGATTCTTCCCTCTCATTTTTTGTAATTTCTTCTTTTTAATACACTAAGTTTCTTAAAAAAACATTTGAATTCCGTTTCTTAAAGAAGCATTTTAATTCCATTAGTTGAAAATACACTATTTTTCTAGATTAGGTAATATGAGCTATTTACATTTTTTTTTTTGCCAATTACTAGGGGATAAAATCACCTTTCAAAATTATGGGCTTTGAAGATGGTATATCTCATCTTGAAGCAAGATATCCAGCTATACTCTTTAAACAACAACTCACCGCTTGTGTAGAAAAGATATTTGGCTTGATTCGCGACAACTTGAAAAAAGAGCTATCTCCACTCTTGGGCTTGTGCATTCAGGTGACTGGTATTGCTTATTGTGGATCTGAATAATACTTGAATCAAAGTAGTTCTACCAATGCATTATTACTGTTGTAAAATGCTTACTGCTGTATATATTTCCTTGTGTCTGACATGTTGCTTTCCCTAGCAGTTTTTTTTTTGTAATTAAATTGCAGAAAGAATTTTGATTATATTTGTATGTTTTTTTATGATGTTGAAGGCACCAAAAACTACTAGAATGCATGCTGGAAAATCCTCAAGATCACCTGGTGGACTTCCTCAGCAACCTCCAACTACTCAGTGGGACAACATTATCAAATTTTTGGATTCTCTGATGAGTCAGTTGAGAAGAAATCATGTATGTCTCTGCTCTCACTTTTTCTCTGTACGCTGATACCCAACCATGTAAAGATAACAGAAGCAAATTGTCGGGTAGCATTTCTTCTGGGGGTGGTAGGTGGGGGTGGAGGTGGAGCGTCCGATGAAAGTTGGATGCTTGATTTAATTTAGGAATGTAACTGTTATAATTTAAGAATGGAGTCATCAAGTAAAGACTGAAAAGTTGTACACAACAAGCTTTTCTTACTATTTACCAACTATTTTATGTCTCAACAAAAAACTAGAGGTTGTAAAAGGTCCTTGAATCCTTAGATTTCTGTCTAAATTGAGCTTGTACAAGGACCTTGAATTCTTAGATTTCTGGCTAAACTATGAGTTCTTAAGACTTTTGTTTTACTCCTCTTCCACTCTCTTATCTATTGGTAGGAGTAAACTAAATGTAGCTCTCCTCGATAATTCTGTCTAATCTTATTATCTCATCATCTGCTGGGATTCTTTGTGGTATTTTTGTCTTATTTATAGACTCCTTTCAAGCATTGATATGTAGGAATAATTGAATTCTTGAATGGAGAAGCATAATTTTATTGTAAATAGATTTCACAACATTGCAAAATATTTTTTTTCTTCTTTAAATGCTTTATCTCATCCCCTTTTCCTTATTTTTTCTTTAAAACGTCAATTTGTTTTACTTGTGTGGAAGCGATTGATAGTGTTTGTATTATTCTGTCTATTTTTTCATGCTGATAGCTAGTTTTGATTGCATTTTAGTTGAATTATATCTTTCTTCACGAGCTTTACTTGAGCAGGTACCCTCCTTCTTCATTCGAAAATTAATTACTCAAGTGTTTTCTTTCATCAATATATCACTTTTCAATAGGTAAGCAGTTGCAGTTATCTATTATATATCTTTTAGATAAATGGTTTGTGACATACCCTTATCTTCTCTTTGGTAGTCTTCTTTTGCGCCGTGAATGTTGTACATTTTCAAATGGAGAATATGTGAAATGTGGGTTAGCAGAACTAGAGAAGTGGATTGTCAATTCCAAAGAAGAGGTATATAAAGTTCTATTTGCAATGTTTTTCTGAACTTCACTTCTTTCTGCCTAAATTTCTATGTGATGTAGTATGCCGGAACGTCATGGCATGAGCTAAATTATATAAGGCAAGCTGTTGGATTTCTGGTATGTGTCACACAAGTCGTCCCTCTCTAATTTCTATGTCTATGACATGCACACCATGTCTGACATTTTGAACAATGCATGAAGGTATTAAATCAGAAGAGGAAAAAATCACTTGAAGAGATAAGACAGGATCTTTGTCCGGTATGTTTTTCTTGCATATTGATCCTTCAAATATATTGAATTTGTCATGAAATCATTTAGTTGTCTTTTAACGATCAGGAAACCATTTTGAAATTATCTTTTTGATCATTGGTCAGGCACTGACTGTTAGACAAATTTATCGGATAAGTACAATGTACTGGGATGACAAATATGGTACCCAAAGTGTATCAAACGGGGTATGTTACATTTTCTATCATTTTTAGGGTAATAATCTATGTATTTAGACCGATTGGTTCTTAGATCATTGTTTTTTCTGTAGGTGGTTGCTGAAATGAGAGAGATTTTAAACAAGGATAATCAAAACTTGACGTCCAATTCCTTTTTGTTGGATGATGATCTAAGGTAAACCGTGCATATCATCAGAATATTGTCAATAGTACAGAAGATAAAGTAAATGTTTCATAATAAGATATTTGTTCTTGTCTCCTAGTTTTTTGTGACTTTTGATTGTGGTCAGCGAAATCAGGTTTCTTGGCTTCTTTTTTTATTTGAATTTTTGGGTAGTGGTAGGATAAGTTCTATGTATTCAGTGTACAAATTGTAGAGCAGTCTAACAATGGGAGAAATTTAATTTCATTACCAAAAATGTAGCACATAGCCAAGTCATACATAAGATATCTAATTTCCAATAAGTTGAAAATTTGATTAAGCACCACTACCTGCTAAGCTCTTAAAAAAGCCACAATGAAGTTGGGTTATGTAGTCCAATAGATTCCTTGCTCACAATTAACTTTTACCTGATGCAGCATTCCATTCTCTACTGAAGACATAGATATGGCTATTCCTGCTATAGACCCATCCGACATTGAACTACCCACTTCCTTATCAGAAAATCCCTGCGCACAGTTTTTGATTCGGCATTAAAATTCGATGGTGCCGACAGTGGTTTTCATCTTTTAGGAATTTCCACTCTAGCTGAAGAATTTGGCCTTTCTCCTACTCGGTACACATGTAGCTGAAGAAGTCAAGCTTGACTTTCCGAATATATGAAGCTGACTTGGGGAGTAGCTCTAACTTGGCTAAGGAGGGGCCACTCTGTAGGACTTGATCTCAATTACTAGCATATGTAGACAGTAGTAGTAGTTATCTGGATTGCAGGGTAATACATACCAATTGTAAAAGGCTGTTGCCTTTCTTTTGTAAATGGTCGGATAGCATTTGTATGTACCATATAATATATGCTCTTTATTCATTTTATTTTTTAGACTATGGTTGGTCCAATTTTGCCCCTACATTCCTGATGTTATTTCATAGAAACGACTTAATTACTGATCGTTCTTCTGATGTATTCCTTTATTTTAAGGCTGTGTTTCATCTTTGTCAATGCCCATTCACTTGTTAGATTAAACCCATTGCCATTGGAATGACCTTCAATTTGGAGTTGTAAGTTTGAATCTGGGGTTAGGTTTTGAAACAAAACCTGGTTTTCCCAAGTTATCTCTCGTTTTATTGTACAAAACCTGATTTTCCTACTTTCTTGGGAAGTTCCAGAGATGAACAAATTAGGAGACTAAATGTTTCAGCTTTTTGTTAAGGGCTTCTTACACTAACTGATTCATTTGGTCTTGGTGGCAGCAGGAGCACATTGTTGCACATCGGCCACTGAGAAGGACCGCCACGTTGAGAAATTACACGGCGGGGGCAAATGGGAAGCCACATTCTTGCCAGATGCTCTGGGTAGATGGTATAATCCCGGACATAAGGGTGCTGATCTTGAATTCCAGTCTTCGCGGTTAATACTCTCGCCGGAGCTGGACATGGCGATGGCTAATGCCAATGTGCTTCTGTTAGAGCTGATACCTCTCTTTGATATTCCAAAATTGCCACTTCTTCGGGAGATTGCTCTGTTCTTGTCCCAAACGTGGCTGAATGCAAGTAAGTTTCTGCGTTTTCTGGTGTAGGCGTTCTCAGATTTAGCGATATCTTTCATGGAAGAAGCATTAGCTAGAACTGTGAACGACTTGGATTTGCCATTGTAGAACTTTGAGATGCCTCTCCTGAGACAAATTCAGATCAATGCGTTATCTTCACCGTGAAAACTGTATTACGTCAATCAACAATCAGTCTTCAAGTGTAATCAATTGAATTGATTACGGGTCAATCATGAAAATGCTGTTTCCAAATGGATAATCAAGTTCTTACTGAAAAAAAAAAAAAAGAAAGGATAATCAGGTTGCATATACCTCAAAGGCAATGCCTCCTCCAATGACTCCATATCCAAAGGCTCTTCACTCGAGCTCTTGCTCTGAGCCTCGTTCTCTCCGCCCTCCTCGTAGTTCGATAAACTTCCAGACGCATCGCTATTCCTTCCAATCGACGACGAAGCCAAAGAATCGCAAGAATCCAAGTCCGGCGATGAGGCGTCAGAACATCCGCCTCTCGGCCTCCTGCAAAACTCTAATTTCCCGGTAGAATTTTGATCGGCTCTCCGAACAGCACCCAAAGCAATCGACATGACCAAAACGCCGGCCTCTGAAGTGACAGAACCAGAAGGAGCGCGAGAGGTAGGCAAATAAAAACTCTAGGCAGAAGAAGACGGAAGAAGGTCGGGTTCAAGACATGAAAAACGCCATTGATACGGGAACAGGAAGCGCTGCCTCCCTCGTCTTTCTTCACAAGGAAAGAGACAGGATTTTGAAAGAAGAAACATTAATTTATAGAGTAGGTAAGCAGTTAATCATCCTTTGAGCACCGTGGCTCTGATCCTTAATTACTTGATTAATCGCTAACGACCTTTTCCCCTTATCCACGCACATTAAATACGACTGTAACGAGTTAAGTTCTGGTGGATGCGTCCACACCCTATCAAAATGTTTTTTTTTTTTGGTCAACTTAAATTTGTGGTAAATACTTTTGGGTTTCATAATCTACCATTAATTTCATTTTAAGTTATTATTTTCTGATTAAAATTTTGCATCTTACCGTCTTCTTGTCAATGAATATAACATAAAATGTCTCGTAACTTTATCACCGACCCTGGAATATCAACTTCATAGTAAATAATTACCCTCTTAATCATATCCAAATCGGCAATCGTCGTAGTTACATGCTCGATAGTAACAAAAAAAATAAATTAATTTATTAAATACATAAATGAAAACTATAGGAGACTATTTAAAATTATAAAGAAGTCCCTGAAAATAACCAAATTGAAACTGTGACAGAAAATTTGTACTTTAATTATGGGTGAAGGTTAGTTGGTTATACTTTAATTACCGTCGTTATTTTCAAAGAAGCCTGTAAACATGATGATACAGATCATTGCCACGTACGGCGCGTGAGGAACAGGCGATTTTAATAACCATATTTAAAGACAATTATTGACCACTGGTTCATTGCCGAAGCCGACACGTTGAACGATTGCGTGGTGTACGTGGTGAAGCTTATCCAAACCAACGTTTAGAAGTGGGACCCACAACGAACAATCGCTGTCGACAGAAAGATGTGGGTCCCGATTGGAGTAGCTATAGGGCCACGTGTAAGCTAGTCGAGCCGCGTGGCATCCGGTCAGTCATTGGTCACTACGCTCCAAATAAGCGATGGTCCAAGCATAATCCGTAGAAAATAGATGAATAATATTAATTAATTGATAAACAATGGAAAAATATATTCATATTTTCTTATTTGGGACGTTTAAAATAATAATAATAATAATAAATAAGAAAATAGGTTGATAAATTCCCATAAAATACCCAGAAATTAAAGAGCACCAGAGAGAGGAAGTGGGGTTAGAAGCACCGGGGACTTCAAACTATGCTGAAGTTCTTTGTCATTCATTTATAGCCACCGTCCCCTGCTTGTTTCTAGTTGCAGAGGGGAGAGAGAGAGAGAGAGAGAGAGAAGGATCTGCAACAAAGCTTGGGAATTTCACTGTGGAGTAAATTTAAGATACTCCGTTTATGTTCTTAAAATATTGTCTGATGAAACAGCAAGTACATCTGAAGATCTGGAGGCAATTGATACAGGTAACAGTTATAAGCAAAAACACAACCAGAAAAAGATTGAGCACAATTCTTCCTACTTCACTAAGTTACCTACGAGTTTCTCACAGGTGGAATTAATGCAGCAGCTATGAAGAGTTGGGGGGTGGCTCAAGTCCCAGCCTCTCTGCCCCTCACGACCATTTTACTGACAGATGCCTTTGTCCAACAAAACTCTGAACGAAGATCCTCTCAATGGTTTTAGCACGTGCAGAGAATTTACAGAATCCATATTTAGAACCATGAAATTACACGCAATCTCCTCCTGGGCAATATTGGAGTTGTTCAATACACTTGAGTACCAAAAAGTAAGGCGCCAACAAAGTTTAAAATGCAGCTAATTGCCTTGGCCAAACTTCCAAGGACCAACAAGTTTCAAGACTGGTAAACAGACTGATACAGATGAAGTAATACGCCCAAAAAATGGCCACTTAGACAATGCAATAGAACAGGTTCCGTGGGTAATTCATTTGAATTGCTTCCATCAAAATCCAATGATAATTCTACATTTTTCTAATGTTATATTTATGATACCAATTTAAGGACTTAGAATTTTTTAGTCAGTGTGATGCATATTAGCCCATCATTACTTGCACAAAATGGAAGTCAGAGTTACATTCTACTGATGTACAAAAAACTACTAAAGCTTTTCAAAGCAACAGATGACTAACTAACTTGACTCTTTTTGATTAAGCATTGTGAGACTAGATATTATTATAAACAAACCGGAAAATAACAAGTCGTGCAAATACGAAAATTCTTGCTTTTTCCACTCGTAACGAAAACCATGGTTGTGTCTGTAAATGAATTTCGACTTATATCTTTCATTTAGTTATTTCAATAGTCTGTAGGTAAAAGGTGACGAATACATAAATGGACGAAATTTGGGAGCGGAATAGAAGGTGGATGAGCTCTAGCAATACATGGACACAATTCATTCCTTTTGTAAGAGCAACGAGCCTATTTTTATCCCCCTCGTGAAAATAGTTGGTGGTTTAAACACTACAGAAACATGCATAAAACGAAATTGTTCATTACAGCATCCCATTTCCCCACCCAATTCAAAATCAAATGCACAATTCTATCAGCAGGTAATGAGATTGAAAAAGAAAAAAGCAAAAAAGCAAAAAGATGTCGTTCACCACCAGCTTAACGACTTGTGAATCTCAAAAACCCAAAATAAGAATTTACTCAGACGTCAGATTACAACTAAAAAAGTAGAGAAAATATATACTATGAAACAATTCAAATTTCATATTGCTCATAAATCTTCAGATAACGATTCTGAAATTCGACACGAATGGTTAGTCGCGTTAAAATAAGGCAAACTCGTTCCTATTCAACATCACGCTCAATAATTTAAAAAAAAAAAAAAGACATCTATCCAAGGAGCGCACCGGAAAAAAAGTTATTATTGGACGGATAAAGTACTACTACTTTCCTACAATGTTGGGAACAAAAAGGACGAAATCGAAAGAACAGAAACCAAAATGAGAAACAGACCTTTGAAACGAGTTCAAAGAAAAAGGTTCTTCCAAAATGGGCAACTAGGGTTTTCAGAGAAAAGGATTGTCTAGGAGAAAGTAGAAGGTGGAGGAGAGCAGAGGGATCACACTTTCCCCTTTCCCCTTTCTGGATAAAAGCGTAATAATTTGCTAACCCGTGGTCCTTTTCGTCTCTTGCACTTTCATCCAGATTTGGACATTGCCCAGGTTTCCGGCGCGCTTTTCCTACTGAGCAGAAAAATAGCCATTTGCAGATCGTTATTTACAATTATATCCTCCCCAGTAGATTCTGTTTCATGTTGTCCAGGTGGAAGCTTTTCATTGGATCCCCGTTTTAATTCAGTGCTATTCAACAACCTAACCCAACCTAACTTGTATTCTAGTTGGTCAAAAAAATAGACGAATAATTACTTATTCATACGTTCATTTCCACCTTCGTCACAGTCGAAGATTATCTAAACAATTAAAATACTAATCAAGATTAAGACAATAATCATCGGCCAATAAGAAATTTCTTGACCATGTAATTGAATTGATCTGGGTACTCTATCTGGGGAATGTGACCCGACTTCTTAATCACCTCCAGCTTTGCCTTCTCTCCAATTAATCTGTCATTAACAAAACAACTAATTCTTTATCCAACAGATTTGACTGAAACTGACAATGCATGAGAGTAAACGAGAGAAATTTACTGGGTGAGCTCAGCCGCCATCTCCAATGGAAATATATTGTCGTGCTCTCCCCATATAATCAGAACTTCCTGTTACCAACCGGAAAAAGTTTCAGCTCATCGAAGCAGGAATGGAATTTGGTTTGGAGGTGTGAGAACTAGACCTGATGAAGAGGGAAAATGTTCGCTGTGTCCTCCCTTCCGATCGTCAGCCCCTTTAGTAGTTCCGTTTTCTCCGCCCTGTTCTTCGAGTAAAATGTCTGCGACCATTGACAATTCTCTTTCTTTTTTAATTTATTTTCAAAGAAAAGCCGATCGAAATTCAGCGGAATTAGGAAAGAAGAGAGGAAGTAGGTGAAAATCAGACTTTTACGAAGTCGTTGAAAAAGAAATCCGGTATCATTGCCGGTGTGCGATTATACGCGACGAACGCCAGTAGTCTCCGGAGCTGCTTCGCCGTTTCTGGCAGCAGAAGATCCTCAATTTTCTCTACTTTTGCCCTCTTTAGTAACTTCTCACCGTCTTTTTGTCTCCTGTTGATCCCTGAGCTGGCAATTATTACCTTTTCCACTCTCTCCGGAAACAGCCTCGCCACATGATACGACACCATTCCGCCGTAGCTAGTTCCCATAAGGTGAAATTTCTTCAGTCCGAGCTTTTCTGCCAGCTTTCCGACGGAAACGGCCTGAAAGAATTCTGTCCTCTCCGATGACCTGGTGGTGGAGTCGCCGAAGAAGACGAGATCGGGAACGTAGACATCGAATTCAGACGTTAAGAACTCTACCTGATTCTTCCATTGAAAGATCGCCACAGGACCGAAGCCGTGAAGCAAGATGATCGGCGATTTTTGCGCGGTTCGATTGGGTTTGGGTCCCCAAAAGGCCATGGTCGTTTCATCGTCGACGTCAATTGCATGCCGCGTGAGACCAGCGGAAGTGAAGCAGCGACATAGATAGCGGCTGTAGAGAGAGGCTAAGCTCAGAAATGAAGGCACCATTTTTGGCTAACCGCTGAAGAAGGTTAAGTGAAATTTATTCTCACACATCCCGCAAATTATGATTATTGTTAATGTTCTTTTATATATAAAGTCACCCAGTCAGTCACTGACACGTGTCAAAAAATTTACTCAATAATAATACTAATTTCTCAATTCAGAGATTACATTGATGATTAACATAATATACGGACTAATCTGTGCGTACAAACACTTGTTATGCCAATTTGGAGACATTGGTCAAGAGGTAGTAGATAAGTTGCGTGAATTCAAGCTTGACATTTGATGGCCGGGCTTGTTTATGCACTTAATGGCTGAATTGGGTAAGCAGAGGAAGGCGAATAATGTAGACAAATGCAGAGCTAATAAATAATTTCAGTTAGAGGTTGAGAGGGTCGAGACTTAATGAGGGTGACAAGTTGGGTGGGTTTTGCAGAGTAGATACATCAAATCAATAGTCAACCCCCTTCACCAAATCTTTGTCATTTTAGGTTATAAATTAAGTATTAATTAATTCACCGACTACGTCAATATTAATACATCAACACTGCTTACTAAAAATGCATTTTAAAATAACAATATTGTACTTAACGATTCCACGTCATTTGGTATATTGTGCACCTCCATGGTATTTGGTGAGCCCTAATAACAATTAGTAGAATTTGATGACTTCACACAGTAAAACGTGTCAAATAACAACTGATTTAATTAACAGTCTAAATTAACTATTTATAGTGCAAAAAGTTCAATTGATGGTACAAATAATTAAAATCATTAACTTATTACACGCGTGCCACGAGATGATTTTACTTTTTTTTTTTTTTTCTGATAAATTGCGAGACATATCTCATATAGTAAGAGGGTCGACGTTTGAAAGCACAATAATTTTGGTTACCAAATTGACCTTTATGGTCATGAGAAAACAACTAGTCCAATAACTCAACAAAAGGATGCGAGAGCGAAACAAAAAGATCTAGATGCTTCGATTTGTGTATCCTTTCAAACTGGCTGAATTTTTTTTCTCATCTTGCCACTTTCCCCATTTGATCAAGTTTTAAACCTACTGATTAAAGCAATCCCAACTTGGTTCTCACTGTAGACACTCAATTTGCAGATTCTTTAATTTTTTCATCGATTATACAAGTTGATGATACAAAGATCTAACAAGGAAGAGCAGTACAAACCAGATTCTCAAGATTTTCCAAGAACAAGAAGGATTCCCCATTTCCCTACTCTCTTTCTTTATCAGGCACAGGCACAAGGATTATCAGCCACAACACTAGTATCATCGTCCCCGCTCCTAAACGCCAAATACCCAATCGTAAGCCCTATTACGACTGCCACAAAGACGCCTCCGTTAAAGGACATGATCGAAAGCATCAGAAGGTACCCGATCGCCGAGTTCACTCCAAACAGAACAGCTCCGGCGAACCTAACACCTGACCACTTTCCGGATCCGATGCCTATTAATTTAGATTGGAGAAGCGGAAGCTCGATCTGCGACGGAGAAGAGCTGCCGGATGAAAGTAGCTTCAGGCGGACGCGACGGTTCTCCAAATACTGGTAAAAGGCTGAGAAGATGACGCAAGCAAGTAAGGTGAGGGCGTAGCCGGTCCAGGATTTGGTTCGCCATGAGTCGAAGAGGAGAGTCACCTCTCTGCTCCAGTAGAAGGTCATGTGCATCATCGTTGCTCCCCGGCCGGAATTTCAGACGGAGAGACTCAGATCTAGTTTTGGTGAAAGGGAACGGAGAGACCGACGAGAAGGCAGTTGAATCGCTCGGAAGGAAGGAATTTGGTTGGTCTCGGTTCTCTCCTTATACGACAGAGCGTAACTACACAAATGCCCTCCAAAATAACATATAATTACGCTATAATCTCTCTTCTTGTCCCGTGAACACATTAAAAAAACTATAATTAGTTGGTAATAACGTTTTTATATTATAATTTAATATTAAATAATTTGAAATGGTTAAAATCAATTTAAACTGTAAATATAAATTTAATTTGAAATAATTCCTAAATTAAAAATTTTAACAACTAAAATTTTAAATTATCCATAATCTAACAAATCAAAGCTTGACGAAGGCCGATCATTTCTCGTTCTCAATTTGTGCCGAGATCGGGGGACCGATCTAAAATGAACGACCATCTGATCTATCCAGTGCTTAACTGGACATATTAGGTCAATGTGCACCTCCCGTTACACATGCATCGCACATGATTCAAGAACGAGTGGTCACCACCCTGAATTAGCCTACTCGTTCTCAAACTTCCCATTTTAGAGGGTGGTTGGGAACGAGAGTCACCACCGCTCTCAAAATTAGGCTTGAGAATGAGAATCGATCTCATTCTCACCTTTTGTTGGCAAAAAAATCTTATTTTCTCTTGCCCCTGAGATTCTAATTTAAAATTCGACCATTTCACACCTCCACTATGTTAATTTCTCTATGTCTAAGCATTTTCTTCAAATATCATAAAAAACCCCATAACGAGCCCTAATATTGCTTCGAAAATTTTTCTCTATATTAGCAAGATCGATGGATTCTGTTTCGAGTATATCGATTGATTTAGACGACACAACAACTTGTGATCCCAATATGAATTGGTATTCATACTCCATACTCATATATGGTGATGTTCAGATATTCGATCGCCTTGAAGATAATGAAAAAATAGAAGTACAATCTAAGTTGAAAACTCTAGATAATGAACTTTGAATAGCTGTCAATTGAGAGGATAATGAGGTGGAAAACATACCGATGAGGAAGAAATTTCAATGGAATTTTATTTGAGAAAAAAAATATAGTTTTTTAAAAACACTTAGAGAAAAAATAGTAGAACATACTTTGAATAATGGTTATGAGATCAAATTTATTAAAAGTGAATCTCGGTGACTGACGACAGCATGTGAAGACAGATGTGAGTGATGACTGTATAGTTTGAAGATGCAAAATGAACATATGCTTTAAATAAAAAATTTCAACGATTATCATAATTGTTCAAGAAAAAATTGAGAATCAACTCGCTTCTGCAAAATGGGTGGCAAATCAATATTCAAATAGATTCAAAAGTTAATCTACGTGAGAAATTTCGTCCATTATCGAGACAATGAATGGAGATTTGAATGTTAACATTACACAAAGTCTTGCCAAAAGAGTAAGATGCGAAACTCGAAACCTTCATAAAGAAAAGGATGACGAAAAATACAAGCTATTGTGGTCGTACGCAGAAAATTTTTTTAGATCAAATCCGGGTAGCACATTGGGCCTGCATACTTATTTGGTGGACTCTACAGATAATGGGTCATGCGTATTAGAAAGAATGTATATGTGTATGACTGATTGCAAGACATATTTGCTGAAGTGTGATATACCTATTATTTGTTTAAATGGTTGTCATATAAAGAATTCGTATTCCGGGCAATTACTCACAGCCATCATCATTGATGGTAATGATGAAATATATATCATTACTGTTGTCAATGTGGAATCGGAGTGTATGGACTCATAGACATGATTTTTGAAATTATTGAAGGAAGACTTACAAATTGAATCATGATACAAATAGACATTTGTTTCGGATCGACAAAAAGTATAGTGCATTTGCAATTATTATTTCCAATATTGGGGCGTTGTGGTAATTATATTGTTTTATGTTAACTCTATTATTTTTTCAAATATCAGGAGTTGTTGCCTGTTGTGCAATAGAAATTATCGTCAACCGAACACCGCTATTACTTCCGGCGTAAGCAAATTTTAAAAATCAATTTCGGAGCAGAATGTACATAGATACAATGTGAAATGCTGTCAAGACAATCACAATTTTTCATTTCGAGATAAAAATGAGAAAATTACACCATATTAACTGGATATCCACGCATATTTTCAGGGCATAAACTTTAAATATTTGGCTAGTCATGTATTTTCTTTGATTTTCAAGTGTGAATTGGGTTTAAAAAATTTATGTGAATCATTCAATAGAGTTTTATTACATGTCAAAGACAAACTAATTCTAACCATATTCAAGATAATCTAAAAGTGCTTGATAACTCGGATTGTCAAAAAAAATGAGAAGTTTGCCTCGTCAATAGACGTTTTGTGTCCTCAGATAAGAAAAAACTTGTGAAGCAAGAACGTGCAGCTCAAAATTGAAGGGTCATGTTTACGGGAGCTGCACAATTTGAAATCAGCAACTGCAATGAACAATATGTTATCGACATGAATACGTGTGTGCGCAACTATTACAAGTAGAAGTTTACTGAAATCCTGTTTCATGAGGCTATCACTATAAAATTATGTTCATCAATACTATAACAAAGGAACTTATATGTAAACTTATTTAAACTTCATTTATCGTATTAGCGGCGAACACATGTGGTGCCCGTACAAAATATAAATCAAATCTTTCCGCTAAAAAAAAAAAGCCAACCTGATAGGTCGAAGAAGAAAAAAGTGCAAGATGTCGATGAGCTGTCAAATTCGACAATTATTAGGAAGAATTCAACGATGTCGTGTGGTATATGTTAGCGACAGGGGCATAATAGTCGCACTTTTGATAGGGGATCCACTTCAGGTGCTGCTTCCGCTTTTGCTTCGCAAGACATATTTATGAGTTTTAACACATTTGACACGACACACGTACATTTTAACACATTTTATTTATAAATACACTTTAATTATTTTATAATATAGTTTTTCATTTATGTGCAGGAATCTTCTATACACAAGAGATGCAGAAATGTATGAATATTCGAATTTTTTGTCGAGGATGATTAACCATTTTAAGGAAGCACAAGGACAACGAAAGAAACATGATCAGTGTTAACATAACCATGGAAAGTGTAATATATTACCTCGAAAATGTACGGGTACATGATTCATTCAGAAAAAATAAGGAAAAGTTCAATTCAGACCCTATCATATACGCCGTTTGCAATTGAAACATTTTCGTTCAATTTCCTGTTTAATTGATCATGTATAGAGCGTGTGACCTTAGGAAAAGTTCAATTCAACCCATGTCGTATGTGGTCATTTGTTATTTAGTCTCTAACGTTTTTTTTCCCAATCAGACCCTATCGTATACGCCATTTGCAATTCAAACATTTTCGTTCAATTTCCTGTCAAATTGATCACGTGCAGAGCAGAGCGCGTGACCTTCTTTTTTTTCATTTAAAAATTCGAAAAAATAAATCACTGACTAATTTGTTCATGTGTTAACTCTAAATGACCAAGATGTTCAAACAAAATATTGTCATAAATGAAAGAAATTAAATGTCAGACCATACCCACACTAAGTTGGGTAATATTTAACGCCTAGATGATCGACATGTAATATTTACTCGTGTGATAATATAAATTATGTATATGTTAGTGTAGAAAGTGACGTACTATGAATACTTTTAAAATACAGTTTTCTTCTTGGATGGTAACTTTTAGTCACCTATAATTTTCACAAAATATTTATTTCAGATTAATATAATATTATATAACTAAACGGACAGAGAAATTATTATATTTGATAATCGGACAAAGTAAAACACATAAAAACAAATAATGGAAACACAGATCTTGAGTTCTGTTTTTCTTTCCACTAATCCAGTTTGATTCGCTGAATTTCGGTTAATGTGGAAAGACTTGAACCCTCCAAAGTGAAATTTCATTGTTAAGAAATATATAATATATCAAAAATACCATCAAAATTGCAGACATTGGCGCTTAACAGTGTTGAGAGGCTCAGCCGCCAGCAACATTCCTCTCAGAGACCACCCACATCTCCGTTCTTCGTGCACAAATAGTGATTATATTTATATAATTTTTTACAATAGTAATTTTTAGAATTTTTAAATCTAAAAAAAAAGGTCACGCGCTATGTTCTGTTCGTGATCAATTTAACAGAAAATTGAATAGAAATGTTTGAATTGCAAACGGCGTATATGATAGGGTTTGATTGAGGAAAAAAAAATGTTAGAGACCAAATGACAAATGATCCTATACGATAGAGTATGAATTGAACTTTTTCTATTTAAAAAAAAGGTTACGCGTTTTGCACGTGATCAATTTAACGAAAAATTGAATGGAAAAGTTTGAATTGCAAACGGTGTATACGATAGAGTCTGATTAGGCAAAAAAAATGTTAGAGATCAAATGACAAATGACGCCATACGATAAAGTCTGAATTTAACTTTTCCCTAAAATTAAATAAAAGCAAAAATTAAACTACTTTGGGATATCATCGACGTCATGCTCCATCCAATTCATGAGGGTTTGCCTCATCTCTCGTTGGGACTGAAGTATCTCTTTGGGTGACGGTTAGCTCCTCGACTTTGTCCATTGCCTCAACTCTCGTTAGGACTGTAGTATCTTTCTTGGTGATGATTAGCTCCTCGACTCTGCCCATAATTAACTTCATCTTCTGTTTCATCATGTTTCACCTACTAGCTGTCTGGGGGATCAATGGCCAAGTTGGGGCGTCCTCCATATGAACAGCTAGGGCATCCTCCATATGAATATCTGCAAAGGTGGAAGCCCACTGATATCTCTGGGTCTGATCTCCTTTAAGCACCCAAGTCTCGTCGACTTCAACTAGGCCTATAAAAAAATGAAGTCTATCAAATACATCGACGGATCTTTGTTCTCTCATTTGCTCTCAAGTCGGTAGCTGAATCTGAGTTTGCTCAACGATCTTCTATATCAACATGTCGTATGACAAATTCTTATTGTATGTCCGACCAATCTCATACATGTGACCTAAAATCACGAAGCCAATGTTGAACATCTTGTCATGGTACAACTTCTCTATCATATAGAGATTCATACAGCTCACAAGATCTCTATGTCTATCCTGAGGTAGAATGATGTGAATTATTAGATTGTGAATAACTCGAGATCTGGCATTCAAATCCTTTGATTTTCACTTCACAAACTCAGCGATGTTGGAGTTGCAATGCATTTTTCTAAGGAACTCTAGTCCCTCGGTCGATTTAAAAAAAATCGTAGTCTCGGAAAGCATGGTAGTATCTCTCCACCTCAATCCCTTCTCCGACAAACTCGAACACTTCATTAATTGTCTGTGGAGGTATGACGATCTGTGTACCAAGGGCATATATCTCCACCTCAAGTCGTAATGCCCGTGAGGAAGTCGTAATGCCCGTGAGGCGATTATGTCAAACATTTTCTTAATTTCCAACTACTCCCAACCTCTAAAGTTGACGGTTTTTGAATGAATAATCGAGTGGTTTGACATATACTGCTCGAACTGCTCTTGGCACATCTTATTTCTAAATTCTATAGACACATACCTAGTTGGCGGTCGTCACTATTGAGTCGGAGCATCTTGTGACGACAGTGCCCGATTTGTCTGACCTCATTGAGATGGTCGACCTTGTGACAAATTTTTTTTGTGACGAGACGACCTTTTGTTTAATCACCAATTTTGGAGTCATTTGAGAAAAAAATTGGGGAGTTAGATTTAATTGGAGATTTGGACAATTTAGGACTCAGTTTGTGGGATTTTTGGATGATATTTGGAAAAAATGATTGGGGACGAAAAAATCAACACGATAATGGTCGAATTTTGGGTTAGAATCGCAGGGGAGTTGAAAGAAAATTGAGGTTTTCGGCAGCTAAGGGGTGAGAATGCCCCCCCCCCCCCCAAAAAAAAGGTATGGTGACTCCTCGTTCTCAAACATCGAGTTTGAGACGGGGGCTTCATTCGGGGTGGTGACCCTTTGTTCCTGAATCACGTGCCCTTCACCCCCTACATCGACCCCAACCCAAAATGTTCATTGTCACGTAAGCACTAGACAGATTGTGGGTCGTTCATTTTAGATCATCCCCCGATCTCGACGCAAATTGAAAACGAGTGGTGATCGGTTCCGTCATGGTTCAATTTGTTAGATTATGAATGGTTTAAGATTTTAATTATTAAAATTTTTAGTTTAAAGATTATTTCAAATTAATTCCAGGATTTAAATTAATTTTAAATATTAAATGCGTGGGTATCATCTCGGAAGATGAAAACAATAAACTTTACTTGGAAAAAGAATTTGAATTATTACTCGTAAACAAATTGACCTTTCTCGAATATTTGTTTTGTCTGAAAAATTGAGAGCCACCTCGCTCTTAAAATCATTCACTCCGGCATATATATTTCAAACAAAATTCTATTTTTGAAGGCTGGTCTTTAATCCTACAACTCCACTCCAGACGTTTGCCTTTGTATAAACTGATTACTCTATTGACAAAATTAGTTTTATGGTCATATTATCGCTATTTTTTTAAAATTGAATTATTATAAATAACGAGCAATTTAAAAGTGGCGTTTGTGAGAGTAACTGAAACAATGAGGCCATTTATGGAACAAGGTTGTACGATCAACTTCTTCGTAACGAAAGGCTAGGAATGAGATCGGCTGCCACGTCAATGATAATCGAACCGTACATTTGTCCTCTTGGTCCTGATCAACCGCTACTAAACAAAAGATAATTACAATTACCGGTTTCTCCGACGCGTCGTCCAAACGCACTTCTAAACGCACTGTCGGTCGATTATGTCGCCATGCCGAAAGAGCGGGCCCCAACGAATTAAATTAAGTGTTTATTATCTCTAAACTAATTAAAAGCTGACGCGGGGAACAGAGAAGTGATTAGTTAAATCCTTTCCCTAATCCCAATTAGGGTTATATATTAGTTTAAATAATGAACAACTAGAAGGGTGGACAGAAACAGAGGAGAGAGAGAGAGAGGGAGAGAGAGAGAGAGAGAGAGAGGGAGAGGTCAAATCGAGTGGCGAAAAGGTTGGGTGTCTTCTTTTATTATTTCTGTGGTGGTGGTGTGGGGCTGGTGTGTGGTATTACCCAAGAGGGTTTCAACCAGAATACACAAGAGGGGTGGAGAGCGAGAGGTATCGGAGCTCTCATGATACTCTTCTGCTGGACCGGAGTTCTTTGCTCGTAGCCCGATTTGAAGGCTTTCTTCTTTTTCCGTTTCTGGGTCTTCTTCTAAGCTTATCTGATATTGTCATCCATTTACCGCCTATGGATCCCTTCGATTTGTTTCGCAAAGGTACAGCGCCCCATTTTCGCAGGTTTAGAACTCAAGATTCGGGATCTTTGATGTTATCATTCTGCTTTCTGATATTTGGGTTTGTGTGAATTGCTTGGTTATTTTAGATAACTTGGGTTTCACCTTCTTTATTTCGGCTTTTTTTTTGGGGAATTTTTGTCACGTTGAATGTCAAGATCTATGAAACAGCTGGCTTTTGAGTTGTGGAGATGATGTGCTTGTGGTTGCTCTAATTTTTTTTTATTCGCTTCCATTTCTTTTATTATTTATTGAGTTGGTAGATTTTAGTTGTCTGGTGTTATCTTTACTTTTCAATTTGACTAGCTTGTCTACGGTAGTGCATTTTTGTGTCTCCTGTATCGATTTTCTCCTCTTTATTGTTGATTTTTTTCTTACTGATATTGATCTTCTTCTCACGGTGAACTTGTTCAATTCGTTGAGTTTTGATGGTGTTAATTGTCGATATTGGCACTTTTGGGAATGCGAATCATGTTTCAGATTCACTATTTCATCCAATCTCTTTTCCATTTTGCTTCGTTTGTCTCGGTTTTCTCAAAACTGCATTTATGTTGCTTCACGCTATGTTGGTTGTTTGAAAAATGCATGATTGTTATTTGGCTTAGCTAATAGTTACTGAGAGTTTAAGACTGTAATTAATATTACTGAGAGTTTAATTCATCTGAATGTGTATGTTGTACCTGGTTGATTCTAATGCTATCACTTATCTCTGGTAAATGTAACATATTATTTTATCTCCAAGTATTCTTCATTCCATTTTTCATTGTTATGAAAAATTGAAGAACATTCAAATAATTTGGATGCATCTTCATCAAGTTTGTAACTATTTGGCAGTTTATATTATTTGTGATGAAAGGCTTCTATGAAGATTTATTTTCAAGACCGGGTTCTGGGTCTGCTTATCATTATTTTTTCCTGTCTTTGCAGGATTTGGTTGAAACTTACTTGTTCTCATTTAGTATGTAGAGGTTGGCGCATTAATTTTAGTGAATAATGAACTTATCCAAGAAATCAACCCACACCAACGAGACCAAGTTAGGCCTTACAAGCAAAGGAACGGCTTTGAATCCTAATGCTGCTGAGTTTGTTCCTTCTGGTCTCAGATCATCATCATCATCATCATCATCATCCACAAACACCGGCATAGTAGATGGAAAAACAAACTTCACTCCCACTGGGACATCAGGAAAAGCAGTTCTAGACAGATCAGAATCATCTATCTCAAAAAATTCAGATGAAGAGGCCCATCAATATTGGTGTCTCCCTGATGATATTACACCTGACTTTAATGTGATGAACGAAGATGAATCTCAACATATAGGGAGCCTTTCTCTAGCGAGCTTGTCCTTGCAGGATGATAGTGAAACTTCCATATTTCCTACTTTGACAGGAAGTGGATATTTGTTGAATGAGCAGCAAGATTTATCAAAATCCAACGGTACTACCAGTACTACCAATAGCTTCGTTGAAAATTTGAGGCATGCTTCTTCCTACGAAGAAGAGCTATCTTCTCCGAGTCTCTTTCATGCTAAGCCTTGGGAAAGGAAAGGTTTAAACAGTAATCAGCTTCTTAGTAAGGGTCGAGAGGGGGCTTTTTATGGTGTAACTTCCAAACATGTATACATGAATGACCCAGGTGAACAATCAGTATTAGATGATACTGGTGTGAATCCAATGGAGCTTCTGGCTTCACATTTCCCTGGTTTTGCATCCGAGAGCCTTGCGAAAGTTTATTTTGCCAATGGCTGTGACTTCAACCTGACTATTGAGATGCTCACACAGTTAGAGGTATGCTTAGTTGCTCACTCACATTTGTCGTAGCTTGCTTGTTTCCTGCATGTGGATACTCAGGTGAAGCTATGATTTTGGAATTCTTACTCATAGGTTGAAGATGATAAATATTACACTTGTTTCCTTTTTCTTAGTAGTTGTGACATGACTTCATTTGGAGAACAATGTAAAGTGATTGTTGAAGTAATGGGCTTTTTTTTTTATTTACTTTATCAAAGACAAGGTCAAATGAGTGTATAACTGAAACCCAAATATCAAACCGCATTTTTTATTTTATCTTTCCCTTTGACAAAACTAAAAAAGTCGTGGGGTTGTATTTGAGTTAATATAGGCAAATCTCATTAGTTTGTTGGTGACTCTACTTCTTATTCCTCTTTTGTCAGTGAAGATCTGGTTTTCTTAATAGTTTTTGGATGACACATTTCAACATTATTCTCCTTGTTTCCCTCCCATCCTCAAGTTACTTTAGAGTATTCTCATTTTAGTTGATTGTCGTCACTGCTGCTGATTAAATATGCTTGAGAGTTCTGTCATCCTCATAAGCTTCACCTTTTTGATGTGTGTGGGGATTTACCTATCTGTGTAATATTGCTACCCTTCTAAGAAGAAATTATTATGATGCTGGTACCAATAGCTTCCCAATCTCCTTCTTACATTGGTATTTTAATGTTGGCTGTACATGTAAAATGTTTAGCTTCAAGTTGAGGGAAATTTCAATCAGAGTCCAAACTCGAAGACCTTGCCTGACCCCAATCTTACTGCAATGGACTTTCCAGCACTTCCTTCTCCAAATGGCCGAAATGGTTCTTTGAAATATACAGAAAATGACTTCCACCCAAGTGCCAATCGTCATCCTTCTTCTGAAAAGGACAATATGCTCATGTTTAAGTCCAGCTCTTTCATTCCTTCTAGAGGTCCAGGTGACTTTGCTTCAGCTGTACGGAAGTTGGCGTCAAATAACTCAGCTTTATGGAAATATGAAAACAATGGTTCTTCTGAAGCTGCTATTGGCTCAAGTAGAAATTCCCATATTTTGGCTGGGGCCTACACTAATGGGAATGGGAGAAGCATCTACAGTGATAGGTTGCAAAGTAGTGTATCATCACGGAAAGCTCCTCTTTGGCTTGAAACTGGAGATGCAGTTGGTATGGCACAACTCTAGTGTTTGTATGATGAAACTATGATAAATCTCCTACATGCTGTTTTGACACTACTGAGTTGGCAGCAAATATGTACTCTGAGCAGAGGGAAGATGCCCGTGACCATGCCCGCTTGCGCAACGCATATTTTGATCAGGTATGTGGTGGAAATTTGTTAACTTGTCATTTTTTTTAGGCTGAAAAAAATAGTTAATCCTACCCCTTTACCTCCTTTTTGCCATTGTATTATCAGAACCATGGGTTGATGCCTGAAAATGTGTTGTGAGGTGTACTTGGTTTGATTTATGAATTTAAAGCTCGCCGTTTGGATGGTCAATGTAGCTTGTTCTGTGCTCTGTGGAGCTTATTTTGACTTAATAGTTGATCAACTCGTCGTGAAATATCGCAATAGATCAGGAACTGATGTAAAATTTCTGAATTTATGGTGCTTTAAACAGGCACGTCAGGCTTACCTCATTGGGAACAAGGCTTTGGCAAAAGAACTAAGTGTAAAGGGCCAGCTTCATAACATGCAAATGAAGGCTGCCCATGGAAAAGCTCAAGAATCTATTTACCGGCAGAGGTTTACTCTCTCTTCTCCCCATAACGATCAGTATACAATTTATGATGGTTAAATGTTGTGTAGAGGAGAGTCAAATACTTGTTTCCTGGATTTTGAACTGGTATGAGCGATGTAATCAAAGTTCAACTTGGAAAACCCAATTTACTGCTAGTTTAATCTTAAATCCGCCTTGATGTAATTATTGTACCTATCCTTTGCTGTTGCCCCACAGCTAGAAAAATTCAATTTCATTTGCAGACATTACAAGTTGATTTACTCAAGACGTGAAGTTGATAATTTAGAGCTATAAGTAATGAAGCCAGAGGACGGCTACTTTCCCAGTCGAAATCTTTTTTGCATCCAGGAATAATAATGCATTGTCTAGGATTCTAACTATGAGCCTGATACCATAGATTCTGTTCTGCTCTTTGTTTGATGCACTTGTTTCAGGAACCCAGTGAGTGGAACAGATATGATGGGCAACGGAAGGGGATCAGAGAGGATGATCGACTTGCATGGACTGCACGTAACCGAAGCCATTCACGTGCTGAAGCATGAATTGAGTGTGCTGAGGAACACAGCTAGGGTGGCGGACCAGCGTCTTCAAGTTTACATATGCGTCGGGACAGGTCACCATACTAGGGGCACTCGTACTCCTGCTCGCCTGCCCATTTCTGTTCAGAGGTATTTACTCGAAGAAGGTCTAGACTTTTCAGAGCCACAACCGGGGCTGCTTCGGGTCGTGATATATTGAGTAAGCAAAATGACTGTGAGAGGAGGTTTAGGAGTCTTTTTTTTATTTTTTTGACAAAGTAAAAAACCTGTAAAAGTGATAGTCGTTATCATAGTCATTCTTGTATATGGAAATAGATGGAGAAAAAATATATCCTTGAAAAGAAAAGAAAAAGAAGAGAAAAACTGAGAGGAAAGCCGTGACTAGGTAAGAAGACAGTAGGAAAGAAGAAGAGGAGGAAGAGGATAAGCTGTATCAGTCAGTTGTTTTGTCAACTTTTTTATTCATCATTTTGTTCAATGTTGTACTTTAAAATTTTCATTCCATTGTTAATTCCTTTCTCTTAGTTGTAAACTGATAGAATTTCAATTCAATGACAATCTAATCATTTTGATGGAGCTATGGCTGTTGCGTTGTATATTACGATTGGTCGATTATTCATTTTGGTGCCGTGTTGTTTGAATTTTTTTGTCACAAATTTACATTCATTGGAGCAAGCTTTTCATAATACACTATGAAGAAAGTTGAATTTTGAGATTTGCCTCATTTAAAGATGCAGTGAAGTCTTGGATTCTCTTCTTTCATGCTCTGATTAACAGCTCATACACATTACTGTTGTTTTCCACCGAAACCCGTTTCAACATTTCAAAACTTTTACGACTACCTAAGAAATCGATCCTTTTGAAATTAACATTTCCTTTTTCTGCAGTTGCTCTGCTCGAGTACACCGCTCGAAGCTGGTCAGCATGCTTTGAATCCGTGTGAATTGCAGCTTCTATTTCTCGAATTGACATCTTCTCCTGCATGCACCGTAACACTTCCTTTCTATAGAAATCATCTTCGAATCCTAAATTTAAAAATTGGAAGGAAAAATAAAAAACAGATACTAGAGCAACTGTCCATACTGAATTAATATACCTGATAGAAAGCATGAATATAATCCAACACTTGCAGACATGTAAAGCCATTCTTGCTAAAAAATGTTCTTGAAGATGGACCCATCTCGGTATATCGATCCACCGGAAACAGGATAGTAAGGAAATGGCATTTCAATATAACTTCAGATTTCTCACTGCCAAGGAACCAAAAAGGAAACAGCTGAAATGAGAATAAATAGAATCTCATCCAAGCACACTATAATATCATTCATCTTTAGAACAAAAAATCATATATTATCATCCTTAATCATAGAAATTAAACCATTAAGATTAACAATAATGAAATAGTCTGGCTTGCCTCTGGGTGCTCCCAGTACATTATTTGAGTTAGAACTCGTACAAATTTGTTTTTCAAATTAATTCAAAACGCGTTATATTAAGTAAAAATGAACATCTATAAAAACTAACTTCTATGATTTACAATATTCCTTTTCAGCTTTTATATATCAAAGATGAGCCTCAAATTTACTATCGACATGGTGATAGATAGATGCATGCTGAAGAGAAACGAAACGAATAAACAAGTCTTAGAAATCAACAACCTTTCAGTTAGCATCCGGGTTGAATTTGCAAATAAACCTTCTGATTCTCTTCCGTATCTTTTTACGCCGAAAAAGTCTGAATGATGCTCACTACCATCTTCACCACTGAAAGAATCCATGTAAACTGAAGTGGATGAAGTCGGCTCAGATATCGACCAGCAGATCGAACCCAGAAGGTTACTAGGGGTCAATGGACGATTGGGATTTGACAAGTCTGTAAGGATACCGATTGTTGTTACAAAAACATGGATTAACTTACAAGTATAAGAAAAAGTCACCTGCATCCAGTGAGTTCGACGATTTCTGACTCCAATTTTAGCTGAGTTGACCAGCTGTTCCCGTTCTGCTTGACTTGTTTTACCATTAAAACTTTTTTCATTTTCAGCACCCTTTTTCTTATTTATCTCCTGACAAAAAACAGTTGCAGTTGTAAAATATTGCGTGAATAAGCAAATAATTTATGACAGTTCACTCCACATTTTGGCAATTATAGACATTCAATTCCTTTCTCCACGATTAGTAGCATAGTAAAAGTCGAAACTATTAGAGATTCGCAACTAAGTCCTTTCACACGTCTGCATGATATTAACCATATAATTTTTTTTTCGTACAAGAAACTTTGTATTAAAAACAAAAAGATTAGTCGAAGAAAGAGACATTAACCCAGCCACAAGACAGCTAATGAAAAATAATTTTCTTTTGGCCGAAAAGTACCATCTTATAAGAGTAGTTTTCAAAATATTTAGAACTATAATTCCACTTACTAATAAAAAAATTTAACCATATCCAATAAGTCATTATTTGGGTATTTATCCTGAAAAATGATCTCACATTAACTATGCAGCTTCAACACCGTTTCTACAAATAATTAATTGTTACCAATGTTGCTATATGAGATATGACTTGTACTTATCAAAGAGCTAATGACAAAACTGATTCTAACAGTCAATCTCCCTTAGCTTAGAGATAGAAACCATGATTTCGGGCAAAAAATTGAATTATACCTCTTTGGCAATGTCATTTTGAAAATCTTCAAGCATCATGCCGACCTGCCTAGCCAAGTCAGCAGACATATGGACTAACTTTTGCACCCGTTTCTCCTTCGCTGTTTTCAGGACCCACATTGGCTGAAAACATCAAATTCCATTAACCAAAACATAAAAAATCAATATAAAGAAGACATGTAGCTCGATGGGGAGACTAGAGCATTACAGTCTTCAGAGATCGTTTCTCACATTACGACGGAAACAGAAAATATCGGAATATAACTCTGGGCTTCTTAAGTTGGCATTTGGAGAAAAATCAACAGTAAATTAATATAAATTTCATAATCCTTGGAGAGAGAGTTCACTAACAGACAAGTAATTCGAATGGAACGGTGATATAAAATCAGTCTATGTCCGACATCCTTTTCATAATTCCGACTCCGTATGAAGGTCATGGTTGATATTGTCACTATTATCAATATCACCAACATCATCAGTAAGCAACTGGATGCAAACCACGTACCGTAACTAGGCTGCTCGAATAACCAAGATAATTCTGTATCGAAGTCCCTTCACAAACCACGTGACTGGTGCTACAACCAACAAACCAGTTGTCTACCAATGAGGCACCTTCTCTAGCAGCAGTTTCAGCAACCTTAAATTATTCATCAAACATATGAGAGGGTTTCAGTCAAAATAGTAGCACAAAAATATCACACATGAATAGATTGAAGCTAATTCAACATAGACATCGATAGATAACCCATTTCTCACTAGTTTACCTTGTTTCGAAGATCAAGAGAAATGTTTTTATCAATGTACAAGGATTGACCAGAAAGATTTGGAGGATGCTGTTCTCGAATCGTGTCAAAATGATTCTTTTCATTGGTTCCAAAAGGAAGACAGGAATTTTCAGATCCGGAAATAGGTTTATTCGATCCATATAAGCGTAATAAACCATTTTCTTCCACACCCTTGACACTATATCGTGATTCGCTCATCTTCACTGCCATGGATCAAAATAAGTTAAAGACTTTTTACATTAGAGAGATAATTTTTTATTTAGTTCCAACAGAAAGCATGTTTAGAAAATCATTATAAGTAAAGACGTCTTATAAATACTCTTACTGTTTCTCTTAACACTATCAACAAACCACCCGATTGTAACAACAAAGAGTCCGTTTCTCGATCCATGCATCAAAGCATGATCAAACTTGCGTCCACACGAGCTGTAATACGGTCAAGCTTATCAAAAACCTTTACGATATGCCTATATACTTATTAGTGTTGAGATTTTCAAACCATCCTTTTAGGAAATCTTTATATTTTTGCACCATAACTCAAAGGATATTTGGACCACCAAGTGAGTACAGTGAGGATGCAAGTTGGGGCTGTATTGACCGCCCAATCTCTCAGTTGCTTCCATCACTTGTTTTCGTGCTTCTGTCAAACAAAACGAGACTAGCAACTCAATCACATATGTTCAAACCACACTAATATATAGATCAAGCGATTAATTAGTTCTACAAAAAATTTAATCTCTTTTAATAAAAGTTAAAGTTCCTCCAGAACCTCAAAGCAGGGACAATAATAGTAATCTTAAGATTACAAATATAATGAAGTGACAACATCTAATCGAGAGTTTATTTGAAATATCTTTATTCATCTTGAAAAATTCAATAATCCAGAAAGTATAGCAAAGACCTCAATCAGTAAATAGCATATAGTTAGTACCTTTGGACAAACCGGTAACGCAGATAATGAGTCCGGTAAATGGACCGTTTGATGGAGGTTTCTCCGGTTCCGACACTAGAGAGGATGAAGCTGGAGACATTGGCTCTAATGGTTGAGTACCTCTGAAGGAACGCAACGTAGATGAAGATCCAACAAAAATTCTAGAACACCCTTTGTTGTTTATCACCTCAACTTCACGACCACCCATAAGAGCTACTCAATCATTCAACAAAAATGTACAGATTAAAAAACTACACACGCACGCAGAGAGAGAGAGAGAGAGAGAGAGAGAGAGAGAGAGAGACGAACGAGCTTACTCACCCAACTCCTAGAAATGGACAAACAACGGGTTTTGAGACGTAAGAGAATATACCCATTACATGAAAGGAAACAATTTTGCCCAATCCGAAAAAGGGTCGAAGAAAAGGCAAAAGAAAATCAAGTAAAACTAAAATTGTTCATAGGCGGGAAAAAAATCGAGGGAAAATCCCCAGTCAGATAAGTGAAGCGATTGAAAACTGGAGACAGAATGAACACAGAAAAGGAAGCGGTGCAATAATGGAAATTAGAAAAGGGAATCGGATAGGAAGAAGAAAATGGCATGGCATGGAAAAGCAGTGGATTAAAAGAGTGGGTTGAAGACGGAGTGAATTTTGATGAAAGGTTTCTCACATTGATACGAAAAGGAGAATATTTTGGAAAGACGTGCTGTTTTGTGAGTGCAAAAAGAGTAGTTTGATTCGCTTTACTCGCCGGAGTCCGAAGAAAAAGTTAAAAATAGGAAGAGTGCAGACTTCAAAGTTGCCTGAAGATCTTTCTTTGGTTCCAAAAAAGGGTCGTAGCCATTCATCGTAATGACAAGATAGCCATCGCCAAATCCACTCGATATCAGGGAAGAATTTTCAAAGTCTACAACATCGTACAATGGCAGTAATCTTCATCTCTTCAAGAGATACCTCTCCTTGCCATTGGCCAATTTCATTCATCTCTATGCTTCAATTCTTCCAAATTCTGCATGAAGAGGAAAGAACTCACCCACTTGTCCGATCAACCGCTAAAATTTTCTGTTTTATCTAGTTCCTGCTTTAAGAAAGTGCAGAAACGAGATTTAGATACAGAATAATATTGCATTTGCGATGAATCAGATGACAAGGAAGTATTTTTGGGTTGTGGAAGATTTGGGTCTTTTAAGACATCAGCTTTAATTAAAAGTAATGGACTAACGTCGACAAGAAGTCGATAGCAATGGAACACGGAAGGCTTTCACAAAAGCTGTAAAAGAATGATGTATTCAAGTGAGTGCCTACTCCCTCATAGAGAGAGAGAGAGAGAGAGAGAGAGAGAGAGAGAGAGATTCACTGTTCTTGGAGTTGACAATCAAAAATGACAAATTCAAATCTATTCTCTGCAAGTGTGACTCACTATTACCAGGAATACAATTAGATTTATACTCAGATTCCTATTACAACACGTTTTAAATTAAAAACAAAAATAAATTCGTACATTATTCAAGTTAATACCAAATAAATTTATATAAAATCCAAATTAAAATAGACAATATGTCACAAAATAGGTACCAAAAAAGAGGAAAAACTTAAGTGAGCGTGTACATAGCTGTCAGACTGTTTTTATGAATCTAGGATGTTATTAATGGTAACTACACATTTAATTTATTATTCATTTACCGAACAAAATGATCTTAAACCAACATGAGATTGACATAATTGGAAGCGTGAGCATAATTGGAGCACCCTTTTCATGCAAGCTAGAGCTTGGCAAGTGTTTCAATCACAGAGGATGGGCCATGATTTGCAGCTTCTGTTCAGGAGTCAATGACTGAAGCAGAAAAGTGTCTATCATGGACTACTTACTGGAATAGAATGCAGTGGTTGAGAGACCAGACCATTTCAGCATCAAATTCATTGCTTCAACACAAGAACACTAATCAACTGCTACGACAAAGACACCACACCCAATCCACACTTAATGATCAGGACGGACTTCTGAATCATATCATACTTAAAACTACAAAATTGCCTTAGCCTTAGGTTTGTGCTTTTCTATAACCACGGAAGCATATTAATCGAACAAATATACAATAGAAGTGACGAATAATAAAGATCGATAATTGACTCTTTTTCCTCAGAGATAATAACCTTGGCTTTTGTGTTCAATAAGATGAAAACAACAATCAGTCTCATCAAACAAGATGCGCCAACCAAATGAAACATGCTTGTCTCGTCGATGTAAAAATAGCACATACAAGTCGAGATGCGTTTAAGCGGGGAACTAAGGACGCCAATTTAATGAGAAAAAGAAATAAGAAAGACACGAACAACAGAAGTAACAGAAACCATAAGGCCACATCATTGTTTCTCCTCACGCAAAAAAAGAAGAAAAGTGCTTAGAATATGAAGTTGACCAATGACTTCTTTTTCTGGGTGGGAAAACGAAAGTGGGTGGCTTTGGAGCACAAAAGTTAAAGTGGTAGGCTAAGTTAGAACTCATGCTGTTTCAATAAAAGAGCTGAGTTTCACTTACCAGAGAATACTTGATCGTGCATCATCAACTTAGGAGATCTGCTAAAGAAAATTTGTTAATGCACAGTGATGAAAAATACAACAAAAGAACATAAAGCGGTTGTCCAAAACTCACCAGGAAAAGGCCCAAAGAAAAATGAATCGGGGAACAATCGGTTTTCTAATATTTTAGGAATTTCCATAGCTTATTTTACACAAAGTATCAAATTCAATGCAAACAAATCAGTACAATTAGCACAGACATGACAATGACGCGGTTGAAATCAGCTTTGCAATGGGGAATCTCATTGCCGGAAGCTGCTAATGTTGAGGGAACCAAATGAGTATTAAGCTATCAGTCGACCTTCTTGGAGACACATAACTTTCTGACGGCATCTGACTTCACTTTGCATCCAAAAGAGAGAATTTCAAGAAACAAAGCATCAATTTCTTGCTCCTTTTTTTCATATACAAAGAAAGCTCCGAAGGCAATTAGAAGTACTGCAACATCAAAATATCTGTTTCAGATTTATTAGAAATTATAGCTAAAGTTTAAATTAAATAGGAGAATCTTTCCAGAGAGAGAGAACCTATAAGAAATAAACTTTGAAGTGACACGGCTGGAGTAAAGCTTACTACCAACAGGAAGATTATAACCTGTTGGCACCAAAAGTATATGTAACATGAACAGATTCAGAAATTGGAAACATTGGCTTATAAATAAACACTGAAAGAACATATAATCAATTTACCAATTTCTTATAGAGAGTGAAAGGCAAAAATGACTGGGAAAAAAATCCAATAGTGGCCTGAGACTAGAGGGAAACCACTTAAATTTGGAGTCCTCGACCATAGAAGTTATAAAATCAGTACTCATTCTAAAGCCCTCCACGAAATATAATAGTTTTGCTGAAAACTTCTTGAGAATAACTATTTCCCAGTTTGACTTTCTTAAATTGTAGATCTACATATTTATGAATATACGGATTCATAGATTGTGTCAGTCATCAACCTTGCAATTAAATATATATATATATATATTTATGATTATGGAAGAATATAAACATGGAAAGCAGGAAGTGGGTACCTTGACAAAGAGGATGAAGTCATTTCCCATGCAAAGAGACTTAAAAATATTAACTGCATTGTTCCATGAAGAGGCCGTTGATGCAGCAACCTTTCGGGCAATCTCTTCTGATAATTGGAAATGTGACACGGGGATTTTCTCGATCCTATATCCAAATCTACATCAAGATAATTATCATTAATTGAGTTGGAAAACATGCAATAACTGAAATCAATGTTCAATGTAAAGCATTATATATGTAACAGAAACAGAAGATATACATTTTATCAGGCAAATTCCCATGAATGAATAAGAATATAAAAACCACCAAGAGAATCTTTGAAAGTGCAGTAATAAGGGTAACTCCAGGCAGAATGATGTTGTAGTAGATTGCCACCAAAGCTAACAACACTGTCAGGGTCTGTTTTTTATTCTTCCAGAGTAAAGTGTCTGCAACTGCAAAACAAAAGTAAACAACATTTATTTCATCTTTTGACAGGTGTCTACATGATACAATTATGCAAAGGAAATGATTTTCCATCTGCTAATCTTTGGAAGAGCCAAACATACAGAATGGAGGGAAGATAGAAATAGCAAGATGCGTGTCTTCTAATTAAGATAAAATAGATAGACAATATTGAAGAAGAAAACAGCATAATGTCGTGACAAAGCGCCAACCAAAAACCCGAATGAATTGCATGTTATGTGAAACATAACAAGAACAGAATGGTTTCCCAAAAAAAGAACTACAATATGTTCAGTTGAAATTTGATGATAGCATTCTTATCGAAGTTTTACTGAACAACTGATAGCTCTCAATGGAATCAACACATTCCCTCCTCAACAAATAAATACAAAAGCACGTTACATAAACAAACAAACTTCTAATGCAGAACACACTATGAAACTGATCATTCATACCTCTTCCACTGCCGAGGTACATGAAAGCTTTTGATGGCCCTGTTTTTCCAGGATGATGTTCAGCTTTCAAGTTTGAGAATGATTCAATGGTCTTGTTGATACCTTCCTGCAAAAACACCAAAAAAGAGGTCATCCTGAGAGATGCTGTGACATCCTGGATATTGTAAGAACCAAGCCTCAGTGTGCATAGCTAAGTCTGACAGTTAAGAAACTTGGCAATTTTACCTGGAGATGAAAAAATACAATCATCAAGTTTGTAGAAAAATATTTTCATGATTTAACAGTATGCCAAATTTTTTTTCTAATGTTAACCTGAAGATTGCAAGATGGTTTACGGTTAAAACTGAATAGCTGGGAATGATGTATCACATTCAATGTAAATGGAATTGATCAAATTCACTTCACACAAATTAAGGCCACAAGTCTTCAGCTAAAGATTCCAGCAGCCCATAAAAAATATTATTAGCACACCAATCACATCGAAAACCCTCATTTTAATACTACAGTAGTAAGATAGTAGCCATTATATATTTGTAAAATGTCGTTCATTCTCTTTCCAAAAACCAAATTACCTGAAGTGATATTATTGGCGAGTAACCAAGTCGATCTTTCGCCTTTGAGCAGTTGAAAGATCTACTGCAAGAAAGAATTCTAACTCTAGAAGGTATCAACTGTGGAACAGCCATTCCATAACGGCCTAATAACTTAAATATCCCCTCCACGATAAAAGCAATCGGCATCATAACAAAGACAGGTATCTTAATATAAGGCCTGCAATTACAACAAAGGCAGGCAAGCAGTGTAAATAAATCCATTAACCAAAATTTAAAAAAAAAAAAAAAAATTCAACTTTTCCGTGTTTGTGTAATGATAGTGGCTCCAGAGTTTGCAAAAGGAAAAGATCATAAAAAAATAGTTTGTGACAAAGAAATACCTCTGATAACCAAGACCTTCTAGAAGAAGAGACATAAACTCCCAAAACTTGATAGGCTCCATATTAGTAATAAAATATGCCTGCAAGAATAAATCTCGATATAACCACAAAAAAAGTAAAAGCTATAATCGCTCACAATTTTCTAATTTTCTGCCTATAAACAGTTTTTCCCCATTCATGTTTTGCTAAAAAGACATACATTATGGGTTTGGAATCAAGAAAAGTTAATGTGCATTGAATATCGGCATCATGATCAATGGAGAAGGTAATTGCAAGTTAATAATCAGACATCAAATACTAAGTTTACTTCCAGGATCAGCGTACAAGGATCCAAAATGAAACTAGTTCCTGAAGGAAGAATTTTTTTTATTATCTAATAGTGCAATTTTGTGTCACTCGATAAAAAATACAGAGCATTACTCAGAGAAGATCATCCAGCAGATAATAGGTCATTCTGGGCACGTGCCATGCTTTCAACATTAGTGAAGTCCTTTACAAGGCGAACAACAGAATAATTATATAAATCTACCATCATTGAAGGGGTGACACGACACATGTTATAAAACCAGCTTTGCATGCAGATTATTGTTTCCATCACGATAATGATTAATAGAGATCTTCGAAAAAGTTGTAAACAGACCTGCCCAGATGCTTTTTCTGCAACACTTCCTTCCGATGCTAAGGCCCGTTCAGCACAAACATGGGCATGTGCCACATTTTCAACATAAGTGAAGTCATTAATGTTATTGCCATCACCAATAATAAACTGCTTGTGTGGAAAAACAAAAGAAATTAGATTCCACGATAGATTCTATTTTGAAACTTTCTAAATTTTAATACTTATCATTAAGTCTGCAGCTCTTTTTAGATTAGAGGGTGGATTCAATAATTGTTGCGCAGTCATGCAACAACAAAAAATATTCCAAGTTGTATAACAGAAGTGCAAGCCTATCCCATTCCAAATCAGGAATAGTAGCATTTTCTCCACGTACTTGAAAAATAAACACGGAATGAAAAGTGATTCAATGCACACTGCATTGAAGAGTCAAAGTATGAATGTAACTAATAGACCTCCAATTCAACTAACTTATGGAAGAGAAACAACAGCAGCAAGGGGAGGAAGCAGAATTGGCGTTTCAGCGCCAGAATATAAATGCAGTTGCGCTCTCTTTCTGAGAGGCAGCATTAGCATAGCTGTGCTTACTCTGTGTAAATCATAGTTTGTAAGCGTGGTAGCACTGTATTCAGCGCTACTGTGCTAAGGCACTGTTTAATTGGACAGTTTGTAAGCGCACGAGCGCTGAATGGTTATTCTTCATAATTTCAGTTTATTTTATTGTATTTTGATTGGTTAATTAAGTGTGGGTAGTTGTAATTCAGGAAGTTTACAGAGAGATGGATGGTATCTGTAAGGGAAAAGGGTTGGCAAGTGTTTTAATGTGTAAATACTAAGTTGGTATGGATTTCTCTTTGGAGAAAATTTATGTTTTGATGTTGGGTACCTATACCTGCACGTAAAACCATAAGAATCCAGATTTTGATCCAAAAGCATGATAATATACGCTCATGGCAATGAAACGAAATCCCAAATAAAGTCAAGACAAAGCTAAAGACACAATAAGTTGGACTTTTTTGCATACAAAGATTATGAAATTATTCTACTTACATTACAAGTTAAACTGGCTAACATGTTACATACAAATGCAAAATCCAAAAACAAAATACTGATGAAAATAACCAAGGGCAGTGTTCGTGCTTACCTTGGACTTTCCTGCCCTCGCAGTTGCTACTAAAGTTGGAACCAGCAATCTATCACCAGGACCAAAAATGCTGCTAGGCCTTATGCTGCAAGTTAGAAGCCCATTAACACCATTTGCCTTGATGATTAAGGCCTCTCCTTCGGATTTGGTAGCAGAATAGGAATCAATGTGCTGAGAAGTGGGACAAAATTATCCACCCAAATTCAGTTTTACCATTAAAATATTGAAAGAAAGAAAGAAAAAGGATTTAATCCGTAGGTAGAATCTAAAGCATACTCAGTTTTAAATTTGTTCTGAGCCGAAAGAAAGCTGGAAAAGTTACATATCAAATAGTGGTATTAATACCTTCTCTGGATAGGGCAGCGACTCATCCCCATTGATAATGCCATGAATGCCATCAAACACCACACTCGGTGAACTCGTATAGATTAGTCTCTTGACGTTTTTCTCAATGCAGGCATCGATTACATTCTTCGTTCCTGAAAACCGAGTAAAATTAAGCACATTTCCGAACGGGGGATACTAATCACAGTCAAAAACTGATCTACCTTCGACATTGACAGAGTAATGGAGCTTGTAACTGTTGATGGATGAATTCGGAGCAGCCATGTGGAATACAACCTCGGCTCCATCAAAAGCTGCAGAATTCAAAAACAATGTTAAACTTCCTATTTACGCTGGAGATGGATTAAAAATTGAGTTCAGAAAAGTACTTACCTTTTAACACTTGAGCTTTGTTTCGGAGATCCGTGGAGACGTATTCAGCCCGGCCTGAACGTAAAGCTTCCCCAAGGACTCCATGCTCCTCGCTGATCTCGAGTTCAATGGCGGGACCTAAATCAGCAACACGAACACTGAACATATCGTACTTGATGAGCATTTCCACCAAATGCCGCGCCGCGAAGCCCCGCCCTCCCGTCACCACGCAGCATTTCCGTACCTCTCCCATTCTCCACTATTCCCAGGACTCAATGTGACAAACCTCAAAACCAACGAATGGATCTAAGGAGGAGGAGCTTACGAATCTGATCGAGAGATCGATCTCTCCTGTCTATGGCGATTGGCACGTGCAAGTTCCAGAGCCCCTACGATCGACAAGCTTCCTCTGTGTATTGGCCAGACTCTCAAGGACACAATAGTAAAATAACATAAACTTCCTCCTTTTTTTATTTTCAATTTAGTTAATTATTATTCTTTCTGAAAAATATTAATTCCTAATTAAAATTCCTTCTCACGTACTATAATTAGCTCTTTTTTAAAAGTAAATTCAATTGTTTATTTTAAATAACTTAAAAATATTAAGTGTTCTTACAAGACATCAATGATTAGTGCAATGCATGAACAAGGTTTAAAAAAATAATTAACTCATAAGCACGAATTAATGAGGTTTACAAATTTTAGCCGGTGTGAATTAATTAACGGAGTTCTAACTATTCAATTAATGAGGTTTTTTCCGTGACGTTAATACTTGGTAAAAATAATTTTAAAAAAATGAATTTAAAATGTCTAATTGATACATGATTGGTGGACTAACTTTCTCGATTGATTTTTCCATATTTTGGACGAAAGCCGTTAGACTATTTTATCGTAACAAAGGTGTTATTCGAATGAAATTTGAACACTTAACAAAGTTTACTAACGTGATAAATAATAAAAAGATTATTTATAATTATGTCAAAAACTTAGATAATAATTATACTAATTTCTAAAATAAGCTAAAATCATCAATTTATTAACAAAACTTAAATTTTAATCAACTATACGAAAATAATTAGTGTGATTAAAAAGACGAGTGGGTATAAAGTCATGACATTTGAATGCGGATTCAAGAACTTTGAGTGTATTGAAAATAAAAGAATTCTCTGTTTTCAAAGAACCCTAATTTACCAAAGCCTTCTTGGTTTTCCAATTTCCATGATTGAATTGATTTTCTATCTTCAAACAATGTTCACGAGATGCCTTTGAAACCCTAAAAGCAATATTTTTGATGAATTTTAACCAAAAAGCAAAACTAATCAATTATCTCCAAAAATAAATTACAACTACCTTTTATTTAACTAAATGAAAAAATTAATTAATTATTTCCAAAAACAAATTACAACAAAATTTTCTATGTGTTTTCCAAATTTAATTTAGAAAAAGTATTTATTATACTTATTTTTACACTCCACTTCACAACTTCCATGTGGTGTTGACTTGTTATTACATATAATTTATTTATTATTTTCAAAAATAAATTGTATCAACTTTTTCAATAGTATTTATTGGATAATGCTAAGTCTAATCTCTCATTAATATAATTATTAAGGTATAATATAAATATTTTAAAATAATTAATTTCATGTACCAATGAGCAAACAGCATGTACAAGCGTGAAAATTATACCATAATAATTGTACTAATAAATTAATGCACTTACAAAATGTGAAAATGAAGTGTAAAAATAGGGCGTTACTTTTAATTATTTCGTACAACTGGTTCTTTTATGTAGCACACCGAACAACAATTTTCAAACAAAAATTCAACGTGACCAAAATGAAGAACTACAATCTGATATTGATATATTTTATTTTTTGATTTTTTATAATAAAATTTTCTCTGGTTGATTGACTGTATGTGTTGACCATTGAATTTAAACAAAGCACACATTTAGAAAAATGAGGGAAAAACATTAATATATTTATAGTAGTAAAAACAATCTATTTTTCTCCAACTGTATCTTCGTCCAATTGGCAGTCAACGGGAAAGCCTGAGTCAAGATTGAAGACATCAATAATGTCGTTGGCGACTCTCTTCCTCAGAATTTTCTTTATCTGGAAGTCAACGCGTAGAGACCATATTAGACGGATCCGACCTAATGCCCATGATTTCTAAATAAACTAAAGAATGATCTTCTGGAGACAGCTCGATGGTAATGGGTGGTTGGTGTTGGTGGAAATCAAGTCATCGGATCGGACCCTGGAGGAGTTATGGCTCTTGGACCACTCCAGCGGGTTGTATTTTCTAGGTTTTCTTGTCTTGTGTACTCCACAAAGAAGAGAAACCAGGACGGAGAATTTAAGAGAATCCACCTTTTTCGAGCCATTTTTGTGTCATTAATTGATCATATGCTTCTCAACTTACACCGAGGAGATGAGAGAGAGGGAGAGAGGAGAGAGAAAGAGAAATGGGAATAGCAATGCTGATATGCTGTGCAGAAGCAAATGGGTTTCGTTTAGTCTAGAGAAGTTGATTGTAGAGACGAGGGAAGAGTAAGAAAACTTGGCACACTGTTGGGGTCAACGAGGCTGACGTGTCAATGTAAACCCATTCAAATAGTACAAAATATTATAATAAATCAATAGTTAAAAAGTTACCAAAATTTTTATTTTATATCACTTGCACACGTATTAAAAATTAAAATTTTAAATAAATCTAATATATTTTTTTGAGATAATCATAATAATTTTTTTTTGTTTAAAAAAAGAGAATGAATACCGTTTTAGGAGTCTCAAACCCTTAATTTCACTCCAACTTATTCGGATGAAAATGAACTCGAGAATTCATGGAGAGTTATTTTGTTACATTATTCATATATTAAGAGGGAATTCATTAATAAAAATATTATAAAATTTATTTTGTTAATCACTTGGTAAGTATACTTGAGGATAAATTTAAATATTACAGGGCAAACCCACTTGAAATTATGAACTACCAAAAGAACAACCCTAGTCTCATAAAAACGATGTATTTTAACGACGTATGGAAGCTAAGCTATTGACCCATCCAGCCTCTTTCATCACACTCCAAAAAGCAAAGTTGCAGTGTGAAAATATAGTTGAGGAGACGTGGAAATTGAGAGAGAAAGAGATGAACAGAGAGAGAGAGAGAGAGAGAGAGAGAGAGAGAGAGAGTAATTAGGTGGCAGCTAAGAATCAAGGCAGGGCAAGTAAGCGTCTGACGTCCTTAAACTTTCAACTACTTCTTCTTCCTGGATCTTCTTCGTTTTTTATTAATATAATTTTAGAAATTAGTAGCAATCATCTTTTTTCTTCATTTTAGCCAATAAATAGACGTCAAAAGCAATGAAAACATCGAAATACAGTTCGACAATTACATGCATCGTCAAAGTAAAGCATCATCCAGGCTTACCAGTGTTCAAACCAGTAGAGAAAAACATGTGGATCACTGACACTAACATTTCATATCAGTTGCACGACAGACGTTCTAGATCATCTATTAAACCGTAGATAAACACACCAGCATTCATTAAATGAAGAAATAAAGACGCTTAAAAACTGCCCAACTGCATTCCTATCCGGTAGGTGATGCCATTAACTATCCTCACCCACTTCTTTCTTCACCCTTTTCTTATATACGGTATGAAGCTCCATTTCCATTCTTCCATCTCCTAATCATCTGATCAAAATGGCCTATGAACGAGATCTTCTATCCACAGAGATTGTCAACCGTGGGATTGAGTCGTCGGGGCCGAACGCCGGCTCACCTGCTTTCTCCGTGAGAGTCCGGCGCCGGTTGCCGGACTTTCTGCAGTCAGTCAATCTCAAGTATGTGAAGCTGGGGTATCATTATTTGATAAACCATGCGATATACTTGGCTACCATTCCTGTTCTGGTGCTTGTTTTTAGCGCAGAGGTTGGAAGTTTGAGCAGAGAGGAGCTATGGCGGAAGCTGTGGGAAGATGCCAATTACGATCTTGTTACTGTACTCTCTTTTTTTGGTGTCTTTGTTTTCACTCTCTCTGTCTACTTTATGTCTCGCCCTCGCTCCATCTACCTCATGGATTTTGCTTGCTATCGCCCTAGTGATGACCTCAAGGTATGAAAATTATACAAGTTTATACCCTTGATTGATCTAGTTTCAATTTGATACGTTCATCAATATTCTGTCTGTTTTCAATTATTTATTTACTATTACTAATTTATCAAAACAACTCTGTCATAAACTTTGTTAATTGAAGGTATCAGCTTAAAATTTTTGTCTTCTTGTGACGTTCTCTAGTCTTTTGGGACTCATAATGTTTGACAAAATACAGGTCTCCAAGGAGGAGTTCATAGAGCTGGCAAGAAGATCTGGGAAATTTGATGAAGCTACCCTTGAATTCAAGAAGAAGATACTGAACTCATCGGGCATAGGCGACGAGAGCTACCTCCCAAAATCTGTCATCATGTCGCCCAATAACTGCGCCACCATGAAAGAAGGCCGAGAAGAAGCTTCGACCGTCTTGTTTGGGGCCCTCGACGAGCTCTTCGAGAAGACTCGAGTCCGTCCAAAAGACGTCGGAGTTCTCGTCGTTAACTGTAGCATCTTCAACCCCACGCCTTCTCTGTCGGCCATGATCATTAACCACTACAAGATGAGAGGCAATATCTTAAGCTATAATCTTGGAGGAATGGGCTGCAGTGCTGGAATTATAGCCCTTGATTTGGCTAGGGATATGCTCCAAGGAAACCCTAATAACTACGCCGTAGTGGTTAGCACTGAGGTAGTGGGCTTTAATTGGTACCAAGGGTGTGATCGTGCCATGCTCATTCCAAATTGTTATTTCCGAATGGGCTGCTCCGCCGTTCTCCTGTCTAATCGCCGGCGGGACTATCATGGAGCTAAGTATAGGCTCGAACACGTTGTCCGTACCCACAAAGGTGCCGACGATCGGAGCTTCAGGCATGTTTTTATCAGTGTGATATAACCTTAAATTCACGTAGAATAGAATGATTTATGATTTAATATTTCACTTTGATGATCAAATTGTGCCTCAATTTGGATCCATGTTGGGTATTGACATCGCATAAATAAATAGAATTGCTTAGGTGATGCATATTCAAATTCATATGTTATTTTGAGAATTGTTAACATGAGTTATATTTGAGTTAAGTCAAAAATTTCACGTTGCTGTTAAATTTTTTTATACATGAGTAATGTTAGATTTACTCTATGATTTCGTACTCTAATCTTATCGATTAATAATTAGTACAATTAATGATTATTAATTATTTATAATTTATTTTTGTTAATACACTAATTTTCATGTAAGAAGATACACATGTATATATAGACATCGTGTTCAAGTCGAAAAAGTATTGTTTTCTAATTTAAATAATGTTATATTTACTCTTTTATTATTTTACTTTCTACGTATTCTTGATGATGTATCGAACAATATAATTTTCGAGTGAACCTTGCAGGGTTTTGTTAGAATTTTAAGGCTAAATTTGAGCCATTATCTCTATTTTTCTATTTTCAATTTGGTGTAGTTTTATGAGCTGCGGTGACTAATGGTCCAATTTTTCCATTGGGGCTGCTGTAATCGACAGGTGCATATACCAAGAAGAAGACGATAAGGGATTCAAGGGTCTGAAGGTGAGCAAAGACCTGATGGAAATTGGCGGCGACGCTCTCAAAACCAACATCACCACCCTCGGACCGCTAGTTCTGCCATTTTCAGAGCAGCTTCTCTTCTTCGCGACGCTCGTCTGGCGGCACATACTCGGGAACGGAGGAGACAAATCACAGCAATCTTCCTCAAACAAGCCCTACATACCGGACTACAAGCTCGCCTTCGAGCACTTCTGCGTCCACGCAGCGAGCAAATCCGTCCTAACCGAGCTGCAGAAAAACCTAGGGCTCAGCGAGACGAACGTCGAAGCTTCGAGAATGACGCTCCATCGCTTCGGCAACACGTCGAGTAGCAGTATCTGGTACGAACTGGCCTATTTGGAAGCCAAGGAGAAGGTGAAAAGAGGAGACCGGGTATGGCAGCTCTCGTTCGGGTCGGGTTTCAAATGTAACAGCCTGGTTTGGAAAGCCATGCGAAAAGTGAAGAAACCTTCGAGGAACAATCCATGGCTGGATTGCGTTGACAGATACCCAGTTCCTCTCTAGCTCACGTCTCTGCCATTTCCGTCCAGATTCTTCATCTTCTTGTGGTTTCTTCTCAAATCAGCCAGACAAATATTATTATTTTGTGGGTTTTTCTGCATATTTTTAATTTAGTTGCTGAACTAATAATCGCAGTGCTTTTTTTTCTTTTATTTTTTTTGGTATTTGTCAAACACATCATAGTAGAACTAATGGTGTTTCTCGCAGTATCTCTTCTAAATTGTCTGATAGTTCATTTGGTAAAGCCAACAAAGCTTATAATTGATGTCTTGTCTTACTTGTATATTGCAATAGTAATTATTATAATATACTATGCATAACGTAGATGAGCATATGGTTAAGTGCGTTACTATCCTGGTGACCAGGTCATCATACAAAGTGGGGAAATAAGTAGGTTTAGAGAGAAAGAACCCCTTCTATGATGACTTGTTCACCATGATATTGGGCTTCAGTTATGCTTCTTTGTACTATTAATAAGACAATTGGTATATTCCCTTTAACACAATTCAAATTAATTACATACCCTAATGATTAATTTTTGAACTTCTTAACTGGAAAATATAACGTTACATTATCGTTAAGGCTGTAAGCCAAGCCGAACAGTTCTTTCGAAAGATAATAAATGCATTAATCCACAGCACCATGTGGCCAAGTCTTCCCTTAACTACGTCTAAATTGTTAAATAATAGAATATATGAACAAATGGGGGTATATTAATAAGTTGTAGAGTGACCTAGAATTACTAAATAAGTTGTGGAAAATGGTTTCAATTTAAGCAATCAATAGTTCATGTATTCACACACATGCATGTGGCGACCAAAGCAAGCAGAGTTGGTTAATTCTTTAGTAACGATAAAAAATAATAGCAAGTCCTGAGTACAGACATCTGGTTTTCACTAGAAAGTGGAATTGACTTGAAATGAGAAAGCGTTGACCATGCTTTTGACTTTCTCTCTCATCACATTTTTTTTTTTTGTAATAAAACAAAAAAAGAATTGGTCTTGGGTGATATTTTAAGGTTTTCTTTTTCTTTTTTCGTCCTTCTTGCCATCCACCGTGAGATGAAGAAAATCAGACTCAAAATTGCGAGCATACACGATTCTTCGTTACTTGAAACAGTAAAAAATAAATAATTTATAAAAAAAATATTTTTATTTACATAGTATAATGCATTTTGAATTAACTTCAAAACTAAAATCGTATAAATTTGAATTCCAAACAGATAATATTTTATTAAAAGAATTAAGGACTACACAAATAATATCAGAGTCAATTTCCAACTAAAATTGTAGTCGGCAGGGACGTCAAGTCTCCCAATGATAAGAGATTGTGACAGCCTACATAAAAGTAACGAAGACTCAATGTTTTGTTGATTGTGGGGACTCAACTAATATCAGTAAAAATGCACAATCTTACGTTGATTTAGAAATTGAAAATTAAATGATTTATAAGAAAAATTATTCTCTCTGTGTAATACAACGTATTTTTGACTAACCAAAAAAATCTGACAATTTAAAATTTTATTTGAAGCAGACAATATTATAATAATAGAATCGACGACTTCACGATCTTTTTTTCGTTGAATAACAATTTGAAAATATAAGTAAAAAGTATACAACTAATAACATTAAAAAAATACATATTTTAAAATTAATTAAAGAAAAGATGACATATGTGAGTTGCATAAAATAATCAAATGAATATTAGAATTTCTCCATTCCATTTCATATTTGTGTTGTGTTTGCACGTTGACTTGTAAAAATGTTGGGAAACAGTCACGGCGACCGATGATCAGACCAAAACAAAAATTGTGTTGGGATGATTGAGGTTGACTTTTTCGGCTTATTGACTAAACATGTTTCTTTGGTCACCCACCTTGGAGACTCAAACGAAATAGTCCTCGGTTAAGCTTCTTTGATATTCTTTCCAATATATATTAAAAAAATTATTTCAACATTTCTATTTTTAGTAATATTAGAGCGACAAAGTTTTGAGCGACAATCTCGTCACATGTTACTCGTTCATCGGATTTTACTATTCTCGTAACTTATTTATACCAGTAAATAAATGACATGTCATGAGTACTTCATTATTTAAAATTTGGTTCGATGACTCAATAATTCTAGATTTGTCATTTTTTTCCCTTTGAACGGAAGGTTTTCTACTTGAGTCGTTTTCGTCTCTTTGCTTAGTAGGTCTTATTTTTTTGTTCATCGATATTTATTTATTTTTAGTTCTATGCTTTTAATAATTAAAAAAGGTAGAAGCTTTGTTAAGATTGAGCTGTCTTCATAGCATCTAACTGAGTTAAGATATAATAAAAGTTATTGATGGTATTTGTAGAGCAAGAGATCATTATATTAGGTATTAACGTGACTAACAAAGAACAACTTGTTGTTAATTCGTCCGTTAGTAAGTGCGATTATGACATCACCTGTATATCGTTCCCGAGAGTCACAACCAAGCAATAAAAGAGTTTACTTTTTTCAATTTATGGACGAAAATAATTTATCCAAATTATTATATTTATTACTTTTTGCACAATTTATTTATTTATTATTTTTAGCATCTACTAATAATCAAGGCAGAAATAGAGCTTCGAATATAGTTTATTAAATCTTTCGGAATAGACCATTCAAATGCCTTGAGTTGGTCAGTTGGACTCTTTGATTGTTTTCCCCGGTGTGGAATCTCCTATATGCCACTACAAAATTGTCAACTACTAGACGAATCCTGCACGATTTTGTTATTGAGATTCGTCTATAATACGTAGAGAATACTCATAAACTATTTATTTTGATTTCTTCCGGATAATATAAGATTGTGCAATTTTCCTGATACAGGTTGGACACTTAAAATTAGTAGAATTTTTAGTCACTTTTGTATTCAGAGAGTGAAAGATTACACTCGGTATTTTTGTCGTGATTCCCTCTCAGGCTGACAACATTAATTTCCTTCGTGAAACTCACTTGTGTCACAATAGAATTGGCGTAATTAAATAGAATTGGCATAATTTGAGATGCAAATATAAATTTTAATTATTTGTACTTAATAATTCCTTGAATAATGATAGGAATCCTTCGTTTTTAAAGAAGCATTAAACTAATGTTTATTGTTTTGATCTGAGAAACCAGCTACGAATGAGAGCAGACAGAGATTCCTAACCATATTTTCTTGGAAATTAATGGCAATTGGAAACTAGAGAAAACATGAACATGCTGGGTTTGTTAACAAGGTCAAACTGAGTTGCAGCAGCTTATGTGTGATCTGAAAAACAAAGCCAGAAGAAAAATAATATGCGTAGAAAAACCAAAGTTGTCATCAAAGACTGATCATCCCTTATGTATATACATATTATATGATTGACCAACAAAGCTTTGTTAAAAAATTGGAAAAGAAGAAGAAGTGATCATGGCGATTGGAAAATAAGAGTATTCCCATTTCAACAACCAATCGAAAATCTATAAATACGAGAACAAACCCATGTTTTTTCTCAAACCAACCAGTGCACTGAATCAGTTTCCTAGCGACCATTTTTGCAAGAAACATGCAAAGATATCAAATGGCAGGAGCGAGATCAGAGCAAAACTCTGTTCGAAAAGCTTCAAAAGTGGGAATAATAGGGGCTGGTATCAGCGGCATTGCTGCAGCCAAACAGCTTCGGTCGCATAACCCGATTGTTTTTGAGGCCATGGACTCCATTGGAGGCGTTTGGAAGAGCTGTTCTTACAGCTCAACGAAGCTTCAAACTCCTAGAAAGGACTACGAGTTCTCCGACTACCCTTGGCCGGAAAGAGATGATTCTACTTTTCCGTCGCACCTTGAGGTTCTGGAATATCTGTATGGTTATGCTGCCCATTTTGATGTGCTTAAGTTTGTCCAGTTCAGTTCAAAGGTGGTGCAAATTAGGTACGTCGGAGAAAACTGCGGCCAAGTTTATGATATCAACTCCGTGGAAGCTAGAGAGTACGGAAGTCTGTTGAATGGCCACTGTGTTTGGGAAGTTGCTGTTCAGAATATTGATCAATCTGAAGCTGCTCAGGTGAGTCATCTTTGTCTACCCTTTTCATTTTTGAAGTTTTAATAAAGGTTTTTTTATCTTTTTTTTACCATAAATGGAAGAATTTGAAATGCTTAATATTCTCTCTCCTTCTGTTTCTCTCTCTAAAAACAGTGGTATGCTTTTGAGTTTCTGGTGGTATGCACGGGTAAATATGGGGATATAGCAAGAAAACCAAGCTTTCCAATAAATAGAGGCCCAGAAGTATTCTCAGGTAAAGTTTTACACGCCATGGATTACTCTAAACTCGACAAAGAAGCTGCTCATAGACTTCTCAAAGGAAAGAAGGTCGCCATTGTTGGCTACAAGAAATCAGCCATTGATCTTGCTCTTGAATGCGCACAGGCCAATCAAGGTAACTTCTCCACAAAATATACACACTGTTAGAACAGAAGGTCAAACTTCTTCTGTTTGGAAAGACGAACTTCCGCCATTGAAATGAAATTTCAAGGTCAAAAGAACCAGAAATTTCATTGTTTGAACTGAGGATAAAAACCACACTAGTCTTGGTCGTTTAGAAATATTAAAAAATTGGTGGAAACAGAGAGAACGTGGGAAACGAACACTGAAATGGATAATTTTATTAATCAATATTCTAATCATCCCCCTATTTTTTTAATCATATAGTTTGATCAACCTCTCAAATGAACCGATTTCTCAATCATATACATAAAATAATAAAATAAAGAACACCCAAGAGACTAGCTAGCCATGTTTATTAGTAGCTATCATAAATTATTACAATAATTAATTGATTCTTCACAAAATTACTGAGAGTCTATCTGAAATGTAAGGTGAAGAAGGAGAAGCGTGCACAATGGTGATAAGGAGTCTACATTGGATCGTTCCAACGTACTGGATATGGGGATTGCCTTTCTACTTATTTTATTCTACGAGGTTTTCGCAGTTTCTTCACCAAGCCCCTAACCAGAGCTTCTTCAAGGCTCTCCTCTGCTTGCTTTTCTCTCCCATGGTTAGCCATCTTCATTTGCGGCCGAAGAAATTCTACTTTTTAAGATCATTTCTTCCCTAACAGAACGTTTTCACTTGTTTGTTTGTCTATTCAGAGAAGAGCGATTTCAAAGTTCATAGAGTCCTACTTGGTCTGGAAGCTGCCATTGGTGAAATATGGGCTTAAACCAGACCACCCATTTGAGGAGGACTATGCTTCTTGTCAAATGGCAATTCTTCCAGAAAACTTCTTTCCTGAAGCAGAAAATGGTAAGATCAGATTCAAAAGGGCATCAAAATGGTGGTTTTGGAGCGGAGGACTCGAATTCGACGACGGGTCGAAGCTCGAAGCCGACGTCGTGGTTTTCGCCACCGGCTACGACGGAAAGAAGAAGCTTCAGTCGATATTACCAGACCCTTTTAAAGGACTTTTGGTGGACTCTTCTGGGTTAATGCCGTTATACAGGGGGACTATCCATCCACTCATTCCAAACATGGGGTTCGTAGGGTACATTGAGAGTGTCTCTAATCTTCACACTGCAGAGCTTCGCTGCAAATGGCTGGCAGAACTGGCCGAGAATGGTCATTTCAAGCTTCCCACCATAGACAAAATGCTGCAACAGATTTACAGAGAAGTTGGTGTGATGAAGAAGACGACTCGATTCTATAAGAGACACTGCATTTCCACTTTTAGCATCAATCACAGCGATGAGATCTGTGAAGAAATGGGGTGGAAAGCCAAGAGAAAAAGCAACTTGCTTTTGGAAGTTTTTAGTCCTTACAGCAGCCATGACTACGCAAAAAATTAACTAAATTAGAGTATGCTTTGAGCCTTATTGCTATCTAGTCAGCCTGTATTTGATTAAATAAACAGCCCAATCCCTAGTCTCAGTACATAAACCGCCAGTTTTATATTATGTTGAGGTTGTTTTGCCAATAAGAGACACTTGGTAATATTATTTGTAATTATAGGGCCTGTCATATCTAGTGATTGGGCCGAGCCGACATCATTGACAAAAATCTGAACCGCACCTAGAGTTTGTGAGTTTGTTCTGCCGGCAATGCGACCGGCCTTCAGTAAATTCTTACGTGATTTCCACACTCAATCGTGACTGCAAATAAAATTTCTTCCGACACAATGCAATGCCCGGATCACAGCTCCAACATCTCAAACCACAATCCCATTTATATTTTGTCTTAAAAATAAGATAGTTTGGTTGGCATTGCGATTCAAAACTACACAAGCTACCCACCTTCAGCACAACGGATAAATCTCACCGGCTGATCTCCATTCAAAATTTCACCCAAACTTGGTCCAAGCTAGGGCTGGAACCAAGCTTGAATTCGTTATTAAAATAATAAAAAAAAAAAAATCAGGGGCAAAGTGGTACGGACGCTTTTGACCCAATGATGACGCTAAGCAAACACAGAGTGGGTGATATGCTCTGGCTTTAACAGCTACTGAAAAGAAAGAATAGGTAAAATCAAGTATCGTCCAAGTTATGTATTTGGGTAATTGATATATTTTATTGGGCTCCCGTCGGCAGCCACTAGCTAGTGAAGAGTTATCATAATAAACAAAGCAGCAGAACAGGACACAACATGATTGATCACTCAGTGGGAAGTGGGTGTAGTGAAAGGTAATGTTACAAGACAAGTTGATTACTCCAATTGCCATCAAGTTTGAACAGAAAGAAGCCTAGAGAGAGAGAGAGAGAGAGAGAGAGAGAGAGAGAGTACCCAAATGGTTCTCGATATAACAAAATGGGCGAGGAGAAACACTTAGTCTTCTCGCATTATTTGCGTCTCCACAGCCAGCCTACTTTTAACATGTTTGCAAGCTTTGTTATTTGGATTCAAAAGAAAGAAAAATTAAAAGGCAAACAAAAAACTCGAAGCCAAAGATTTGATCGACAAAAAAAATAACAAATCCTTGTCACGCTAACCACTCTCCATCCATGCCTTCAATCTCACCAATGACCATACTGCAAATCACAAAATATTCAGAACAAAATTATTAGTACAATTATCAGACAAATATCTAACCAAATACCATATCAATACGGCATAAAATGTATATTGCTTTTTATCATTTACACTCTTAATGACAATCTTACTAAAAGTTCTTCTGGCTGGCCAAATTTAACTCAGCCTCTAGAGAAAACCCACGAATAGTTTGAGTAGCCCTGTTTTATCAGATTCCAGCAGGATTCCAAAGTTGGAAGTTTCATTACATTAGGATCTACAATAAAAAAAATCTGCACAGAATAGCAAAATCCATCTTCTAATAATGTATTTTTTGTGTGTATGAGTACGAATATCTGCAACTAATAGCTCTTAAATTCAGCTCAATTCGTCTGCTACTGCTATGGTTTCAAATTTCTAACATAATTGATAATCTAATTTTCTCAGCAGAAAAAATGAAGATCAATTTTCCAAGACTGGATACTTACCAAGGTAAGGCAGAATCTTGGAAGTATTCTTCTGAGTAGCAATCATCCAAATGTTGCGGTAAGCAACTCTCATTTGCATTCAACCAATCTGGGAATTCCATTACTTCATCAAATGGATGCAAACCGTCATCTTCTTCAGACTTCACCTCTGGCTCTCCAATTTCCATACTTTTCAAGAACCTGAACCACCGGGCTGATGAGACCAAATTGACGGTGTCATTCCATTCCATCTGATGCTGTTCTCCCAGAGACTTGATCTCAGCCATCTCTTCGTCATCCACAGCCACGTGTAAGCCACAATGGATTTCATCCCCACCCACTGGGACACTAGACTCAATACCATCACACGCCACAGAAGCTCCTCCTTGATCAGTAGCAAAAGAGAGGGCCGGGGAAGAAGAAGAAGAAGAAGAAGATATGGATGCAGTTTGGTGAAGTGAAAGGTTGTTGTTGTGGAGAAGTGTTGCATCTAAATTGTGGAAATATTGAAAATTGAGATTCAGACCCAATGTTTGACTAGGAAGTGTGAAATTAAGATTCTCGTCAGCAGAAAAATGTGAAATTGGGGAAGGAGACCAAGAGAGAGCATTTGGCGGAGAAGGATGGGAGAAAGCAGATGGGTAGGTAATATTTTCCATACAACTGGAAAAATTTGCGGTGCTTGATGGGTGTACTCTTGGATTTCTCCTAGATTTAATATTCCCTTCTTGTTCGAAATATGAATTGGGAGGAGGCTGTGGAGGTTGTGACTGTTGATGATTATGTTCTTGTTGGCGTTGGTCACTCGCTTGTCTCATGGCTGCCCTATGAAACTTCAGCGCAGTGACAATCTCTCTCCTTGCCTCAGCCATATTAAGGAGCCTTTCTTGGTAAGGCCTACTGGTATGGAGTCTCCTCCTAACTTGTTTTTTGTGTTGTTGAGGTTGTTGGGGTGGCTGAGTTTGTTGGGTCTCACAAAAACCTTCCCTCAGTTTGATTTTATTTTGGGGAAGAAGGGTGCCAGCATCGCCATCGACACTACAATCTTGATCTTTTGGGTTCATGGGTGGCTCTTTGGTTCTGGAAGAACTTAATTGTTTCACTAGGCTACGGATATACGCACCAGAGACATGAGGATCCTCCTTCAGCTTAGTAGTACTAAGCTTATCTATTTCCATTCCCTCATTGATCTCTTCCTTCACAGATCCACCAAGTTTCATGCCTCTCTTTCCCTCTGTCTCTTCCTTCCTCTCTCTCAATTTAGACCTAAATGGAGCAGTAGAAATAAGGTGGTCGGTTGGAAACCATGGGATTTCCAACTTCTGAGAAACAAGTACACTATGTTGCAGAGCCAGAGGCTGATCCGTTTGAGGTCCGGAGGACCTCACGGGTGTTATAAATAGCTAGCTGGGGACAGTCTTATCTAGGGTTTATAAATTCCTTTGGATTTTGTTTCCTGATTTGGCCAAACCACGTTTATTACAGTTTTTCCTCACCTACTACTTAGAACAAACAAACAAGTCTTTTACTAATTCTACCCACTAAAACTCTCAAACATGCAGGCCAAATAAAGCAGTAACAACATCAAATAGGTAATGGGCAACCTTTTAGGACACTTCCACTTGATGGTTCAACAGATCAAGATCAAGGCATTAAGCATCTCAAGCAATACAAGGGACCTTATTATGCACAAAATATAACATAAACAAGAGAGTGAAACAGTTTTATGCAACATTAGGAAATAAAAGCAAAATCAGTAAATGTAATTGTAAACACTAGAGGGTGTTTGAGGAATTGGATTATGGGACCAGGATTTAAAAAACGTCAGCAAGAGCCTATGGAGTCTGACAAAAGAATCTCCATTACTGTTACCCTCCCTTCCTTCTCCCCTCATTATTGTCATTTTTTTATTATGAAAGCAGAGAGAAATTCCAATATTTCTGTTTAAACAAATTATTCAACACGATTTGAATTTGCTCCTGAAACAGAGAACTTGGACCTTTTCCAAAATCATTCTACAGGATGTAAAAGACAGAAAAGCTCCATATCACAACGTTTCTCTTAATTTTACCATTGATATATTATTTTTCATAGTAGTAAGTTTCACTCAACAAGTTTAATTTAACTTGAAGTCTTTTGCTCCAATTGGAGGGGGCAGAGGCATGGCTTCTGTGACTTTTAGCAGGGCTTTTTCAGGCAACAATAACAGTGGAAAAATAAAGCCTAGACGTGAAGTTATTACTGCTGTAGAATTCTACTGCTACAGCTTACACCTACTAAAACAGCTGACCATAATTACTGAACTTTAATATACAAGCTAGCACCCCTGAGGGCCCTGACATATTTTTTTTAAGAGATAAACATTGTAATAAAATCTAAGGAATCACTTAGCCCAAAAACTAACACTTCGTCACGAGAAGAGAAGCCTCATTCCTTGTTGGGAAACATCTTAGGACATGGAAAAAGCAGCCAAAATCAAATAAATCTACCAAATTATGGTCTAAGTAGGCAATAAATGCATATATAACTAAAACAACATTTCATCTCAATTCTAGAAATTGTAGACAGCAGGAGCTGAAAACTGAGCTTATCGCCACCACTACTCAGTTACTTGTGAATATAACCTCCATAATGGTGCAACCAAATGTAGGACAAGTAAAAAGGTTTTTTTTTTCCAAGATGACTCTGTTCATAATATATATTGGGTCCTTTTTCCTAATAAATCCAAATTTTCCGCTGGATACCAAGAAAAAAAGAGCATCCGAATCACTATGGTGTGGATTCAACCCTATTCCAAGAAAAATTTGATTGCTATTGCATTTATTTCAGTCCACCCCCCTCCTCTTCCAAGGTTCCCATTTACTTTCCTCTTGTCATATCCCTGATGAAACACTTCAATGCTTTCTAGAAGTAGCAATGTCACCATAAGGAGTAAATTCCCCATAAGAACTACTGAACAATTACCATACATAACACAGCTCTTTATAATAATCAATTTAAATCGCTAAGAAAGCCAATAGAGTTGGCAGTTATCCTCATTGTGAAAACCAAGTTTTTCAAATGAATACTGAATTCAATCCGGGGAAAAAATCAAGTTACTACCAGTTTGTTTAAGAAAACCTAGTGCCACGGAAGTTAAGCCAAGTGAGGACTTGCAAAATCGTGATCTTTTCCGAAGTATATGAATAACTCACCCCCAAATGAAATGTACAATACGCTACAAAATCCAAAAAGCTAACAGGGTGGGCGTAGTAGTTGAAGAACACAGTAAATACACATATAAGAAAACGAATTGCAACTTCTAATGGAAACTTAAGAGAAGAAAAAATTAACATAAAATGAATAAAATAATGGGAAAAAACAAAGAGGAAAGGGGTTGAGTGGGAAAGTGAAACAGGCCTGCTTCTGAGTGTGATTCAGTGGATAACATCAAAGGTGAATGGATAGGTAAATGGATGCATATGGGGGCTATTACGCTTTCTGATAAAAAAAAAAAAAAAAGGAACAAAGCTAAGCAAGCAGCCACAAATTGCACCAATCCCAGCTCGAGAAGCTGCTGCTACGACTGAGAGAGAGAGAGAGAGAAAGAGGAGAGTGATAATAAAATAAATTAGATTGCGAATTCACCGACCAATCATGTGTCCTTCCGGTTACGCTGCCAGACCCCTCTCTCCGTCTCCTTCCTTTGGATTCCTTTCACGCCCAACCAGAGAGTTAAAAATGGCGGATCATCATTACGCTGCGTCTTTACTCCCAAGTTGCCGCGCTCTGTTATTATATGATGGAGAATAATTGTTAATTAGAAACTAATTATTTATTTAATCAGATTAAATTTACAACGAGAGGATAATTCTCCAAAATAAAACAAATTAACACGTGGCTAAAAACTATATGTCGAAGCAAAACTAAATTTGATTATTTATAATTTTTAAATAAATAAAAGCATTACGTATCCTATCCACTTACAAAGTGACGCCTTTTTATTTTATTTTAATTTTTCTATCAAATAATTAAATTTATATTCTTTATTCATAATTGAAACTTTATTAATTAGTACACCATTAATTAATTTTTTAAATATTTCATTCTGAAGGATTTATAAGTTTTTATTTCCACTTTGTTGTTTTAGATATTTTATTAAAAAAATCTTTCACAGCCTTATATGTATCTGTATGATATTTGGTCGCAATACACGTGTATTATATGAAATGCTGAATTACAATAATTAGTAGTTTAATTGATTTAATTATATACATAACTGCAGCAAAGGTTGAAAGGACGTCACTAAAACGGCACCGCGCAGGCAAAGGAATGTAACCAATGGCTTAAGCTTTTTCTGTATTTAATTATTCCTCAGAATAATAACGTAATATTTTCGCATTCAATAATGAAGTGAAAAAATAAAGGAATCAAAGGCTGGTTATTTTGGCAGCTACCTACCTACTTCCGGGCAGCCACGGCGGTGGGGCCGGCGCTTCACAGCTGGGTGGCATGATGTGAGGGGTCAAATCCAACGGCTAATCGGCCTCCGTGGGTAAAGAATCCTATCAGAGAATAGTAAGCCAGGTGGAAGAGCAGGAGAGGAGGAAGAGATAGGCAGCACACGAGGGTTGGTCCCCCCTCTGCCTCGCCAGAGCCCCCTCCTCACATTCACATTCATTACCCCAAATTCACCAACCTTGATAAACGACATCAAATAAGCCTTCAATTCATGCCCCTTCCTATTAACTCTACTCCATAGTCCGGCCATGCCCACCCAAATCAACCGGACATTGATGTTTTGTTACACACGTCTCCGACCAAAACACAAATGCGTCCAAACATATATTTAATAAATTTTTTATTTAATCAGATATTTTTATTTAATTTTAATATAATTTAAATTCCGATGATGTCCTTTTTTAATATTTTAAAATCCATTAGAAATAGCAGAATATATTAAAAATTGAGTTCAAACGCTTGATGAGATGAAAAACATGATACATGTACTTTGTGTAACTGATAAATTAACAATAAGGTCTAAATTTCCAATGACTTAAATGTTTTGTGAAAAAAATATAAACATCTCGTATAAATATCTTAAACATTAGAGTCTATTGCACTTTGCATTAAAAAAAATCAGCACAATTGAATCAAACATTGAGAATGATATAGAAAACTAAATGAGTTCAAACAAGTAAACTTTTTGATACCAAAACAATTTATCGCATTTGCAAGAACTATCGTGCCTGTCCGTCGAGTTCACCAACCTGTGGGGAAAAATGATCGAGCAGTTATAGATTCATCCCAAAGGTGACATTCTCTAAAATCACTTGGTTAAAACTCCACACATCAATCTTAAACTAAACAAATACTAGACAACTTAAATGGTTTCAAAACTCAGGCATACTTAAAATTCTCATATGTGATGCAGTAAAAGGAGAGAGGGAGGGAAAAGAAGTTGTCGTTTAACAAATAAAGGGTACTCAGAAAAGAAGCAGCCCTTCACACGCTACTCCCCCTCCATTAACCCCCCCAATTTGTGTAGTCACTGTCCGTAATTAGTGGGGGTGGCCTTGGACCATTTTTCAATTTTCAATCTACAGACAGAGATAACTACAAACATGACATGGAAATACAGTGAAAAAGAGAGAGAAACTGACAAACCACTCCAATCTCCATTGTAATGTTGATTATTTAATCTATACAAATATCTCTACTTGATTGTTTATAGGCTATGATTAAATAGAAAATATGTTGAAAATCAAACGCTAAAAATTAGCCAAAGAAAATAAACGCATAAAATAAAAACACCAATATTTACGTCGAAAACTCTATTAGAGAAAAATTACAAACACAAAAGAAAAATCACTATATCGAAATCAATATACAATTGAGTTTCGCATGTTAAACATTAGTGTACAGAAAAAACAAAAAATTTTAATATTGATATACGAGTCCGACTCGTCTCAACTAGAATTCGAATAACACTGAGAACAATAGGTTTTTCTAGAATCAAGAGATTTAAATGCTAGAATAAGACAGGGGACAGTTAGTGACATGCATGAAAACATGAAAGTAAAACCAAACAGAAGCTGAAAGCATCCAAAGCAGCACGCTCTTCTTCATGTACTAGCTTTGAAGTCGCTACTCTATCTTCAAATAGACAAGACTATTTGAGAAATTTATTCTTTTATCACCATCATTAATCATCATAATCTAATTGAAGGAGTAGCAGAAATACCCATTGATAAATTCTGGACTAAATACCCTAATTGGATCTCTAATAGACCTAATATTGCCCTGAGGCTCAAGCTTACTACTTTTACTATTAACTTAACATTGATTATTTTCAAATTTACTCTACTAATAAAGAAAAATAAAGGAAAATAAATACAATTTATAGCATTTGTCAGAAGAATAAAAGTAAATAATCAAGTCTGTGGGCTCTGAGAAGATTTGAGTTACCTACCAAAAAGGAAATGGATGCTTGTTGGGCCTTTGTCTGATGGTGATTCACATTCTATTAATCCTATCAAGCCATGACCAGTTGACAGTTGCCACCTTCAGCTCAAGGAGAGATACGACAAACCTGTCGAAAGAAAGAAATTATCATAAGGCTAATCTCGGTGCCAACTTTAATCATGAAACATATGCTAGAGCAATGCCTTAAACTTTGGTCTTTAATCCTCAGTTGATTTTGTGGCCTTTAAAGCGAAGTTTGGACCTGCTCTTTGTCTGATTTCGGCACCTGCTTCTTTACTCCATATAATAACATGTTCAATGTGTTCTTATTTTGATTGCATTTTTAATCAGCAGTAACTTAATACCAATTGAAACACAAATAGCCGGAGCTTTATGATTGTACTCATCGGACAGGATCCTCCAAATAAAGAATACAATTTAAACACTTGGTTTCTGTATTGAATCTTCACTATAGAAACAGATCCCCACACTGAATTGGTATGAATTTCCCTAGCTCCTTGAGATAACTTGTCTTGTAGCTTTCCGAGTGAAAAAAGTATCAAAACATAAATAAAACAATAAATTCCATAACAAGAGAAAATTTAACAAATACCTGCGACAAAACACTATCTGAGTTGTCAATGAGTGTTTGAATAACATTGGATGTGCCCTCAGAGAAATCTTTGTCTTCAGATGGAACTTGAGAAGATTCAGCTTCAAAAAGAATAACTGCAGTCGTCAATAGATTTGATTGTCCTTCAAAAAGGTATCCTGAAGTTATAAGATTATAATCCCAATTGGCGGTTTCACAAAAAGGAAAAAAAAAAAAAAACAGTATGGAACTTTCAATCAATTTGCCAAAAAAAATACGTCATTATAGAAAATATATTGGCTGGTTGTTGCGATTAATAGGGATTTATCTACTTGATTCAAAATTTCCTTCGTGTGGGCAACACCATTATTCAAGCTATGCTTCTCAGAAGAAAAATAACCTACGGATAACGGCAGCAACACAGCTCAAAAATCCCTAGCCCGGCGAGCCAGAAACCAGGGGACGTATACCTCGGTTTTCAGAACAGATGCTGCGCGGCATACCGCAGAATATACTGCCGTAACCATAAGGTATGCACGCCATCGTTCGGAACCATATATAGTGTTCGAAATTAAAACATAATTCTCAAAAACAACAACCTCAACGAGATATCACAAATAGAGACGAAGAAGCATAGTGAATCGATCCCGAAACATAGAAATTAGAGAAGCGATTGCATCTTCGAAATTCAGTTTCTTGCCCAAATCTCTCCGCAATTCCTCCAATTTTCTCTTCACTGCCTCCTCTGATCCATTTCTTCTTCCTCTGACTTTTTTACAATGCTAAAAACCCAAATCACTCCCCCTATGAATTGATTTTTCCGTTGCTCCTCCCATCTCCGATTCTAACATTTGTTTTCTAGCCAAACAGGTTACCGCCACCAAACGTCGCTTCCAGTAATCTTGTCCGTTTGACGTTGCTCTGATTGCAGTATGCAAGACCCTTGAATTAGTAATAATATCCAATCATATTTTACCACGTCGGCTTCAAGTCAAACAAGTTAATTTCATTTCAGCCGAATTTCAGAAACATTTAAATTTACACAATTTCATCCTTCATATATTTCACGAATAAATTATTATTATTATTAGTTTAAATGTTAAGTAATTTCCTTATTATTCTCATACATTTTTTTGTAAATTATACATAAATGATTATTAATATGAAAATTTTTATTTAAAAATTAAAGGAACAAACAAATATAATTAATTAATAAATTTAGTAATAAATGTTTAAATTTTACTGTAAGTTTATATCTAATATAACAAATTAAATTATAATTTAAATTCCGACCCTTGAAGCTAATTAAAGTGTACTAACTTTTTTTTTTTTTTTTTTTTTTACAAAATAGACCTTAATTTTTCAATCATCAACAAGTAGATCTCATCGTCGTTTAATTTGTCAAATTCGTTGAGTTAAAGACACATGACAAACTTTATTCCCAATTCTGATTTTTATTAATATCACATGTTTAACTTTTTGAAAAAGGTTAAAATCATTTTAACTCACTGAATATGATTTTTGTTTTAAATCTTCAAAATATATTTATGATAAAAAAAAAAACTTAAATTATAAAAAATTTATCGAAAAAATCTTTAGCAGTTGATCGATAATACTCTGTTCTATCATTTTATACATAGAACGGAAGACCGTTCTATCAAGGTTAAAATTCATGTTCAAAGTCATTTAGAACAGAGGATTATTTTAAAATAACGGTTCTTGTTCTCAATGACCTTTCATTAATTGTTCACTTTATAAATTAATTAAAAAATAACAAACGATATTTAATTTAATTGAAATTTTTATTATATATTTACCATATCATGGGATGAGAAGGTAATTTAGAAATTTTCTTAATTTTCTAATACTTCTATAATTTATTATAATTATTTTATGAAATAATTAACTAAAATTACAAAAATTGTAAAAGTGTTATAAAATCACGAAACATTTCATATTATCTTCATATAATATGGTAAACATATTGTAAAAATTTTAACTAAATTGAATATCGTAAAATGGGTGACCGTTCTTTTAAAATAATCTCCCATTTTATGTGTAAAATGACAGAACAGAAAGTTATCGGTCAACCGCCACAAATTTTTTGGTAGTTTAAAAGTGTTTTTGGTATAAACATATTTTGACAATTTAAAAAAAAAAACTCATATAACGTTAAAATGATTTTAACCATTTTAAAAATAAAGATTTCTTGATCACATCTTTGATGTATATAACGTAATTATTTTAGATTCAATCCAAAAACAGAACAAATAATTTTATGTTAGTTTACGAGTTGGTTTACGAGTTAAAGTTATAAAAAAATATATTAAATGCGATGAATTTAACTGATTAAATAGGAAAAAAGGAGTAATTGGTAACAGCTAAAAATCAAAATTTATTTGGTTAAAGAAAACAAATTTTAAATTTACATTGTGTACTGCTCTATATAATTAATAATATATATTTATCAAATTATTTAATAATCGGGTCGGGTCGGATGACAGGCCGTCAAGGGAATGACATGTTATTCGATCCGATTACGAATTTCCGTCCTCTTTCTAATCGTCTCGGGAATTTCTAGGCACAGTTCAATCTCCGGTGTGCTACTCGGAGAAGCTCCACCGCTAGGGCTCGCGTCGCCACTATCGGTTGAATTTCCCGGTGGGCTTTGAGGGAAATTGGAGCATGGTGAGTCCGAGCCAAACCCCTGTCCTCCATTAATGGCTCTAATTCCACTTCTGTCAGTCACTTCCCTCTTTCTGAAAGTGTGAGAGGTGAGATCCCGCTGGTTGTAGATTCTTAAAATTGTTCTGATTCTTTCCCTGAGCGACGTATTTGAATCGCGTCGGAGGAGAACATGCCTGTGCTTGTAAAGAAAAATTATGGCGAATGAAATAATGGCTAGCATTGCAACGGTTCCAACGATGACAAAAAGGCCCCAAAAGCAATCGATGCCGAGACTCGTTGAAGTAATATCGGTGTTGGAAGATGAGCAAGACTTCTTCTGGCCAAGCCATTTTTCATCGATCTGGTTCATCTTGTGTTCTTCTGTTACGTTCAATATTTTCCTCGATATGTCAGCCACAAGTGGGGAACCCAAAGGAAATACCTGTAATTGACGATCGCGGGAAATTTAATCAAGCTCCAACGCAATGGCAGATTCACATATAGAGTTAGTGAGAAGAAGACGAAACTTACAAATCCAAATCCACCAGTTTTATAAGAAGGATCAGTGGTGGTATATTTTGAGCAGTAGTTGGAAAGAAAAAGCTTCACGTAAGGAAGTTCTTCGAATGCGACTGAGATGCCTCTATTGGCGCTTCCTTTGGAGAGTAGTTCATCTAATTCTTCCGGAGAGCCATATCTCACTAGTTTGTCAGGGTCAAATTTTAAGGATTTCAAAATTTCCAAGACAAACGAACCATCTTGATATCCAACTCTTTCCTTGCGCTTCAAAAGCTGATTCACATCTGTTACAGTAGGTTGTAGCTGTTGAACCGTGAGAAGCGAGGTTAAACTGGCTGTGTAGCTCTGGGTCAGTATTAGGACGACGAAGAACCATATAAGCACCACAAATCTAGCCAAATTGCTAACCACTGTTTCCCCTACAAAACCAGTTTCAAGGGTCAAAAATCGAACAGGAAAAGCTTAGCCTCTTTCTACCTTAGAGATGAACTTACTCTGTGCAAAAACCATGGTGGAGAAGGAGAACCAGAGACTAGTGCCAATCTGATGAGCGGGAGGTCCCCTGAAATCTTCATTTATTCTGTGCTCAAGAACCCATACGACGAAGCCGATGAAGACGAAGAAGCAACCACTTGTAGCCCAAACATCCCAAGACAGAGGCTTCAAGAACACCCATGAATTCTTCCTCGAGTTATCCTTGATAGGTACCACCATTAGAACCCCTGATTCGGTGTATGGCAAGGTAAAATCCACGAATAAAGATCTGTTTGCTCTGATGGTTACATCTCCCACAACTGCGTCGAAGTTCTGTCCAAATCAATAAACCACCATTATTAATAAACTCAATTAGATTTGGGAGAAGCAATTATAGGAAAGAATACCAACCCCAAGAAAGACTTCGTAGACCATTTCATCGTACGTAAAGTTGGTCTTGTTGTAGGGAATGTACTCCGGAACAATGGCGTAAGGCAATTCCTCAAGAACAGTATTAAAGATGTCTATGCAGTAGCCAGTGACGATAGTTGTATTTGAGATGGAATTATATGATACTTTCACAAACTCACTAAAACCATCCTTGGTAGGAACTCCTACTCGCAGTTTCTTCCCATTTGTTGGAATCTCCCATCCCTTTGGAGCTGAATAAGAATCTCTTGGCCATGTAATTCTCCCTAGAGTTGGCGCGGCCGAAGAGGATGAACTCAATGTTTTTCTGACTCCAGTTTCAGGTATCCAAAATCCAATGGTGCTCCATCCCTGACCATTCATGTTCACTATTTCTAAAGTTGTCGACTGCAATTGGCCATCAATGAGACTAAACGCTCCGCTAAGTCCTGAAAATGTTGTGTTGGATAGAGCTTCCTGAATTGTTGGACCATTGACAGAAAAGCCAAAAGTGTCGAGTTCCGTTAGATTGGTCGAGCTATTGGTCTTTCGATAGCCCCGGTTCGAAATCGAGAAGGCTCTCTCGATAGCCATTGCTAATGCCCAAACAGCATCATAACTCCAAAGTCCAAAAACATTCAATTGAACATCGAGACTGGTAGGATTATCTTGCTGAAACTTCCATTTCCACCTCTCTGTGAAATTATCTACCTCTTTCGATGGCGGAACATAAGTTTTCACACCCAATACGCCTTGGATCGAATTGAAAACTGACTTGTCTATTTGACTCAAGAGATTACTGGTCGAATCAGTCATGATCCAGACATATCCTTCACTCATCATTCCAATCTCTTTTGCTTTTTTTAAAATCCTTGAAGCAAGTCTAGGTAAGAGATGGAGAACAAATACCCTAGTTTGCATATTCATCAACTTGTACAGCTCGGATACAATTTGATCATCAGAAGCTGATGAAGGAATAGGACTTCTATAAGGCATACGAGCGTCCATGTGGTATAACGCATCAGCCAAATAGGGTATAATCCCCTGCCCAAATTCATTATCAACGTAGATGGGGACGAGTTCTTGCCACCCGAAAAGTTTGAGGATCGCAGTAATGGGTTGAACTTGATACGAGTCGTTTTGGGCGATTTGGAAAAAGTATGAACTTGGAAGAGATGTAAGCGAAGTGCTCGTGGCAGAAAAGGAAATAATGGGGACCTTAGCTTTTTCTCCTAGATCAATCAAGAAGGGAGCCTGCATTGAATTCGTCGGTCCGATGATGGCTTCCACGTTCACATTCTGGATGAGGTCTAGAGCTGATTGAAGAAAATTATATATCTCAGAGAATAACTACTTAGAAGAATACTGTATGCTTTATCCAATTAATTTGAAGTCTTTCAGATTCTGATGAAATCATCAACGTGTTTCGTTGATTTCTATATTTGTTGCATGACATAAACTTAATACAATATAAAACTATTTGATCGAAATGATGAAATTAGAAATGTCGTTGTCTTAGCAGGTTATTTTATGGAGTCTGATGAAAAATGTCAGTCCTTGGTCCTCTGATGCTGACGAAAGAAAACAGCTAATTTTAATTTAATGTTGTTTTAAATGCAGACTTCGACTTGCGGTATGTAAAGTTGGGCAAGGTGATTTTGAGAAACTCAATAATCATGAAATGTGCAGATCAATCGACAGTATTTATTGTTTATCGGTGAAGATCAACCCATATGGCTCATGGGTTCTTAGTTCATATTATTGAAGATAGATATCTGTATACGAGATGAAACACCTGATTCTCGAGATTTAGAAATTCAAAAAATGGACAAGAATTGGCATAAATTAACCTCAAGCGCATGAGAGAGAGAGAGAGAGAGAGAGAGAGAGAGAGAGAGAGAATGGGTTATGAAGAAGAACCTGCAGCTGCAGCTCCGACGACGTCTCCCATGGAGTCTCTAGGATGGACTTTGAGCCTGGTCTGAAAACCACCGTGGGAGGAGTAGAAATCAGAGAGAGCAATGTCCACGCAGCTCAACGCCATCTTCCCAAACTCTGTATCTAAATCAAGCACCAAACCCACATTCACCTGCGTCGTCGTGTTCTTCGCCGTCGTCGAGAAAAACCCAGAAAGAAAAACGACCAAAAGTGAGCAGAAAACAATTGGGTTCATCTTCATCCTCTTCTCCAAGAACAAAAATATCTTCAACTCTCAAAGGCAAAACGCACGAGAGAGAGAGAGAGAGAGAGAGAGAGAGAGAGAGAGAGAGGAGTTGATGAAAGTGATACTCTTTGAAAGTGATGAGACTTGCATTTCTAGAGATTGGGAAGAGTATTATATGGATTTGGTAGAAATGACAACGTTGGCAGCAGCTGAGTTGACTGTTGACTTTAATAACTAAATTAATTATCTCTAATCACTGTTTATGGTGTAATGTTATTACGACCAAATCAACAATCCTTGAGTAAGACAAATTTTCTTGTCTGTTTGACAAAATCAAAGTCATCTCAGCCACACTATAATTTACATTGGGTTTGATGGAGATATGATTTGGTTTAATGGTTTAAAATTTAAATAGTCATTCTTATTTGTTTACGTTAATTACTTTCTTAATCACTCTTGCCAGTTGGAAATTTGTCAGCTTTTTCTTTAATTAATTTATTTTTTTTAAGACTCAATAATCTCTCAAATAAGCAATTAAGGGTGGGCTAATGTTATTCATTTTAAAATATAGGGTAAAAATTAAAATAAAAAAACACTCCTTAACTGTAGGGAATAATAACAAGGTAACCATTGAACTAACGTAGTTAGTAAATTAATTCTTAAATTATTATTCGTAAACAAACTTGTCTTTATGTTAAAATTGACAGCTGAGTGTCCCGAGCAAATTTATGGGTTCAAAGCGTACTCTCAGAAATGAAAAAATAGGAAAAGCATCTTGGGAGCTAACTTTTGGGGTTTAAAGCAAACTTAGACAAATGAACTTTGATAAAAAAAATGCATTGGAGGGGACAACATCTAAGAGCGAGCGGACGACCTGGTAGACGTTCGTTCTTATTTTTTAATGTCTGCTCTCAATTTTCATAAAAAAGAAAAACAAAAATAGTAAATTTATTAACAGATATTATTTTAAGGAGTAATGTGTTAACAAAATTAATTTATCTTTACTCAAGCTTGAACTAGATTGTAGTACAAAGATTCCTTCTCTATTTTACTCTATAAATAAATGTGATGATCTTTTTGTAGTCAATATGTCTCTCCAATTCTCTATTTTTTATGTTTATTGTCTAATAATCTTTGTGGCAGATTAATGAAAATGTTGGGAAAAATAACGACGAAATCTGGTAGGAACGATGACAACAATACCACCGCAAACGATACGAGAAACGATAGCAGATGCGATCCGAAAAATACCAGAAATATTTTCCCACATCGTAAGATTATAACGACCAAGAAGTAAGAGAAATAATAGTCAAAATCAATATCGAGAATTTTATATGGAAACCCAAATTGAAAAAAAATTACGGTGACCGAGTCCAGAAAGATCTCACTTTGAAAAATAAGATTTACAATATTTTTTTAGATATTGAATAATTTAAAAAATATTCACTAAGAGAAATCACCACTATTAGAACTCTCAATGTACACAAAGCACCATACTTATTTTTCTCTTACTCTTTTTTTTCTCTCCCTCTAAAATAATCTTCACTATTTTTTTTCTTATTTTCAGAAGTGATTTTCTTGTTCTTTTTTTGATAGAAGAATTCACTTCTATTCGAATAATTTTACTTTCTTCAGAAACTTTCTATTTATATAAAAAATTCTTGGACAAAACATCAGAAAGAAAATTTTAATTTTTCTTCTGCATTTAATTAAAGACGTGGGTCCTTCGTCGTTAAAGAGGAACCCACAGAAAATACATCATAAAAGTTCAACACAAGTGTACACACAAATTAATTAGACAACTCCCTTAATGATCTCAAAAGTTTAATTGCACGAGTTCATGTAATTAATTAATAGGGTTTTGTCATCATGAGATAAGATCATAAAAATTTCTTCATACTTGACAGGTCAGAAATCACACTCAGAACACAAACGAAGATGACCCATTAAAACCTACTGCAGTTAATGTAATTGGGGGTGCATGTAAACGCCATTTTCTGGAAATTTGAACGAACACAACCCTAGAAGCGTTGAGCATTAAATGTGCAGGAAAAAATGAAGAAGATGGCCAAAATTCAAGTCCATTTACAGGTTTGCAAGAAATCAATGTTTCTGCAGATCAAGACCCCAGTTAGAAACCTACCCGCCAAAGATTCGGACAATTCCAAGTGTGCTGATTTATTGAATCTTTGACTGTTTCTTCGATGAATAATTGGAAAAGTAAGAGTTAGGGTTCGACTACATACCATACCCTCTTCGTTAAACCCTTAAAGTCTTGGTCTTTTTTGTTCTTACTGAATATGTTTGATCTTCTGCAAATGAAAACCCAAGTTAGAAGACTACAGATTAAAGTGCTGGCAATTCCACGTTTCCAGATTGATCGAATCTTTGAAAGTTTCTTCGAGCAGTGACGAAAAAGTAAGAGTTAGGGTTCTACCACAGACCTCTTCATCAAAAGTCTTGGTCTTCTTTATTCTTACTCCAACAACATGGAAAAGAAGTTCCCATGTTTTTTCTTAGACCCATTTTTATTTTTATACGAAAAAGACAGCATCTATCAACGAAATAGGAAAAAGAATTGACTAAACTTAAGCGTAGGTTTGTAGTTTGAAATCAACCTGTCACAATTAAAGTATAATTAAATGAGCGTTGTGTTTAATTTTTTATTTTACTATATTACAATTGTTGACGTATCAAATAATTAATAATTCAAGTAAAATAATAAATTAATTATTTATAATTTATTATATTAATTGAATCTTAATTATATGAATTTTTGTGAATATTTTAAGATAATATAATAAAAAAATAAAAGTATTTTTAATTTTGAAGTAAAAAATAATTAATAAAATAAAAAAATTCAATTAAAAAGTGATTATTGAAATTTTTGAGAAGTAGTCAATGAGTTGACTTGTGGAATTTCAAATGACTTGATGTTTTTCACACGAAGTATAAACTTTCGAGTGGCTGTGTGACAGTTGTTGGATCATTCAAATTCTTCACAATGTACATTAAAAACATTAGAATTTAATTCAACTGTCAATTAGATCATTGTATTTTAATGGGTTAAATTTAAAAAAAGGGCTCGAATTATGGTGAAACACCAAAAAAAAGCTCAATCTATGTTTATGAGCAAAAATAAACTCAAATTATAAAAAATTTATCAAAAAAAGGTTTCACTGTCAACCGCTATGCCACCGCAGTCACTTTTACACGTCGACCGCGCACATAGAGCGGTCGACCGTGTCTCAACATGGGTGATTTTGGGGTTGAAGAACCTTTGGTAGGGGATGTTCACCCTCCTGGCGAGGGGTGTTTACCTTCTGTGGGGAGTGTTCACCTTCCATTCACGCTCTAACGGGAGCAGTTCTTTTAAAATGGTCAACTGTTCTACCAGAGGATCTAGTTTCTCATGTGATTCATAAACTAATTTAAAAAAAAATATCAAATGATATTCAATTTAATTAAAATTTTTATCACGTATTCACTACGTCATAAGGAAGATAATCTGAAAAATTTTGAGACTTTCTAACACCTGTACAATTTATTGTAATTTTAATTAATTATTTGATAAAATAATAATAATAAATCATCTAAATGTTAGAAAATAACAAAAGTTTTCAGATTATTTCTTCATGATTTACTGAACATGTGGTAATTTAGTTCGAAATAAAAATAGTTACACGAGATTGATGTAAGTAAGACAAATTCTCTTTTTAGTAGCTTAATTCTATGCATCATAAATGATAATATGAAAAGGTTGTTCCATGTAAGTTGGGTTTTCATTCAAAACCTTCGAAGATTCATTTACCTGCAAAAAAGATAAATTCATTAGTACACTGGTTAAAAACATCATGGGCCTTGGTTATATATTGAACCTTGGTTTGATACCTAGTTATAGGCCTACGGGGGCACATCAAAAATCCAACGTAAACTACTTGATTCCCAGCCACTTTTTTTCAAAACCCTCAAAAGATTGGATAATTTTATTAATAAATAAAAAAAGCCAAAAGAAGAAACTGTGTTAACCTAACCTTATCGGTCCCTGTGCTTGCATGAAGAACTGCATCCACTTTTGGTTGGCCCATCGCCATTGAAATCTCAAGGAAAAAAAACAAGAAGAGAACAAAAGCGGCTACGTTTGATTCTTGTTTCTTCATGTTGTATTGTAGCTGATCTATACCTTCTGGAACAAACTTCTTACTGCTATGAAATCGTTGCTGATAAGCTTTACGTTCAAATGGGCGAAAGAAAATGAAGAACAAGAGATGATTTAATTACAAAGTCAACTATTGAGTTACCTATAAGTTGCTCTAATGAGCCAAAGAGAATGAAAAACAAGAGACGATTTAATTACAAAGTCAGTTGTTCACTTACTTGTAAGTTTCTCTTCATCTTCCATGCAATTTCTGCCATCTACTTGATGCCAGACATAGTTTCAGAGTTCAAAATCTGAGTAGACTTTGTTTGAATGACTAGAAATCGTAACAGATAGTTATATGAACTCAAGGTTGATGCAGTGTTAGGGTCTAGTATATACCAGTGAGAATATACAATTTCACGTCACTTGAAAAAAAATGAGTGAACCACTTATAAATAGAGTTATCATTTTTATTTATTATAATGCATTTTTGGTAACTTCAAAAATAAATTCATGCAACTTTCAACTAAAAGCGAACTATACTACTTTAGATGGCTGAAGATGTTTGGAAAAATAATAAAACCGGCAAGAACAATATAATAATACCACCGCTGTAAAACGTGAAAAGTACTAATAAAGATAATCTCTAGTAAAGAATGCTCTTGGTAATCTCCTTAGATCGAATTAACTATCCAAGTAAGTTCCCAAAAAAGACTAGAGGGTCATAAACCGTGCACTTAAATTCTAGTTTACTAAACAGAACTTACTTACACAATACAATTACACAAATAATCAAGCAATACGAGAAACGATAGCAAATGAAATCTGAAAAATACCAAGAATATTTTTTCACGCCGTAAGATTATAACGGCCAAGAGGTAAGAGAAATAATGAACACCGAAAATTTTACGTAGAAACTCAAATCGAGAAAAAACCACGAGTACCGAATTCAGAAAGATCTCAATATGAAAAATAGGATTTACAATATTTTTCTAGATAACGAATATTTTAGAAAATATTTTTTTAAAAGAAATCACCACTCTTATAAATCTCAAAGTTGTTCTTACAGTATTATTGAGCAAATTTACAATAAGGTGATCCTATGAATCTAGTAAACTTTGAAGTAAAAGTTCAACAATTCATTTTCATCAATTTTGTGCTCCATTGCTGTAAGTTGAGAAAATAATGTGTTGAGAATATTGAGGTGATCTGTCACTGTCGTAGATTCTGACATCCGTAGTATACAATTTTTTTTTCAAGAAAATTTTATTATACAACGACTTTTTCTCATATAGTTTTATCAACGTATTCTAGATCTGTGTGGTAGTAACCATTTGTGAGATACTTGACAAAATTTTATTTGCTAGAGTAAGATGCAAAATTAGCATTGCATCTTCACCTGCTTTGTTTCATTTCTCGTCTTCAGCATTTGTAGTTCTATCGCTGATGACAATAGCACAACCATCTCTCTACAATAGCGGTTTCATTTATAATTTCCACAGAGAGAAATTATTTCCGTTGAATTTTTCGATTTCAATCTTTTCCGCCATAGTAACGAGGCTCTGATACCACTTGTTTAGAAAAAATAATAAAATCAGCGGGAACAATAATAATAATATCATCGTTGTAAAACGTGGAAAGTACTGATAAAGATAATTCTCAGGAAAAAGTGCTTTTTGCAATCTTCTTAGTCAGAATTATCTTTCCAAGTAATTTGCCATGAAAGGCTGAAGGGTCACAAACAGTCCACTTGAATTCCAGTCTACTAGACAGAATTTATTTACACAGTACAATTACACCACTAACCAAGCGGTACAAGAAACGATAGCAGATGCGATCCGAAAAATACTAATAATATTTTTTTCACGTATAATGGCTAAGAGGTAAGAAAAATAATGAACACCGAAAATTTTACGTGGAAATCCAAATTGAGAAAAATCACGAAGATTAAATCCAGAAAGATCTCACTATGAAAAATAAGATTTAAAATATTTTTCTAGATATCGAATATTCTAAAAAATATTCACTAAGAACAATCACCACTATTAGAACTCTCAATGTACATAAAAACACTATATCTATTTTTCTCTCGCACTATTTATTTTCTCTCATTTTAAAATAATCTCTTCTTTATAAGAATTTTTTCTTTTTTCTTTTCTTTTCTTTCAAATGATTTGAAGATTCTCCTGAAGCCTCTTTTTTTATAGAGGCTTCGCATCATCCACCTTCCTTATAAATGAGGAAGATGGATAGGAGGAACATTATATAAGACTCCACATAGATTAATCAAAGTATCCGATTAAGTCAAAAATGTTGTGTGCATATGTTGAATATAAACAACAAATTGATAATAAAATTTTAATTGTAGTTAGTAAAGTTTAATTTATAATAAATTTAATCTCTAAATAATTGTAAACTAGTATTGATATCCAAGGAAATATCTCTAAGGAACAGAGGAAGAATATCGATATGTCTAAAGAATTATTCTACTATCTTAATAAATTTGTTGACGTGTTAAATAATAATTGATTTAATAAATTATAAAAAAATAATTTACTATATTAATTGTCATAATTATTATTTGATAGAAAAATATAACCACTCAGAAACATTTACTAATATATTAATTAATAAATGTAATTTTATTATTATTATTTTTATCTACTAATCCTTTAGATAAGAAGAAGCCATGTCGGCATATTTTCAAGCTTCTTCATTTCTTTCGCTTGAAACGAAAGATTCTCCTGTTAAACTAAATTTTATGTTTATCTCATGATAAACTTATCTCATAATCAATTTTCTCATTTGCATCAAAGAGAAATACCAAGATCTTTAAAAAATTAGTTTTCACAAACATAATTAATAGAAAAATAATTTATCTGGATCCATGATTCAAGAAATCAATTTTCCTCTCTTAATCTTTAATCTTTAGTGATCGTTTTGATGGAAAACTATCGTAAAATTGGTAGAGTGAGAGGACCACTTCTACTTTCCTTTTTACATATCAGGTTCAACTTCTATCAAATTAAACAATAAAAAATTATTTTGACCAATAGGATTTATACACATATGGGCCAGATCACGTAGGTTTCTAAACTTGATGTTTGGGTATCGAGAAAGTTAGAGTTTTTGTGGAAAACATCCAACACATCCAACAAAATCCAACATTCTCCCACTTGGCCCATGTGACATTATCTTTAATAATCATAATGTGCATAATATAAATCAAATCTTTCATTGTATTGATCAAACATAATATTACTATCAAGTACACAATTAATATGGATCATAGCAGTCGTATGTCATTGTTGCGACACAGTTCATTCCATGTATTTAATATTAATTTTATACTCAATATGATCTATAAGAAGCTATATCATAATGGTCCACATTAATGTTTTTATTAAAGGCAAATTCTATTACTATCATAACTTCATAATTTAATGCATTCAACTTAACTAAACATGATTCATAAATGTATATCAGAAACTATAATTAAACAAGGTCAAGAGTGTCAAAATACATAAAGAACAAAAACCTAAAGTCAATATTTGGTAATGCCCATTCGTTTGACATGTTCAGTAAATGTCTTTGGTGGCAATCCTTTTGTTAACGGATCCGTAATCATAAGGCTTGTGCTAATGTGTTTGATTTACACTCTTTGTTTCTGAACTTCTTCTTTAACGACCAAGTATTTCAATTTCATGTGTTTAGCACCTTTGTAATACTTGTTGTTTTTAAAAAAGAGGACTATTACAGAGTTATCATAATAAAGTTTCAGCTGCTTGGTGATACTGTCAATAATTCCAAGTCCTGAAATAAAGTTCGCAACCATAAATCATGAATTATAGCCTCAAAGTATGCCACAAACTCAGCCTTCATAGTGGATATAGCAGTAACAAACTGCTTCACACTTTTCTATGAGATTGCTCCTTCGGGTAGAAGAAACAAGTAGCTAAAAGTGGATTTTCTGGTATCCACACATCCGGTATAATCAGAATCTGAATATCCAATCACCTCAAGATGATTAGATCGCTTATATGTGAGCATGTAATCATTCGTTCCTTGCAAGTACCTGAGTACTTTCTTTGCAGCTTTCCAATGATCTATATTTCATTTGTTTACCTTCCAGTTCATTCTTTGAACATTGATTGAGATTAAACTTCTCTCTTTTTTGAATTGGAACAATACTTAAGGATCACTTTTCCATTCTGAATCTCTCTAGAACTTTACTAATATATGCTTTCTGAGACAATCTCAATAATTCTTATGATCTATTCCAGAATATTTCAATTTTAATCACATAAGATGTTTCTCTCATATTTTTCATTTCAAAGTTCATATTGAGATATTTCTTTGTTTCATACAATAAGTCAAAATCGTTAGTGGCAAGCAAGATATCATCAACATACAGAACCAGAAATATAAGCTTACTCCCACTAACCTTTAGATATATACACTGATTAACGATGTTTTCCTTAAATCCAAAGAAAATGATAGTATCGTTGAACTTAAGATACCATTGTCAAGAAGCTTGTTTAAGTCCGTATATTGATTTCTTAAGTTTGCACACCATGTGTTCATTTTCTTCAACTATAAAACCATCAGGTTAGTCCATATAAACTTCTTCATCTAAACTCTCATTCAAAAAGACAATTTTCACATCCATTTGATAGAGCTCTAAATCATGATGAGCTACCATTGTCATAATAATTCTGAGAAAATCTTTTTTCGAGACGAGAAAATGTCTCTTTGTAATCAATGTCATCTTTCTGAGTATAAGCTTTGGCAATAAGTCTAGCTTTATTACGTTCGATATTGCCATTTGAGTCGCATTTAATCTTAAAGACTCATTTACACCCAACTCTTTTACAACCTCCAGACAATTCGACGAGTTTCCAAACTTTATTTTGTTCCATTGATTTTAACTCATCTTTCATGACATCTAACAATTTATCAGAATTCTCACTTTCCATGGCTTGTGAAAAGAAAATTAGATCATTATCAATTCCTAAGTCAAATTCAGTCTCTTGAAGATAAACCACATAATCATTTGAAATAACATATCTCATTTCTCTTATAGATTTTCTTAATGGTATTTCTAGTGGTTTGTCTATTCTAAGTTCATTTATGACAATCTCATTATACGGTGTTTGATCATCAATTTATTGTTCTTGTAAGTCATTGAAATGATCAACAACTATTAGAATAACAACTTGAGAAGAAGTTGTAGGTATTGGAACTTGCACCCTAACTTTTTGAATTTTCATTCTACATGGCTCCAAACTCCCACTAATTCCACAATTTTCAATGAACCTAGTATTTCTAGTTTCAACAATTTTCGTACTATGGTTAGGACAATAAAATCTATATCCTTTAGATTTTTCTAGATAACTAATAAAGAAACCACTAATTGTTCTTGAATCCAGTTTCTTTTCATGTGGATTATAAATTCTCACTTCTGTCAAGCAACCCCAAACATGTAAGTGGCTTAAACTAGGTTTTCTTTTTGTTCACAGTTCAAATGGAGTATTTGATACTGCATTACTAGGAACTCTGTTTAATAAGTATACAACAGTCTTTAAAGCATGCATCCACAATGATAAGGGTAAAGATGAATTACTTAACATACTTCTAACTATATCCATCAAAGTATGATTTCGTCTTTTTGCAACACCATTCTGTTCTAGTATTTCTGGCATTGTGTATTGAGCACATAATACCACAACTTTCAAGGAACTTAACAAATGGACCTGGATGTTGTCTAGTTTCATCATAACTTCCATAATATTCACTACCTCTATCAGATCTGACAATTTTCACCTTTCTACTAATTGTCTTTCAACCTCATTAATAAACTCTTCAAGAGTATTTGTCGATTGAGATTTTTCATGAAGTAATAGATATATTTATAACGTGAAAAATCATCAATAAAGGTGATAAAATATCTTTATCCACTAAACAATAGAACATCAAAAAGACTACATATACCGGTGTGTATAATTTCAAAGAGCTATGTGCTTCTTGTGCCTGCTTTCTTAATTGTGTTTTTTGTTTGTTTTCCTTTAATACAATCAACATAAAAACCAAGATCTGTAAAATCCAAATGTAGAAGAATTTCATTTTTTACCAATCTTTTAATTCTTTCTTTGGATAGATGACTAAATCGTTTATTCCACAAATTAGCAGAACATTCATTCATTAAACCACGTTTAGTTCCAACATTATGATGCACAGTTAAAAGAGTCTCAGGAAAAAGGTTATCAAACTTTAATTTATACAAACCATTATAAAGAATACCAGAATCAATGAAAAAGTTATTTTTATACAAACTGAAACATTCATTTCCAAAAGTAAAGGAATATCCAGCTGTATCAAGTTTGGACAAGGAAATTAGATTACGCGAAACAGATGAAAAATAAAAAGTCTGAAAAAATTCTAATTGTTGTCCAATGTCTAGGATCAAACTGTAGGTTCCAATAACTTCAACTGGAACTTTGACTCGATTCATCATAAAGATATACTTTTCATTTGGGCTTATGATTTGGGTCGTAAGGAATCCCTACATTGTATTAGAAATATAAGTGGTACAACCAAAAATCAATCCACCGAGTATTATAAGAAACTTTAGTTAAATTAGATTTGCAATATACTAAAGCACTAGCTTTACTTTTCTTTTCGAACCACGTCTTACGTTTTAGGCAATCTTTCTGATAATGTCCATATTTTCTACAGAAAATGACATTTATCCTTCTGTTGTTCTTTTTTGTGGATTTGGATAGATGACTGATTTATCGATGATAGTTCCTTTTTGCCTTTTCTACTTTTCTTTCCTGGTTTCTTTCCAGCTCCATTATGATTCATGATATTAACATATTGATTTCTTGATTTCTTAAGTTTTGCTTCTTCCTAAATGAGCATACTTTTCAGTTCATGCACGTTCTATTTATCCCTTATAGTATTATAGCTCATATAAAACGTGTCATATTGAGGAGGCAAGAAGTTCAGGATGAATGTCACAAGAAAGTTCTCATTAACTTCAATTCCCATGGACTTCAGTCTTGCAGCCATGTTTGTCATTTCGACGACATGCTCATGCATGGTACGAGAATCATCAAACTTAATGGTGGTCAAGGTACCCATTAGTATCCTAGCAAATGACTTATCAGCAGATTCAGACTGAGAGCATTTTTCCACAAATTTCACAAATTCCTTAGCACTTTCAGTTTTAGGAAATAGGGACTTGATGTTGTTTGCTACAGTTAATCACATAAACATTAAACTTAGTTTATTTGATCTTTTCCAAGCATTATGGGAAAATCTCTGATTAGCGCTGCTGGTTGGAGTAATAACAACTGGTTTCTCAGTTAACAGTGTCAAATCAAGATCCAGAACACTGAGGTGAAACTGAACCTGTTCGCACCATTTAGAGAAATAGATACCAGAAAACTTTACAACAGACGTAGTCTACGAATGAAGAGAAACAAGAACAGATGCTGCAAAATATAAAACATGTTCACACATAAATGGTTTAAGTAACAATGAAATCAAACAATCATAAGTATATGTTGAAGTTTTCCTTTAGGTGACACACAATATATAATAATAAACATAATCGATACTCAATTTAATTTCGAATAATTGGCAACTAATATACTTAAAATAGACATGTTTGCTATATTTGGATATGCTAAACATACCTAATCAAAACATATCAATTTATCACGATTATATTCATAATTATAAAATAATCAATCAATATTTGGGGGATTCATAATATTTTATCATACTTATGTCAGAATTATAATTATCATTTTGTTATTTCATTAGCAAGTATCACATAAAACATGAGTCATTGAATTTATTTAATTTGATGTATGAAAAAAATTTCTAATTCGGCTACTTTGGTGACTAACAAATTATCATCAAATTAAATTATCATGAAACTGTGAATAATATCTTAATCCAGTTTCAATAATTAACAATTACAAAATAAATTGTTATATATAACAATTAAACAAAATAATCCAAATATCAAGAATTATTTCATAATTTCAAACTTGAACATTAACCGATCTCGTGAATAGTAATTTGTGAACAGTAATAGTGATGAAAAGTAATCGGCGAATAGTAATCGCGGCCGTGAACAGTAATCGGGATGAAAAATTATAATCCAAATTCACATTTTTCATTGTTAAACATTAGGCAGCGAATAAATATGCGATTAACAAATTCATAATAGAAAATCAATTGTTCTAAATCAATGCTCTGATACCACATGTTAAACTAAACTTTATGTTTATCTCATAATCAATTTTCTCATTTGCATAAAGAAAAATACTAAGATCTTGAACAAATTAATTTTCACAAATATAATTAATAGAAAAATTTTACGTGGATCCATAATTCAAGGAATCAATTTCCCTTTCTTAACCTTTAATCTTCTATGATAGTTTTGATAGAAAACTATGGTATAACTGATAGAGAGAGATACCATTTCTACTTTCTTTTTTATACATCATGTTCAACTTTCCTCAAATTAAACAGCAAAAATTATTTTGAATAATAGAATTTGTACGTATGTAGGCCTGATCACGTAGGTTTCTAAACTTGTCGTTTGGATATCAGGAAATTTGGAGTTTTCGAGAAAACACAAACACATCCAACAAAATCCAACGTCTCCGCCCCAACGAGTCGTCGTAGAGCGGGGAGAAAAATTTGTTCGAATCATCGTGATGGATTTTGCTCTTTTTCAGGCTGTTCTTCGCGGATCAGTGGATGCAATACTGATTTCGCTCGGTTCTGATCGACCGGAAAGAGGAGTCGTCGCTTCCCCTATGTGTACTGGCGTCTGTTCTGAAGAGTCCAACGCAAATGGCGTGTGGGGGCGATTTAGGGTTTGCAGGTTGGGAGTCGTTAGCTGCCATAGTCGCGCCATCATTGCCAGGAAAATCACTTCCGTCGGCAAATGTCTTTTTGTCGGAAAAGTTCTGTCTTCTTGATCGAAGATTGTCAGCACGTCACGAGTATTTTTTCAAACGGAGTCAGATGATTTGATTTGTTGAAGCTTCTTCTTCTCCTTAAGGAAAAATATGATGAAGAATGCGATCAGAGCCAGAATTGAAGCGGCGCCTGATATCAGAAATAAGCCCCAAAAGCTGCCGAGGCTGAGACTGGTCGAAGTAATCTCGGTACTGGTACTTGGACAACTCGTTAATTTCCCGAACCATTTGCTGTTTATTTTGTTCATCTGTTCTCCTTCTGTCACGTTCAAGATCGCCCTTGAAATATCAGCGACTATTGGAGATCCTTTTGGAAACACCTTCAAAATCAAATAGCCTAAACTTTTTCAAAGAGAGAGATAGAGATAAGAGAGAAAAAGAGAGAGGAGTTCTGGCTTACAAATCCAAATCCATCAATTTTAAAGGAAGGTTCTTCCATGGTGTATTTGGAGCAGTACTTGGAGAGGAAAACCTTCATGTACGGAATTTCGTCGAAAGCTGCAGAGATTCCGCCATTTCCGCTACCTTTGATGAAGAGGTCATTTAATTCTTCTGGAGAACGATAGGCAATAAGCCTAGACTCGTCTAGCTTCAATGATTTCAAGAATCCAGGAACAAAAGAACCGACTTGATACCCAACACGGTCTCCGCTCTTCAAAAGCAGATAGAAATCAGTAATGGTAGGTTGAAGCTGTTGAACTGTCAAAAGCGAAGTCAAACTGGCAGTGTAACTCTGAGTAAGAATGAGAACGACGAAGAACCATATCACCACCACTATCCTTGCCAAATTACTATACACCATCTCCTCTGCAATTAAATTCAAAACTCCATTTGAAAAGACGAGTCAAATCCAGGATTTAAGAGAGGGTCAAACAAGATCAGTAACTTACTTGGTGCAAAAACCATGGTGGAGAAGGAGAACCAGAGGCTTGTTCCGATCTGACGAATTGGAGGTCCTCTGAAATCCTCATTTATCCTGTGTTCGAGAATCCAAACGACAAAACCAATAAAAACAAAGAAGCAGCCGCTTGTTAGCCAAAGATCCCAAGTTAAAGGCTTTAAGAAAACCCAGGCGTTTCTCCTGTTGTTGTCTTCAATTGGAACCACCATTGATACACCAGACTCTGTGAATGGCAATGTGAAGTCTACGTACAACGATCTGTTTGCTACGATTGTCGTGTCTCCAACAACAGCATCGAAGGTCTGTCAAATATAAATCTAGCCTGAATCAATATTTTCAAATAATAGATAGCTGGTAGAGAAGATGGTAGAAAGGAAAGAAGTTTATGAACTACCCACCCCTGTGTTAACTTGGTAGACTAAATCATCATAAGTTCCAGCCATTTCGTTAGTGGGTTTTGCGAAGGGAATGAATTCCGGAACTATGGCGTATGGCAATTCTTCCAGAACGGCCATGAATACGTCTATGCAGTAGCCTGTGACCTCCGTTGTGTTGGTGACAGAATCAAATTTGACGGTCACAAATTCACTAAACCCATGCTTTACAGGTACCCCAACTCTCAATAGCTTCCCATTGGTTGGAACTTCCCATCCCTTAGGAACTGACGTGGATTCTCCAGGCCATATGATTGGTCCAAGACTATCCGCAGAAGCAGAATACGAGGTTTTCCCAGTTAAATTTAGTGTCTTTGTCAATCCTTTCTGAGGTGTCCAAAATCCTACTACTCTTCCTCCTCTACCGTTTATGTTCACTATCTCGAAAGTTGCCGACTGTAATTGTTCATTGACGAGGCTAAACTCCCCACTGAGTCCTTTAAAGGTAGTATTGGCCAATGCATCTCGAATTTCCCGACCCTTTGGAGACACCCCAATATTTTCAAGATCTGTATCGTTAATGGAACTATTTGCTTTTTGGTAACCAAGATTTCCAGCTTGTACTGCCTCAACTGCCATTGCTAGTGCCCAAGCAGTGTCATATCCCCACAGGCCAAACACGTTTATTTGAGGGTTGTCTATGGTTGGATTGTCTTGCTGGAACTTCCTTCTCCATTGAACTGAAAAATTATCGAGCTCAATCGAAGCTGGAACGTAAGTCCTTACTCCTATAACTCCTTGCATTGAGTCCAATAACGAAGGACTAATCGACTGTAAGATATTAGTGACGGCATCTGTTATGATCCAAACATAGCCTTTACTCATCATTCCAATCTCTTTAGCTCTGGTAAAAAGCCTGGAGGAAAGATTAGACACCATATGGACAACGAAGACTCTAGTCTCCATTGATGTCAGCTTGTAAAGCTCCATAGCAATTCTATCATCAGAAGCTGATTGAGGGATGACACTTCTGTAAGGGATTCGAGCATCGACTTCTTGCAAAGCATCGGCCAAGTAGGGTATCCATCCTTCTCCAAAATTATCGTCTTCGTAGATGGGTACTACCATTCGCCATCCAAAAGCTTGAACAAAGGCACTAATGGCTTTTACTTGTGAGGAGTCGTTGTGGGTGATTCGAAAGAAATATGGACTTTGTAGAGAGGTGAGTGATGGGCTTGTTGCAGTGAATGAAATGATGGGGACTTGAGCTTTCTCTCCCAGTCCGATTATGAAGTTGGCCTCCATTGAAGTAAGGGGTCCTATAATTGCTTGCACTTCCAAATTCTTCATCAAATTCAGAGCTGTTTTGGCAGCAAAAGAAAATTATATTATCTTTGATTTAAAGCTTCCGCTGGTAGAAAAGAAAACTTCTCAGAGAGACATGAAAGATAAGAAACATGGTGCAGGTCATTAAAAAATGACCAAAACCCAGATAACCTGGAAGGTAGAGAAAAAGTTAAGTCTAGAAAACTTCTGTTTTGATTTGAAGAAATCAGATACTTCACTCATGATCTATGATGTTTTTTATCAGTCTATGGATAAACATCGCCATGGCTAATCATCAAAACAATGGAGTTCTATACAGAAAAGTTCTGAGGAAGGGTAGGGAAGGAGGAGAGGGAGAGAGAGAAGAGAACCTGCAGCAGCAGCTCCAACAACATCTCTCTTCGAGTTTCTGGTATGGAGGAGAATTCTGGTATTGAAATGAGAATGAGCAGCGTAGAAGTCAGAGAGTGCCATTTCGACGCAGCTGAGCCCCATAATCCCAGCCAAAGTGTCCAAATCAAGAACCACCCCGGCATTCATCAGAGTTGTCGCGCCATGTGCCTTCCCAGACAATGTTCCCACCCAGAGAAATATGGACAGGTGAAAGAGAAATAGCTTTATCTTCTCAACCATCTTTAGTCTGTAGAAGTAATGGGTTTTCCTCTTCTGTTCAGGAATGTCGATCAATCACAGATGAATAAAACTTGCTTGCGTGGTAACTTTCTTATCATTCTCTTCTTTCACTGCTATGCTATCTGGTTTCATTGAAGAAGATGACTGTATGTACACGCTCACACGTTTTGATTAAAAATATCCGTTTGTTGACGACGACTTCTCAGTATTATTTTTGCATGGTTTGGTTTAAATCATTCGTCATTTCTGCTGGAAGAGGGAAAAAAAAGAAGAAAATAGCATTGACTTTGGCGATCGTTGAATCTGTCTTGCATTTTATTTATAATTTGCGTTCAGATTGCTAACCTCCAACGACTCTTTACGCAGTTAGAATGCCAAGCCTAGTTGCTACTTCAACTTCAAGTTCATGTTCCCGACGCACCCTTTAAGCAGGGACGAAAGTCAGCCTTCGTGATCGGATGTTGCTGAGTGGAAGGGCCTGTTGCTCAAATGATAAAAGTTTTGGCAACTAGTTTTTACGAGACTGGAATGGATGACTAAGTTTTGGATTGCGACTCTGTTGAATTGTTCAACTTCTTTGAGTTTACACCCTGTTTCTTCACACCCACGCTTGCACCAGGTTGAGTCTATTACCCAAATGAGATTTTCTTACACGATTTTTCAATCATATATTTTGGAAACATGGGGGAGAGTTAAATGGGGGGTTCTAGCTGGTGAAATCATGCCTACTAAGTCAGTCAGTGGTTAGAACTTCAATAGTGATCTAAAATCAAAATCTCATTCCTAGTTTCGTTCATCAACGTCAGAGAATTAAGAAAGAGGTATTCGAATCCATTGGCAAAATCAGAGTAGCTTGTCGGATATGTAAGTCTTACATTTTGATAAATATTACACTTCAATTTCACGGAATTGATCACAAAATTAGTAATTACTCCTAATGTATTTGCACATAAATAACGATATTATCCAATATATTCTAAGATTCCAAACATAAAACCAAATGTATAATTCAATGTTTCTGTAGATGGAAGTTCCCCAAAATTATTGATAAATAATTCTAACAGCCAGATCTAACATTATTACAGTGGTTAGAAAGAACAATCAACAATACAATTGGCAGATCTCTGCGTAGTTTCACATTATAATTTGATGACTATTTGATTTTTTATTTTTATTCCTATTGTACGCGGACAAATCACGATTGCTTGTTATCATCTGTTCCTGGCTGAAGTCTTAGTATTAGCACTCAAAGCTCCCACAAGTCGTTGCAGCAAGCAAGCTGAGACATGGCCGCTGCTACTGGAGTTGTTTCTCCGAGACATCTTGTTGCGTTTGGCGTAAATCTAGAATACTTCAGAAGATCTCCCCTTATTTTGCTGGCCTTGATGGATCGCATCAACAAACCAATTCATCAACTACAAAGACTACAGAATTTTCAAATCTATGGTCCCTTTTGTGGGATCCCTCTATTATGAGGAGGATCAATCTCATTAATATAATTGAAAATAAGAAATTTCTCAACACCCCCTTCTCTTTTTTGCGATCACATTTCTTATTTTAAGGAATGTGTCATCTTCTCAAGCCTACATAAATAGAGGCTTGATAAAAGAGTACTTTGCATACGAAAATAATATACTTCTGCATATTATTTTCTACATCCAATACTTGAAGAAAAGAGAAGAGATGAGTATGAGTGTCTTCTCCAGAGAAAAATAAAAAAAATAGTGAGGATTTTTTTATGGATAGAAAAAAAGAGTCTGAGTGGAAAATAGATGTGGTGTTTTTATGTTTATTAAGAGTTCTAAAAGCGGTGATTTCTCTTAATGAATATTTTCTATAATATTCGATATTTAGAAAAATATTGTAAATCCTATTTTTCATAATGAGATCTTTCGGAACTTGGTTCTCGTGATTTTTTCCCGATTTGGTTATCCACATAAAATTCTCAGTGTTTATTTTAGTCACTATTTCACTTACTTCTTAACTATTATAATTTTACGATATGAGAAAATATTTTTATTATTTTTCGAATCGCATTGGTTATCATTTTTCGTACCGCTTATTTAGTGGTATAATTGTACTGTGTAAGTGAGTTCTATCTAGAAGACTGGATTTTAAGTTGAACCATTTGTGACTCCTCCAGCCTTTCCTGAGAATTTACTTGGAAAGTTAATTCTGTTTAAGAAAATTGTCAATAGCAGTCTTTGTTGAAAATTATTCTGGTCAGTACTCTCCACATTTTACAGCGGCGATATTATTATTATTCCCACCAATTTCATTATTTCCCAACAAGTTGTATCACATCCTTGTTATTATGGCGGGAAAAATTGAAATTGAAAAATTCAACGGAAATAATTTCTTCTTGTGGAAATTTAAAATGAATGCATTGTTGCGTAGAGATGGTTGTGTTATAGGCATCAGCAATAGACCGACGAACGTTGAAAATGAAAAATAGAACAAACCAGATGGGGATGTTGTCGTCATTTTGCATCTTACTCTAGCAGATGTAATTTTTGTCAAGTATCTCAAAAAGTACAACTGCAAAACAGATATGAGAGAATTATATGAGACAAACTCGTTGCATAATAAAATTTTCTGGAAAAAAAAATTATATACTCTTCTAATGTCAGAGTCGACAATGATGATTGACCACATTAATACTCTAAATACATTATTTTCTTAACTTACAGCATTGGAGCACAAAATTGACGAGAATGAACGAGTCGAACTTTAATTTCAAAGTTTGCCTGATTCTTACAATTACTTCATTATAAATTTGGTCAACAGTGTTGCAAAAACAAAATTGATATTCAATGATATTGCATGTGCGATTCTTGAAGAATAAAGCAGACGAACCAAAGAGTATTCTTCTGTGGAGGCCTTATCAATAACAAGAGTAAGATTAAAGGAACGTGGGTTCTTTGGAGCCAGCACGTTAAGCAGGTCAAAATCGAGGAGTAAAAGGGGCCTCAAGTGCTATAATTGTGGCAAAATATGCCACAAGAAAAAGAATTGCTAAAAGTTGAAAAAAGAACAAGGCATAGAAGGTGCTAAAAAAGAAATGAAGAGCACGGCTGCAACTACCTCTGAAGGTGAAGATGTAATTATATGGGAAGATGTTGTTTACCTCATAACTCATGACTCATGAATCATGTTGAATATGTTACACCGGTGCATCTTATAATGTTATTGTAAAAGCAGAATATTTTACATTTTACACCAGTATCGATTTTGACATTGTTAAAATGGAGAACAGTTACGTTTCCAAAATAATTGGAAAAAGGAACATCAGTATTTAGACCAACACAGGTTGTGAGTTGGTGCTTAAAGATATTAGACATGTTCCAGATATTATACTAAATCTAATATCAGTTGGCGTTTTTTATGATGCCGGTTACAAGAACAAATTTGATAATAGTAAATGAGAGCTTAGCAAAGACTTGCTAGCTGTAACGAAAGGAATCAAAGAGTTAAGTTTATATGTGACTCAAATGACTGTGAAAGAAGTATCAGTAAATATTACACAAGATAACTCGTCCATTGAGTTATTGCACAAAGTATTTGGTCACATGAGTGAAAAAGGACTTCAATTGCTTGACAAAAGAGAATGTTTGTCACATCTCAAATATGAATTTGTCAAATTGTATTCACTGTATGGCTGGAAAACAATACAGAGTTTCCTTTCAAAAAAATTTTGCATCGAGGAAACCTTAAGTGTTAAAAGTTATCTATTTAAATATTTGTGATCTCGTGTTAACGAAAACGTTAGGCGGTGCCCAGTATATGGTGTTATTCATTGATGATCACTCAAGAAAAGTCTGAGCTTATCCACTCAAATCAAAAGATGAGGTATTTAACATTTTCAAACAATTTTATGCTTTAACAGAGTGAGAAACTGGAAAGAAAATCAAATGCATTCGCACATATAATGATGGCGAATATATGAGTTCATTCGATGAATGTTGCAAGATACACGAGATCAGACACGAAAAATCAGTTCCAAAGACTCCTCAACAAAATAGTGTTGCAGAAGAAATGAACAAGACAGTTGTGGAGAAGACAAGGTGCACAGGTGCATGTTACCACATTCAAAACTTCCCAAAACATTTTGAGAAGAAACATTAAAGACTGTAGTAAACGTCATTAACTTGTCTCCATCAGTACCTCTGAGTGGATAAGTGTTAAACAGACTATGGAAAAAAAAGAACGCCTTTTATAAACATCTAAAAATGTTTGGTTGTAGAGCATTCGTCCATATTCTCAAAGATTATAAGTCTAAGCTAAACAACAAAGCTAAAGAATGCATATTCCTCGGATACGAAAATGATGTATTTGGATATAGACTTTGAGATTCGGTTGACAAGAAAATTATCAAGAGTCGAGATGTTGTCTTCTTTGAATATCGGACCATTAAAGACAAGAAGAAAAATGTGGAGATCACTGATGAACATCTAGTAACAGTTGGTCTGGAGAAATCAACTTTTGACGGAGGAAATGCTGCAAAATTTAGTGATCAAGCAATTGATGATGTTGAGCAAAGAGAAATAGAGATTTTTCCTGAATCAGTTGCAGAATCAAGGAGATCAACAAGAAATCATCAACAATCGAGAAGATACTCTATGAACGAGTATGTGATGATCTCTTATGGTGATGAACCTGAATGCTATGAGAAAGCTATGGAGCATCCACAATAGAAAAACTGGTTGGATGCGATGCAATATGAGATGATATCATTGCATGAAAACCATACTTATGAGTTAGTTCAATGTCCAAACGAGAGAAAAACATTCAAGAATAAATGGGTATATAGATTCAAAGAATAAAATTCACAACCAAAGTATAAGGTACAATTGGTCGTGAAATGCTTCGGTCAGAAGGACTTTGAGGAAATTTTTTCATCTGTCGTGAAAAGTCATCCATGTGAGTGATGCTTGAATTACCCTCAATTCTCAATTTGGAGATCAAACAACTCGATGTGAAGACAGTCTTTTTGCATGGTGAATTAGATGAAGAAATTTACATGGAACAGTCAAAGAGTTCGTTGTTAAAAGAAAAGTACAACTAATTTGTAGATTGAAGAAGAGTATGTATGGATTAAAGTAATCCTCACGACAATGATACAGGAAGTTCGACTTCTTTATAATAAATCAAGGATATAGAAAAACTTCCTCATATCATTGTTTGTTTATGAAAAGGTTCATGGACTGGACATTCATAATCCTCCTACTTTATCTTGATGATATGGTGATTGTGAGTCTAGACAGAGAAAAGATTGTTAAGTTGAAGAACGAGTTTAATAAGTCTTTTGTCATGAAAGATTTAAGATCGTTAAAACAGATACTTATGATGAGTATCACTTGCAATAGGAAGAACGAAAAATTATGACTATTGCAAGAGAAATATATCAACAAAGTTCTTAACTGATTTTATATGAATAAAGCGAAGCCGGTCAGTACTTCACTTGCTCAACATTTCAAAGTTACTTTCGAACAAAATTCTTCCACTGAAGAAGGAAAAGCAAAAATGCAGACAATTCCATATGCCTCAGCAGTTATCAACTCGATGTGTGTCATGTTTATACAAGACCTAACATTTCACATTCTGTTTGAGTAGTCAGTCAATTTCTTTCAAATCCAAGCAGAGAGCATTGGAATGTAGTGAAGTGGATTCTTAAATATCTTAAAAATAATTCTAAATTCAGTTTGTGTTTTGTAAGTAAAGAGTTTTTGTTAATAGGCTATACTGATGCAGACATGGTTGGAGACATTGACTCGACAAGATAAGCATCAGAGTATATGGTTGCATTTAGAGGGGGAGTAGTTTCATGTCAATCTAAGATGCAAGGTTCAGTTGCATTGTCTATGACAGAAACTGAGTTTATTGTGGCTATAGAATCCTATAAAGAAATTTAGTGGATGCAAAAATTTCTGACAGAATTAGGTCATAAAGAAGATAAATATATCTTGTATTGCGACAGTCAAAGTCCTATTCATTTAAACAAGAACTTGAGCTTTCATTCGAAATCGAAACACGTAGATATCAGGTATCATTGAATACGAGAAATGATTGACACCAAACAAGTATATCTTAAGAAGATTCACATGGATGATAATAACTCAGACATGATGACAAAGATTTTGCAGAAGAATAAACACGAATTCTGTAAAGATTCAGCAAGATTGGAGATACTTTATCATAAGTCAGGAGGGAGAAATTTGTGGGGTTCCTCCATTATGACGAAGGTAATTAATTAATTATCCTATTCCATGTAAATTTTTATTGAAAATTATCCTGATCAGTACTCTCCACAGTTTACAGCGTTAATATTATTATTGTTATCGCCGATTTCGTTATTTCCCAAAACCTTCAACAAATCTACAACAACATATTAACATTTTGTCTGATTTCATTTTGGAAACCATTCTATTGACTATACATAGAAAACAAGAAATAGATGCTTCATCGACAGCTACCCAAGTTTCTGGATATTACTAGAATTGATTTCGATAATTATCGTGAAAGCTCCTGTCTATTTTGTTCTATTTGTCTAAGCAATCAAAACTTGGCAAGCTAAACGCCCAATGAGTTGCTCAAGCAAACAGAGACTGACCAGACAGAATTCCAGCACTTCATCAGCTACAAAGTAAAATGCCTCCAAGAAGTACCAGCACAGTGCTTCCGCTAAATACTCGAAACCAAGCAGAAACTCCCTCATGACTCGCTGTGTTCTTCAAATTGCTCTCACCAATAATTCGATAACATTCGTCGAGTACTCTGTAATTGGAAGAAACCGTCAATGGCTCTGGTTAAAGTATCGTCCAGAATCTCATGTTAATTAGGAGAGTTTCTACACACAAACGCAACAAAATTAGGGGTTTTGATGGAAAGAAAAAATGAAATTCAAATGCTACCTAAAAATAATTCTTCGTCAACCTCATCAATTCTCATTCCAAGACAGGAACGAGATCCAGAAAAATCCTAATGCGAAGCTTAAAAAACATTAAATCCCTTTTAGTTTCTGATCCGTAATTAATTCCAGAAATAGTAAACATTCGGACATTAAATTCATTTTGTCGATCTCGTTTCTCTTCTCAGCTCAAAGTTTCCTGAATGACAAAATAAACTATGTAAATAGAATGTTTACCGGCGATAAAGATGAGTGAGAGAGAGAGCTTAGAATACTTTGCTCAGACGACGCTCCGCTCGGAACGACTGATTCTCCAAGTAGCTGAACAACTATTTAAAGCAAAATCAACAAGCTGGGTGAGAATTCAACGCTTATGATTCTTGGTCATCGATGCTCCAGCGATGCAGTTGCAGCAATAGAGCTGGATGAATGGCTGGCGGTTGTGTATTTCCACTGCTGTTTTTCATCGTTCATTGAATTTAGAATATTCATGAAATACGTCGACCGGCGGCTCTGTGACCGAGCCAAGGCGTTAACTGAATTGCATTGATTGATTTCTGAGACTACTAATGGAACCTGCATCTCCCAATATTTTTTAAATATAAAATATAAATATCTCCAATATTTTGAATCTTTATTCTCTAAAAGGCATTTAATTAATTAATTAATTTTTCTAGTTTAAATTATAAATTATAAATTAAGTTCGATAACAGCAACTACAATTGTCCTTTTAATTTTTAATTTTTCACAAGTTAAACTCACTGTAGATACTTTTAACTCACTCATCTCATGCACACATAATTTTACACTCTGATTTTGAGTAAATATTTCAAAGAAACTATCTTTCAATCTTCAAAATCAAATGTGATATCATCTATACACAGAAAATCGAATAAGTTAACATAACCATAACATATTAAAATAATTATCACAAATAAAATAAAAAAATAAAAAATATTTAATGAATTTTTACACAAGAATTAATTGTGACGAAAGAAATAATTTAGTGTATAGGTTGTTCTAGACCCTTGGAACATAGAGCACATTTGACTTTACTTTTCAATTATTATAAATATAATTTTGGAGCAAATAATTCAACCTAAGCTACTTACATCAGCCAAGCCAAATTCAAGATTTAGTCCTTGGAATTGGAACTCAAAAATATAATATTAGACTACACATTTAAAAGCACAATATATATTATTAATTTAGAAAAAGCGTCAAGTAGAGAAAAAAAAAATATTGGATGATAATAATTAGGAAGTCTCTTCTTGTCTTTCCATAAAACAATCACTAAGTTGCAGCCAAACAAGGTCTTCAATAGTTGCCCTTATAATATACTTTTATATTTTTTCTTATTTATAATAGCAATACTGATAATAAATAAATATTAAGACTACCCTTTTGTGGACTTGAATCTCGCGTCAATCCTCCCCGCCGCCTACTAGCAGCCTACCCCTATTTTACATGGTTATATTACGTTTGATATTTTATTTTATTCTTTTAAAATAAAATACTAATTAATTATTATAACTATTTTTAATAAAAAAAACTAAATATAATATTATTATTTTAATATTAAATCCTTATCGAATTATTCATTTAGACTTTGTAATTTGGAAATAACAATTTGATTCGAATTTTGTAATATCAATTATTAGCTATTCAAACTTTTGTTAATTCTAACTTTTAATGTTAATTTTTAACCCTCTCTGTCAAAATTAAAACAGAATGAAGTGGAAATCAAATCTAACTTCCGAAGCATTTTGTGGATTCCACCGTAGCCAATATACGAAATCGAAGAGGATCATAGAAACCCCAAAAACTATTACAGGTAAAAGAAATTTATCAAGATAAAATAATAATAATAATAAATAAATAATCTGAGAAAAAACAAAGAAACAAACATTCTAAACGAGACAAATGAATACTATAAGTGGAATAGGATTAATATAAGATTTGATAGTCATTGTCCATGTGATTTTGCTACAGATCTCTCTCTCTCTCTCTGAAGCTTTTCTACGGCTCATATGCGGCGGTGGCGTTTTGATCATCTGAGAAAGAGGAGTTAAATTAAAATTAGCGATTTTAACTTAAATTGTTAATAATTGATATTACACGGTTTGAATTGTCAAAAAATTAAATACAAAATATCCATTATTGTTACCTGCAAATTATATAATTTAAATAAATAATTACCTTATAATATTTTTTTAATCTATATAATTTTTTTATTTAAAACTGAAAATAGAAGTTTTTTTTGTAATAAAAAATGATAAGTAATAAATTATCTAAAAAAACTAAATTTTTAAACATATTTTATAATCGTATCCCCTACTCAATTACTTTCTTTGTTAAGAACTAGACAAAACTTTAGGACCTCTATAATATTAATTTGATTCAATTCCAAGTAAAAATTAATATTTTATATTTACCTATGAATAATAAAATATAAATTATTTTTAATCAACAAATAAACAACTTCAAAAAATTACTGTGTACATATTATTTTAATATTTCTAGTGCTCTTAATATAAAATTATCTGTTTTAAACTACAACTCGTATAAATTTGTTATTAAGATTAACCTAAAACGTATTATACTAAATAGAGAAATGAACATTACTTATAAATCATGTATTTTTTACTCTTCCAAAGAATATGAAAATGTGCACTCATACTGATATGAGTTGGAATTTTACACTATACTGTCATAATCCTCACATGGCGGGTTGTGACAATTATACACTTGAATTTAGAGGTGTACAAAACCGATCGGTACTGAAAAACGGACCTGAACCGAGGTATTTGGTCTGGTTCTGGTCGATTTTGCATTTTAAAAACATGAAGCAAAACTGAAGTTGTCGGTTCGGTTTTCGGGTTTAATGACAGAAAACCGAAAAAATCGAACCGCACCATGATATCAGTATTTACCAACTCTAATTTATCAATCTTTTCTGAAATCTTCATTCCTGTCTTCAATCTCTTTGGATCTCTCGCAGTCGCCGCGGCTCTACAATACTACCAGCTAGTCGGCTACCGCCCTACGACACTACCGCCTTGACAGTCGACAACGTATAGATGCCTCTTGGCCCTGTGACGCTATCGGCTACTGTTGCACTCTCTCTTCGAGACTTCGACCCCTTCTTCGACGAAGGTAAGCTCTTTGATGACGGAATAGAGTTTCCATATATAGGTTTCTATGTTGTGTTGTTATTTTCTAATCGGTTAATCATTTTATGCTATGGCTTAATCGAAATGGAAATTGTGTGTTGTGTTGATTTTGTGTTTTGTTTTTCTTTTGTCTGTTTTGAAGTCAATGTACAACAGGTTAATCTTTTTGTACTATACGTTGATCGAAATGGAACATGTGTGTTGCGTTGATATTGTGTTTTTCTTTCTTTTGTCTGTTTTGAAGTCGATGTACATCATATGTAGTAAGTTTTAATCTGTTACTAACTGTTGTGGATTGTTGTTCATTGAAATGGATTAGCAAAATGAAAATTGCCCAATTCTGATTTTCTGAGTTTCTAAAAATTGCTTAATTCTTATCAGCAAAAGAAATGGTGTAAGATAATTTTGCTCTGTTTTGGAGAAGATGTGTTCTTTTCTGTTTTTGGTTTTGTTTTGTTTTTGTTTTCGTTTAGGAGATAAATGTGTAGGATACGTGTTTAATTATTTGAATCCATCATTTGTTGTTGACTCTTAATAAAAAATTATAACAGTGAACTGTTTGCTTATTTCCACATTTTTTTGGCGAATAGGGTTTAGGGAATGCTTGGTATGATCTGGAGGAGACCACAATCCCGGAGTGCCCACACTCCACCAACACCAGGAGTCCTTTTCATTCGATTTAAATTCAGCACTGCTCTCAGCTTCTATTACCATTAATTTAACCTTTATTTTTTGACTATTTCTTTGAGTAAAGACTTTTATCTCATTTTGGTTGTTTTAATGTTGTAAACCATGGAGAAGACCTCTGGTGATGAGGATCATTGGCACAATGGAGCAAGGAAGACTCAGTTAGTGCAACCTTTAGTCGCTATAGAGCGACAAAAGTTTTTTATTAAAAAAAATATAGTGAAAAACTTAGAATTGGACCAGGACCAGAACTGAAATTCTGATCCGGTTTTTAAAAAAATTTTAACGGTCTTAGTCTTACAAATTAAAAATCAAATTTTATTGGTCCGGTTTTAAACTTTTTTAAAATCAGACCGAACCGGACAACGAACACCCCTTCTTGAATTTACGTTCTACTATTTATAAATTATTTAGATAAAACATATTTTTGATTCTCAATTTTTAAATTTTCATAAAGATAGTTAAATTTGATTAAATGCTCATTTTTTCACTTTTTGTCAATAAATTTAACAGTATTTTTATATTTATTTTCTATTCGTAACTTATGTTAACTTATATGATGCAATATTCATTAATTGATCTAATTAATTATTTATTTAAATATTTATAATTTATCAAATTAATTATATATATTAATGAATGTCACGTCGTAAGATAAGAATTAGAATGTTAGAATACTAGGTAAACATAATATTACATTAAATTTAATAAAATTATCATGTTATTTTATTTTAATTCACATCAACATGTTAAAAATATATATTACTGGATTTTTCGTTTGACAATTTCGTTGCAATCAGATTATAATAATAATAAGTAATAAAGATTTCAAAATTTATAATCGCAGTATTGTGTACAGGTATTTCATTTTTCATTTCAGTATCTTGTATTTTATTTTTGTGCTAGCCATCCAATTTTGATTTTTGTTATCACTCTTTTATTAATTCAATTGGAGAGATTCATTGTTATAATTTTTTTGTGTTAAAAGTTACAAAAAAAATTTGGTAAACTAACATCTTAAATTTAAGTCTTTTTTTATTCCAAATTTATGCATTTATAAAACCTTAAACAAAAGGTCATTTAACAAACTTCCGGTGACGGTTACCGGGAATACTTTAACACTCGCGTTTGACGTTTCGCGCTCATTCATACTCAAGTCACTGTCGCTCCTCCAACCTATCTTTCTAAGAGAACCGGCGCTGAGGTCCTGCACCTTGTACATTCTGTTGCAAAGAGGCAAATCTAGGTGTCTCTGCGTTTCTAAGTGATTTTAGCAAAAAATGGAGGAGTACTTGCAGCACATGAAGGCCCTGCGATTTCAAATGAACGGTACGAACCTCTCTCCCTCGCTCTCTATCTAGCTCTTAACTTGACCGCGGAAGATTCGAAATTATCAATGATTTTCGCGATTTGGTGATGTTTTTTACATTGTGAATCATTTATTGTCGTGAAAACGAAATAGATGTAGAAGATCAAGCGGCGAAGATTTCATTCGAAGAGCAAAGGCAGTTAACGACTATTCAAACCATGGAGAACGATATAACTTCTGGTGATTTCTCCTTTTTCACCATTTATGTTCATATGATATTTTCCGCCGCGACTTTTACCGAAAAACGAAATTTTCCGTACGATTTGAACACTTGCGGTTTCTTATCGATATAAGATTCTTTATGTATTTTCTATCAAGCTATTGATTGAATGTATGACTTTCATTTTTTCCGGAATCAAAATTGCATTTTAACTATTTTTCCCACTTTCATTTATTACTAATAGGAATTTGTCTGTACTGTACGTCTACGTTTCTTCTAGGAAATCTTTGTACTTATTCGTTGTAGTTACTGTAAAATTACAGATCAATTGTGTGTTTTCTTATCTGGCTGTGGTTAGCAATTGAACTGGTTTTAGCTAATCGTAATTTCATTTTGGATTCTCGAAATCTAAAAAACAGACAAAAGCAAAATTCAACGATTTATATAAGATTTATTCCCTTAGATTTAAAATTTGGTCCTCTAATACGGAGATTTTGGCATTCGAATCAAAATTGATCGGAGAAAATTTGTTAAATTCTGGATCTCATTTTTTTTCTGTGTATATGATTCTAAAATAAAAAGAAGGTTCCCAGCTAAGTTCCAAATGTGAATAACCGGTATAATTTTTATTTTTTTAATGACGAATGAGCTAAAGAAGAATATCTTTTTGAGTAATTAGAATGACACCTGAGCTCACCGCATCGGGCATCTTGTATCTTTGGCTAATTTGTTCTTTTTTTTTTACTAAGCTTCAACATTTTGTTCATTTGACATTTGCCTCCTGGATGGAGCTTTCTTCTCTCTCTTTCACTTTCTCTATGTGGGTGAACTTTGAATATGCAAGTAGTTTTCATGGTCTATGGCTATTTATTAGTTGAAGATCTTATATTTATTACCTTAATGTTTTCTATGATTTCTCACGCAAGTGAAATAATATTTCAATTTACGCAGCAAAATCTGAATCTTTGAAGCTTAAAGCAGAGATTGAGAAAATGATGCATGCGAAGGGTCAGATTTGTTCTCAGATACTTGAAAAACAGCACAAGGCAGCTTCTTTGGAATCTGATTCGTCTACCCTTTCCCAGGTACTCTTACATGATTTTTTTCTCGTTGTCCTTCTCTGCCGTGCATGTGATAAAGTTCGATAGTAATACATGTCTATAACAAAGAGGATAGAAATGATTATAGGTAAGTCGCTTGATTATAATTGAAGATCCATGAAATTCATGCTGACATCCAAATATTACACATCAAAACACAAATTCTTGTACCAGAAAAAAACAAAAGAAAAACAAAGAGATTTCTGGATTTCCCCCCACTGCAAATGTGAGCTCGCTAGGTCTGAGCCAGTGGTCTCATAGGAGTGACCATATCATTTATTGGATGGTTAGAGAAATATAATAGAAAGAAAAAGGCCAAAAATTAATTAGTAATTTTTCTTTTCGGGAGAACCATGTCCTGATAGCATTGTTTATTTGTTACAAGTTAGAAAAGTAGTTCCCTTTCATTGAAGACCAACAAGGTTTGCAAGAACTTGTAAAAATGAAATGGACCAATTTAGGAAATTTACATGCAAAGTAAATGAAAGAAGTTTTTTTTAAAATAAGTAACAATCTGCAATTCAAGAAACAGAAATTATTCTGAAACTATCTTCCTGACTATATTGTCGAACAAAAATCTTCTAAGTCTCTAATTTTACATCAGTTGGTCAATATACATCATTGGAGCACACTTCGTTATCGACTCTTTTATTTGAAGTCTGTGTGGGTCCTGCTCACTTTGAATCTGCAGGTCATAAATTTCTGAAAAAAATAGGAGCGAAGGAGTTAAATTCTGAAATTACTTTAATTACTCGTGTTATTTATTCCTTCTCATTCACTCTCTAGATAGAATATGTTAAAATCTATTTTTTTTTCCGTCTCTTCCCTCATTGTCATCTTTTCAATATTCTCTAGTAGAAGTAGTGGATGTCATGACTGATTATTGATGCACGAGTTATAATTTCTTAGTCAGAAAAAAAAAACTGCATTCCAACGACATCACAGAAAGATTATTTTCTTTTTTGAGATGAGTTACTGATCCTTTCAACTTTAGTGAATAACAATTTTTAGCTAATGTGCTTATCCTCGAGTCTGAAAAGAGTTCTTGCTTCGACAAGCAGACACTAGAGCTCATTATTCAAGAAAAAGTCACTTTATCTGGAAAACTTATAGAAAAGAGGTGATTTTATGTATACATTTCAAATTGGAATCGCTCTGCGTTATGCAATGATCATTAAACGTAACTAATGTGACCTTGAAGTGAATACTACACGAAGGTTGCTGAAGATATCAATGCCAAATTACAGCAGCAACAGGTTTACATCTAAAGCTTTTGACTCGTGCGTGTTCATGATTCTATCTACTGAATTTTTATTGTTTTTTAAATATCATGTTGCAGATCTGGGTCAGTGGAAACAATGTTAGCGGCCAACTGGGAGAACGTGAATTGGTATATTCACCCTAACTCCTCTTTTCTTCAATAACCTTGTGCAACTTTCAGCTAGACTTCTGAGCAGACCTTTGATGTTACAAATTTCTCTGAAGTCACTTATAAACTGCTTCGAAGTCCTATCAAACAAAGATATGCCGATATTATGACTACATTGCAATTGTTTGTGTCATGACCCGTATGTATTGACTCACTTAACATACATTGACTTGCATTTAAATTTTCACGTAAAATTTTTCGAAACTTTAAAATAGTCGAACTTGAACTTTTAAACTCCTTTTAAAATAAATAAAAAATATTTATAAAATAAGTTTGGAAGAATTCATTTGAAGTTGGTTTAAGTTTTTAAAAAAAATTGCAAAACATCAACTATAAATATCTTCCAAAATCCCTAATTTTCAAACATTTAATAACCTATAAACATCATCCAAAATTCTTAATTTTCAAATATTTCATAACCTATAAACATCATCTAAAATTCTTAATTTTAAACATTACATAGTTCACAAAAAAACGAATCAAAATACACGGTGAAAGTTTAAAAATACAAATAGAAACCCATCATCAAAACTGTTTCTAAAACTCCCAGGTAAGTCCAATATTTTTGAAATATAAATTCTAACTATACATCTATTTTAAATCATGAAAACTTGTACCAAAACATTGGAGTTCACCCACAGGTCAAAATCGCCTGGACAGCCACAAACGCTCCACCATGAGCTCACTCCTCCGACTAGACCCATACATCGACTTGAAGCTTGAAGTCCTCACTTGTAAAATCGTTACCTACATCACAAAGTTTAAATTAATGATCCTAGAACTCAGCAAGAATATATCAATGCAATAAAATGTTCATGCATGCATGATTCTTTTTTAAAACATATACATTCATTTTTTTACGTTACTGTTCAAGTGATATGATGGTTAAAGAGACGTGTTAGGACAATAGGCACAGTAAACATGACAAGTGTCCCCTGACTCATCTAGTGATAAGGATCTGCAAGATTTTAACCGTCCCCTGGCCCACCCAGTGGTAAAGATACAGAAGACTTACGGTGGACGATAACATATACTATTTCCTGTCCCACAACTTAATCAATATATTACATTACATGACATGTTCTTATATTTATTATATAAAACATATGCATAAAAACATTTTGCATAATTTCATAAAAATATGATGCATGAACATAGAAATACACATAACATAAAACAAATCATCAATGCATAACATAGACAATTCCTTTAGGCATTTCAATAAAACAACTCACTTAACTTTAAACATCTACTAATAACATAACTACTATTAAATCATACCCCGTAAAAGCACATAGACCTAGTACTTTTGTGATATAGGCTTTGAGGGCGAAACAAATGCAAAATAAACTTACTTGGAGTTCTTAGTGAAATATTTGAAGTTTTGATCAATTTCCTTGGTGATTTGCAAACCTATAGCATGTGGATCAAACCATTAATATCACATCTAAAATCTATAACTCAACCTGGATAACATTTATTGCACTTGCTCAAACTAACACGTTTCATCAAACCACAAGTCTCAAACATCAAAACTTGATAATTTAAATCCAAAAGCCACCAATATCAAATCCAAAGACTTCCAAACATAGCATCTCAAATAACTCAATTAAAACATCTTCATTCAATTACTTTGAAGCCAAGCATCAACAACTAAACCAATTTGTGCATTAATCCCAAATTTAGCTTATACCTTGTCTATACTTCAAAAATTCGTAACTAATGCTATACACATCGAAACACTTCGATTCTAAAGTTCATAGTTTCCTTAAAGTATCTATTTCAACATACCAATACAGTTTTTCAAATGACAATCAATAACTCAAACCCAAACATCAAAACTGAAGCATGCTCAGATTTTCCAGTTTTTGAACCAATTTTTGTATAACTTCAAAAATTCATAACTAATTGTATACTTATCCAAATCCAATAATTCCAATGCCAAACATTCACTTAAAGAGTCTATTTTAACATGGGGAAATCCATTTATCAAAAACCAAACACCATAAATGGCAGAAAATCGAAAACCGAGACTGCCCTGTTAAACCCGATTCAGATTTTTGCTTCAGCTTTGACAATCCATAACTAATTGTATACTTATCCAAATCCAATAATTCCAAAGTCAAAAGTTCACTTAAAAGAGTCTATTTTGAATACTAAAACAGTTTCTCAATTGGAAATCAGTAGCTTGGGACAAAAGCCATAAAACCGAGGTATACCAGAAAATTCCAGTTTTGCACAATTCAACAATTAATCAACCATTCACCCTTTCACTATATTTTCCAATCCCAATCTCAAATAAGGTCTAACATCAATAATGTGGAACGTAAACACCAAGATTGAACATATAAATTTTCAATTTCGTGCATCAGTAATAAGCTTCAACAAACATCAATTAACGCACCCAAACCAACATCATTTTCATCTTTAAACGTAACTCGAAAACCCCTAAAGGAAACTCAACCCTTACCTCTAAAATCTCGCAGAATGGCCGAAAGAGAAGAGGAGGAAGGAGGAGGGTGAGCTGCTGTGATAGAACCGTGAGAGAGGGAGGGAAAACGTGAGGTGAAGAACCGATAGAGAGAGGCGCGGAAGGAGGAAACCGAGAGGGTGACAGAGAGGCTTCTCTCGTTTCTTCGCGGGAAGGTTTTGCCAGAGAGGGGAGGGATGGTTTCGGGCGTGACAGAGAGAGTGAGTGTGTGTTACGTGGGAGGGAGAAAAAGGGCGTGTGTCTTCTTGCCCTTTTTGTGTTTTTACCGAATGAAATCTTAATTCTTCAGGTAAAAACTAACATCATTAATTAATTGTGTGTCACCGTGTGGGAGGCTAAAAAGAATTTAATTGAGATGATTCATCACTTGACTTTTCTTCTTTTCTTAAATGGAAAGATAACTTATTAACAATTTTAACTTTTCAATCTTTAAAAATTTCTTTGTTTGATTATTCAAATTTAATCACCTTATTTACTTTTCAAACTAAACTATTTTGTTGACTTTTTAACTTATTAAGAAATTCTTCTTTTCAACGTCAACTGTTATATAATCTTTTTTACTTTTGACTTTTTAATCATAACTATTATCTTTTATTATAATAAATATATCATTTGTATTATAAAACTTTATGCACAGTTATTAAAACGCATGATCAAATTTGTAGATGTTACAGATCAATTCACATTATATTTTACGTTTGGCATAGATCCCCATTGTGCTTCATCGGCATTATCTATCTGTGCAGTTATAGGTAAGGGATATAGTTATGTGATAATCAAAACTAAGGGGGTTAAGTAGTACTACCTACAGTTGATATCCATGACTCTATCTCACTAGAAATGTCTTACATATCTATACACGCATACTTGTCCTCAAAACCACCTTATGCCTTATGTTCCGTTCAAACAGAACAGTACTGCCGGACACCTTCTAAAGCTACCTGTGATTTTTCATGACGTGATTATCATCTCAATAAGAAGTTGACGTGATTATCATCTCAAGTTATAGAGCTTGTTGGAAATATTTTAGTTAATAAACAACGGGATTTAACATCCCAGTGAGCATACCTAAGACGCGATTTTCTCTGACATCTGACGCAAATTTTTTTTTTGTCTCCTTTTACCTTGTATATGGATTTGGGAAGAAGATCCAAAATACTAAATAGTAGAGCTTTTAAATATTCATCAATATGGGGGACCGGGTGAAGTTTAATCAATATAATCTTGCCGGTATGCTGTGCAATGCACTGTAAACAAGTTGCCACCCATAGAGGTCCAATCTCCCAATAGATTAATCCCAATCTGTATTAATATGGCTCCATATGAAGGTTATTATTAATTTTAAATAGCACGAGTCCTTTTCTTAAAATGCCTTTTTAAGTACACTTGACTTTGTGGTACAGAGCCCACGTGACACTCTAATGATGTATGCATAACTTTCATACTCTTTGCACAGAGGAACAGCTCATGGATGTTAAAACCCAACTTGTAACAATAGGAGAACTATTACTCTCTATCACTAAGTGCTTTGAATCTTAATCATGTTCATTTTTTTTTAGAATAAACATTTCATTGAGGAGGCGAATGGAGGGCCAAATTATTGTAAGGTCAGTTTACTTTATAGTTACCTGTGATTTTGTCAAAGACATTACTTACTAAAAAACAGAGGCATAGATCTTGTTTATTAAAAATGATTGAGATATCATTCTCATGATTTCAGTTTCAAAGTAACACGATGAACTATCTAGATCAAATGTTTCTATTTTTATTCAAATTTACATCATATCCTCTGCCTTGCAATATGGACTTACCCACATATAGGTTCTACCAAGATTGATAATTATCCGAAGAGCTTGAATTTGTTCTCATGCTTTGTCCATTTAACTGCTGAGGGACTTCAGAAAAGGATGCCGGAACAACCATTAATGGAGGAGAATAAAGCTGTGTCTCCAGCTAAAGCTGGGGAAACTAAGTGTTTGCAGTCTCTCAAGGACCAGATTGAGAAGATGAAGGTGGACGTTTCATAATTTGTGCTTTTTCATTCAAATTAAGAGTTTAACAACTTCAATCAAATTGTTGAGGGACTTCAGCCGGGGCTTTGGGACATGGACATAAAACCATTGGAGGAGGAATGTACAGCCCTATTATCAGATAAAGCTGAAGAAGCCATGTACCTGCAGTCCCTTAAAGACCAAATTGAGAAGATAAAGGTCGATGTTAGTTTGTGTTTTGTGATTAAGTACAGGAGTTTGACGATCTAACAAAATTTAAAAGGAAATGGAAAATACTGGATTCTTTGCACAAAGAATCCACCTACCTGAAGATACACTCACTTGCATAATAAACTTTAATGGAAAAAGGCAGGATTCTTAGAGACTTGAAGAATCAAGTGCCTGCTTTCATATAATGTCTAAAATTATCACTTCACATTAATGGGAGCTTTTGCTTTTGCTTTTGCTTTTGCAGGCGATTACTCACGTGATTCAATGCACATGCGGAGGGAATTACAAGGTGGGATTCGACCAATTTGCAGTTGTTCATCAGGGAGAATGAACTATGCATCATTATGAAAAGGTCAGAGAAAGCTAGAGAATGAATTACTGCGTGGAAAAATGTGACAGAATGTGTTTGTGTCATCGTAAATAATAGTGCAAACTGTATCTTACTTCACGTGATGCCTAGAATACATGGAAAATCACAAAGAGATAAGAGAGTGGGAAAGCTTAAGTCGTAGGGGCCACAGGTAGAAAGGAAAACTAGGATGGATATTTGGAACATCCTGCTGGTTACGTTCATAGCCATGCAACGTTTTCCCTTCTTTTTCAGTCCAACTAATACAAAATAAAAATTCTACCAGACTTGGAGACACGTACCAACTAGATGAACTGCGCCTCAAGCCAGCCTGTGCGGTGAAACTTAATTGATCATCCAATGATGTGACACGGTCAATTATTATCAAAATAATCAATTAATGCATAAGTACACGTCATTTGATCAATCAAACTTATTCTTTAGATCCTTTATATACACTTCTTTTTCTAACGAATTGTAGCCTTTCTATGTACAACATTTCATACTAGAGATTAGTACGAAGAATGAATGAATAAATAAGATTCTAAAACATGCTACGTGTCTGACACCACTATACAGAGAGAATGAAAATAATAATGCAACAACTCAAGAGCAAGAACAGCCAGGACGACGTGTCGTACCTAAAGTTTCCCAACTTGTCCCCACTCCCAGTAGAAAATGTCATATATAACCAAACGCCCACGTTAAGGGAAAGCCTCAAAATCGCTAACAGAGCAAAAATAATACAAACGGTAAATACGGAGATGCCCTTCTTCTCCAGAGATGTCTGCTTCTCACGAACCTTTTCAATATTGGATCTGCAAACCAGAAGCTTGTCAGATTAACAGCTCATGCAAAAGAAAATAAATTGGTTGAGAAAACTAAATTACTTGAACAAGATGACATTCTTTTTTGTTTGAATGCAAGAACCAAGTCTCTCAAGGCACTCTCTATCTTCAGGACCATCATAAAAATTCCTATTTTCCAATGAATAAAATCGTTTTTACCGGTTTTCATGAACTCTAAATAGATTTAATCATTGTATAAAAAAAAAAGAAGCAAAATCGTAATCATAATCATCCCCCGTCTAGGATGCCATAAATTGATAGACTACAACACATACGAAATATAGAAAACGGTTTTATAAGCTTGTTTTCCTCTGTGAAGCTCTTCCAACATAGTTTCATCTGTAAGCTCTACGTGAAAAGAAAAACTTGACAGGAAAAAGACCGTTTGAGGTTTATTAAACGGCTAACTAAACTATTACCTTAATATGGCATTGTCCCTGAGAAGATTGTCCAGCTCCATTGAAACAAGAAACTTCCAAGAAATGAGATCACCAACGTTTTTAACCTGCATCAACAATAAGAAAAAGCTCATATCACTAAAAGCGACTATAAGCTCACTTAACACTGCAGAATTACAGTTTAATATACAAAGATGAATTTTTTTCACATACAGTGGACTCTTGATTATTGACAAGATTCTTTACGTCTGTTGTCATTTTCTTCAAAAGAATATCTTTCTTTCGAATATCTTTGTCTAATTCTTTGAAAATATTTCCAAATTTGGCATTCGACTCTTCAAGGTAACGCTCCATGACAGACAAATTTAATTCTAATGATCGAACTTTCTGCATCAGTATCTTGAGTACAGTGTCCCCAGGCATCCTGCCAGCTTGTTGATGCCGAAACTCCTCTACTGCATCAGGCACAGTGCTTCTCGAAACTTCTCGAATGATATCATTCACCCCAGTAGAGAGAGAATGTATGGCTCTATCATACTTTTTATGTTCACCGAGGGTTCTGTACTGAAAGGAGTCCGGTTTCTTTTCCGTGGCACCTTCCTCAGGAGTAAACTGGTTTTCTTCAACAAATACTAAATCCTCCAGCATTCTTTCAACGGCATCCACACCATAAACTTCCAGAACACTCAGGGTGCAATAGAACTCAGAACCATAGTGCCTGAGCATATTTAATTTTAAATATCTCACCCATTGTGGCTCCTGAAGAACAAACCTTTGAGGATGCTTTGCGTTTCCAGCAGTAAAATTTCCAAGTTTAACCCATTCAGTTGTAGGATAAACCATACTGCCAAGTAGCTCAAAACTTTTTAAGTTGGAAGAGTAATGCTCAAAGTTAGCCATTTCAATTGTATCTACCAAGGTTTCCTCTGAAAGCTCTATAGTAATGAACTTATCTTCAGCAGAACATGGATTCCTAAGGTACTTGTCCTTGTCTCCACCTAAAATATTGGAGGCTCCCTTGGCTTCCTTATTGAAATCTAGGACCTTTGCTCCCTTAGAAGCCGAAGCATAATTATACTCTGCTCCTCCAGGTTCAAGTCTATGCACAATACTTCCAGCCTGGCCAGTTCCGAGTTTATTTTTTGAAATAAATGTTGCACTTTTGAACTCATCAAGGCCAAGTGGCATAATGTGGGAAATGTTATCTATCTTTAGAGTTTCATTATCAGAATTTACACTAAAACTCGATTTCTCCAACTCAGATTGCTCTTGAGCTGCTAAGATATTGTCTTGACCTCCCTCAGCCACAATAAAATCTGAAATTTCTTCACTGGTGACTGAATCATAGTCAAACCTTCTGATCTTAGAAGCATGTGGGCAGAAATCGTTTGAATGAAAGATGGAATCAGAATCTCCTAAAGGACATTGGATTGAAGGAGTAAAGTCCGAGTATCTATGCCTGTTGTCATCCCGTGTCGATTTGCCAATCGCAATGACTGCAGATTCATCTAAAACAAAAAGAATTGGTGAAACAGAAGTTATAAATTATATGAATACTTGGCTTCGAAGAAATATTTCATTGCATAATAGAAATAACTTTAAGCAGATATTAAGTATTCAGTAACTCCCCGCAAGTTCTACAAACAAAATCTATTACTTCGTATTTCACAGCAATTAATCTTGCCTAACTTTTAAATTAGAGCTGCCATATACTTGCACTAGTTGATGTTGTCCTCAAAAAATGGCTTCTCAGAGGAAACAAATGTTAGAATACGTCAATTTTTAGTTCACACTTTCAGTGTTTAAAGTGGGTAATTATAATTATCAATAATTGTACAGTCAAAAGGATATTCCTGAAAATAGATTTTCAATCTTTCTGATATAAAGATGTCCTTTCCTTCAGTAAGATATTTTCTATTCTTCCTGAAGATAGTTAATGCCGATATCCAACAGTTGAATTATTGTATTCTTGTCCCAAAGGGAATCCTTTTTTCTTCAACTTTTGATAACAAATATGCTTGATGCTTTACCACTTGCATTCACGTTACGCTTAAAATAAAAATAATAGTACGTTTACTGTCTAATTTTACAGCATAATGTAACAAATATTGATCGATGAAATTAATATAATAAATTATAAATAATTAAAATAAGTCATTAATTATATCAATTAATATTTGTCACGTCAGAACGTAGGATTTGAGATTAAACATAACATTATTCTTAAAATAAAGTTAAAAATTGTCTAGAAAATAGATTGAAACCATGATTGCATAAACTTTATATTTGCATATAAGCAGAATCATATATCATATACACAAAAGAAATGTTTTTTTCTAAACCAAAGCACTGACTGAATGATAAAACAAGGTTCAATTGGTGTCTAAAATGCTTTAATGATACTCGTTTTGTTTTACAACCAACCAAGATACACCATCATCCTCAATGAAAAGTACAGTACTAGGATGTTGCAATGAGTCTGGCATCAAATCTCATTAACACAACGAAACAACAATAAATAACACTTCAACAAAATGAAATCCAGAAAAATTATGTTTATTTAACCTAACAAAATTAGACAAAAATTTGCATATCTAGGTGTGGTTTTTGTTATTTATTAAGAATCAAGGAATTATTTCACCAATGAATAAAAAACAATACATCGAAAAGGAAAATGAAAGAGAAAGTTACCTTCAAAACCATCAGCACATTTGATCAATAATCCAAAAAAGAAAACAAGGCCCCACAAAACAAAATGAAGCACAGAAATCTTATACATGAAACTCCATCCTCCGATAGCCTTCTCCAAAGCCATTGCCGGAAGAAGAGCTTAGCATGACCTCTGGATTGTGCATCAATTCAGGACGTCGCAGGAAGATGATCCACTGCTAACACTGATGAACTTAATTTTAAAAAAAAGTAAAAAAACAGAAACATTAAGAGGAACAAAAAGAAGTAGCCTACCACAGATAATATGAACATCTCTATCGCTTCCACTCTCAAGAAGGAAAGTATAACTAAAGAGACAGCATGAGAAGAGAATCTTGCTCTGTTAATCTCCAATCCTTGCTGCATCCAATTTAATTAAGTGATCTTCACCAACTAATTTGGAGATAAGTATAGCTATACCTAGTGAATTCAGCTACATCCTACAAGAGTTACAGTATATGCTGGAACAATATGTAATCAATATGAAACTTCTCTATATCAAATATATATCGTAATTATGTAGTTACAAAAACACATAAGAAGACATTCGGAATGGCCAGTTTATTTTTAAAACACTTTACACCATCAATGGATGGTGAGTTGATTACAAAATAAATGACTGTGTTTTTCAATTGCGTTTCGTTATTGTGTTCCAAAGCCCAAAGTTTAGTCGAAATCCAAGAACACCAAACATTTGTTTTCCACTATTGCAACAATATAAACCGAAAACATTTAGGGAAAATACGGCAGCAGAACTCACCGAAAGAATATTGACGATTTCAAACCAATTAACATTTGCGATACAGATATAATCGCCAGAAATAATCTAGAAACGAGAAAAAAAATACCACGGCAGAAACTCTTGAAATCCAACTTTGCTGTCAGCCTGGACTCTGAATCAGCCTCGAGGAGGCGGGAGAAGATTAAAAAAATAATGAGAAATCAGAAAAAGGGGAAATTGGAGATCAAAAAGCAGTTACAATCGCGGGAGGATCAATATATATATAATATCAGAAAAAGCGGGAGTTCTGATTTCTTCGATTTCGGTGAATTAGCACAATTCTAAAGTGTCAGAATATGAAAAATAATGTTATCGAAATTACGAATGTAACCTCACAAGTTACCTATGGAAGTATACGTTAAATAATTTCCAATTTTTCAAAAAGTAAAAAAAATAATATTAGTTCAATTAAGAAGTATATGTACTTCACTACCACGTGGCCCACGTCGGTCTTAATTATCTCTGCTTTCACTTCTCGTTTTCTACTTCTCTATCCAGAAACACCAATGGAAGTCTCCCTCCCCCGCCTTTCCTTCTTCTTCATCATCTTCTCCTTCTTCTCCTCCGCCTCCGCCTGTCATCCCCATGATCTCGCAGCGCTCCTCGCTTTCAAAGCCGCCATCGTCGCCGATCCCTCCGGCATCCTCCGCTCCTGGACGCCCTCCACCGACTGCTGCACTTGGTCGGGTATTAATTGCTTCTTTACCGGCACCAAAAACATCACCAGAGTCACTAGTTTGAGTCTTTCCGGCCAAACCGACGTCCCTACCTCCTTCTTGTCCGGTTCTATCTCCCCCTCTCTCGCTAAACTCCGGTACCTGGACGGCCTCTACCTCCAAAACCTCCGAAACATTTCTGGTCCTTTTCCTGGTTCCTTGTTTTCACTGCCAAATCTCGTCTTCGTCTACATCGAAAACAACAGGCTTTCCGGCCGATTGCCTCAAACGATCGGAAAACTCAGTCAACTCCAAGCTTTCAGTCTACAGGACAATCGTTTTACCGGCTCCATCCCGAATTCTATCTCCAATTTAACCCAGCTTACTCAGCTTAAACTAGGCGGCAACTTTCTCACCGGAACCATCCCCTACGGTGTCCGAGCACTAACGAAACTGACCTACCTCACCTTTGAAAGGAACAGCCTATCCGGCACCATTCCCAACTTTTTCGACTCCTTCACCGATCTCCGAATTCTCAGACTCTCCCATAACAAATTATCGGGTCAAATCCCGAGCACGATTTCTTCCCTGGCACCTAAGCTTCTCTACCTCGAACTGGGCCACAATGCTCTAACCGGAAACATCCCCAATTTTCTCAGTAAATTTAAGGCGCTAGACACTTTGGATCTCTCTTCCAACTTGTTGACAGGAACCATACCGAAAAGTTTCTCAAATCTTACAAAAATTTTCAACCTCGATCTATCTCGAAACTCGCTGGTGGATCCGTTTCCGGAGATGAAGGTGAAGGGCATAGAGTCGCTTGATTTATCATACAATAGCCTTCATCTCGGTAAAATCCCAGACTGGGTAACTTCGTCCCCCATTATATACTCTCTAAAGCTTGCAAAATGTGGGATTTCTCTGAATCTGGATAACTGGAAACCGAAAGAAACATACTTCTACGACTACATAGATCTTTCTGATAACGCAATCACAGGAAGCCCTGTGCAAGTGTTGAACAGGACGGATTATCTGGTCGGGTTTTGGGCCGGAGGAAACAAGCTGAAGTTCAGATTAGAGAGCTTGAGAATCGTTAAGACGATGAAGTATTTGGATTTGTCTAAGAATCAGGTGTACGGGAAGGTGCCGAAGGCGGTGGCGGGGCTGGAGAAACTAAACGTGAGTTACAATCATCTGTGCGGGCAGATTCCGGCCACCAAGTTTCCGGCGAGTTCGTTCGTGGGAAATGAGTGTTTATGCGGCCGTCCGCTAAAACCTTGTAAAATGTAGAATTCATAAAAAGTAAATAAACGTGGGGATGAGGATCAAATATTATGCCCTTACTCTACAATAAAATCTACTCGTCCCAACATTTATTAAAAAATCAATTTATTAATATTTCTTAGTTTTAAAACAAAGTGGATATTGATTTTCTAAAGTTACAAATTTGCAATCATGATACCGTTGTTGATAAATTTTAGTCAAACTAGGCTTCTTAAGGGAGTCATTATTTGTGTGCATTAATTAATAAACTAAGGTAAAGAATAATGAAAATGCATTACGTGTCCAACGATATGATTACAATCATTTTGTCTTGTTTAAAAAGGGTTAAATAATGGTCACAACACATACATAAATCCACTTGAGAATTATCTCGTGTGTGCCTTGGAATTACTGTTATAGATAATGTAGACTTTATTTTAAACTTTCACTTTTTTAAGGCTAAATTTCATTTTAGCATTTAAAGTATGGGTTGAAGATCGAACAAATTTTAATATTTTGTTTTTAATAACTTAATCATTGGAAGTATGCAAAATTTAACGCATTATCTCCTGTTGACCCGTTCTAGAATACCAAGGAGTCGATCAACATAGCACGAGGAATAGTGCCTCGTTCTCTGTCTAGTGCTTAAACACGCTAGATTATCTAGACTGGGCCCCACTCTAAAAGAATTGGGCTCTGTTCTTTTGAACCTTCTTTAGCCCGAGAATTCATTTGAAAAACTGGCGCTTTGTTCTTTTGAATCCTCTCTGGCTCGGAAGGTTATTTGAAAGAACATGGTGTCGTTCCCCGTCCAGTGCATAAAAAGCACGGGATCCTTCAAATATGAGGCCCCATTCTCTATGACGGGGCCTTATTCGACAACACCAGGCCCCGTTCCTCAATTATATATATAGAACATGACCCTTCGCCGCTTTGCCTCACCCCTACTCGTTAAAAATCGTAGCCGTCTCACGCCACCCTCCATTCATCGCCGACCTTTCACTAAATTCTTTGCCGACATCGTGCCCAAACCATAAATCTTGCCCTATCCCTAAATCGGGCACTATTCATCAATGGCTCCAAAATTGACAATGAAACGGGAATGTGGTCCGTTTGAAGGACTCCGCCGATCTGCCCACACCGTGCACAACCAGAAGGTAGTCTATCAATCGGCCTACGGATGGTGCTCTGACATAGCAGGCACCATCATAAGGTGCTCCAACACACTGAGCACCAGCTCCGACACAAGTTGCCCGTGATGAATTTCTCCAGTATACCTCTCTGGAATTCAAAAATCGAAACAATCGAACGAGGTATGAGATGGATATGACACATCACTCGATTATATACTCCAAGAGCATTATATTTGGAAGTTTTTTTTTGTCATTGGGAGTTCACCATTTATTTAACCAAATAGGATTACGTGGTCTGTGTGAATTGAATGAGAACACCCATGAGTGGATTGTTCGGTTATTTATGCAAATCTTAGCGCTAAAAAGGATTCCAAGGTTGTAAAGACATATATTCTCGACAATGAGTTGACAATCACCGTAGTATAGTCATTCAATTGATCGGTTTTCCAGTGGACGAAGAGAAGGATGAGGATGACATTGAAACATGCTACCATGTGTCTCAAAATTGTCCTTTTATCAAAGACGAGGAAGGAGTTGAGTTCCTTAAGAAGATTATGTGAAATCTAAATATTTCAGAGTTCAAGAAACCCAAGTTGAAGGAGTTAAATGTCGAAACTCGGGTTATTCACAACTTCATTAGCCACACTATTTTATCTCGGGATGGACACAGAGATCTTTAAACTGCATGAATTTTATGTGATGGAGAAACTTTATAATAGGAAATGTTTCAATTCGGGGTTCGTGATTTTCAATCACAAGGCTGAGATTTGTCAGACATGCAATAAGAACATTCCGCATAGCACATTGATTCAAAAGATTGTAGAACATTTTGGCATTCAACTGCCACAGTGAGCATATTAGAAAAGCAAAACAAGTAGATTTCTTCGATCGAACTCATTTGCTTTGGATGAGCGTAGTTAAAATCGACGGTACTTTGGTGTTCAAGGCAAGACATGAACTCTCCAACTTGGCAGCTCCTACACCCTCATCCTCTCAAGACGTTCTTATGGAGGACGCTCCCGTGCAACCATCGTTGCCTCACACATCTGGTGTGTTAGCCAGAATTGAGCAAAAATTAGACTTCATCATAAGCAGAGTTGAGGAGTTATTTGTGACATATTGTCATCTGAATATGCAAGAATTATTAAAAATAGCAATGGAGGAGTTATAAAAACAAAGAAACTACGTCTAATTTTTTAATTTCTAATAAATTATATTAACTACGAAAGCAAGATAGAGAGTGACACATTGCGCATAATTTGAACTAATGTTTACGCATAAAGTACACATAAGTTCAGACATATCATGAACAATCAATTACTGTCTTGACCATGTGTTGAAACCTATGAATATGACTTGTAAAATAGCACGTGAGGCAGAAGTGGATGCAACTTTTGACGTGGAATGGAACTTTAGACAAGCGTGACTATTATACCTCACTCTAATATCTTCTGTATGTCATTGTTAAGTTCTTCCTAATAATTTATGAGGATCGTGACTTATCCAAATCTCTTACTCTTTTTTTCTACGGCCTCCTAGGTTGACGTTGTGATATCAGTGGACAAATTTAACTCCTTTCTACTTCGGGCTACGTGTTTTGCTCACAAATCAAACTAATGAAGTTTGAGTCATCACCAGAAAAGTTTCTCAGTAATAGCATTAATGAACATAATTTTCCACTGGCACTATTATGAAATGCAGACACAGAATTGCATGGCCTCACGAGATCTTAATAAGCTCCTACCTGTAATAATTGTACACGTATATTCAAATCGACAGCATATTGTTCGTGTCCGTTTCTAACCTCAAATCAAGCATCACCTGCAAAAATAGGACTTCAATTTCTAGCTGCAAGTTCTCGCTTGACAAGCTTCTTTCTTATTAGCACATGCGAGACATATGTTGACTCTGCCATCTTTTGATGTCTTTTTACAATTCAAGGCATCAAACACTTTTTTATCATATCAAACATACTCAAAATGAGTTTGTTCCTAGTAGGTAGTAAAAGAGAATTGAATGACTTACTCAAATTGTTTAACTCCATGTTGTACTTGAAAATCAAAGTAAATGCATGAGTCGCCCAGAATCTCGGATTAATGTCTTGGAAAGTTGCGTGGGCCGCTGGGTCAATAGATAATAAGTGCCTCATTGCTCTCTAAAGGTGAAGGGGTGTGGTTGCTCTATCTGTATTCCACATTATATCTTTGTACACTTTCACTCGAAAATTATTTTCTGAAAATTTGATGTCTAAGGCAGTACCGGTGCTCGCTTGACGGTAATACAATACAAATGTCACAGTACACAACAACCCCTAGCATTTCAACAAACAAGTTAATCAACAACAAAGACATGTACGAAAACACAAATTAGAAATAAACTCAAATAAAGATATACCTTTTGCTTATTCAAAATACGACTGTACTCTGTCTCAGTGTCTATGTCTGTTCGTAGTACTTGCAAAAACCATTTCCATGAGTCTTTGCATTCTTCTCCAACGACTGCAATAGCAATAGAGTAAATTCCATCGTTACTTACCATCAATGCTGACAGCTGTCAGTAATTGACTTAGACACGAGCCCTTAAGACGAAATCCAAACATATGATTGTTCTGCCACATTGAATCAAATTTCTCTTGCACGCAGCCATACACATATACTTTCTCATAAATACAACCTTCAACGTAGACCCACCCACTAACTCTGCTTGAATTGCTATGGTGATACCTTTTGATCTATGAGTTTTTGCGGCATACAATCTCAATAGTTTGTATTGTTCGTCACATATTCGTTCATTCAGTTTTCATGATTTACTTCTTGCTCGTCTGGAGACACTTAATGTAATGTTGACATTCAAACCCTTTTTCATTATCTTGATGATAGATGAAATTTTTCAAATAGGTTGACTTTTAAACCTTTCTAAATATTGAGTTGTCACTTATTTTTTCAAAACATGTCGACTTTTAATTTTTCGCGAACATTTATGGGTGTCATTGAAAGTCTTTATTTGAAACATAAGTTCACATTGCATATTTCGAAGCATGCAATTGTCATTTACATCCGTATCCACAAATTGTCGTTAGACGTTGGGAATCACTTTTAATAAATCTTACCCATAACCATTCTTCAATGCATAATCTACGATTTCATCTCTAATTTCATTTAAAGAATTATATTTTTTTCTTAAATAAAAATCAATTACACACGCTTCACTTACTGGTTTGCGTTCACATTCATCCTCCTCTGAGCTGCATAATGAATGAAGCTACTCCTTGTCTATAGTTTTTAAGCACGAATGCACCTCTTTTTTTTTTGTGATCAAATGTCCGAAGTTCACCATAAATAAGTAAATCTCATTTCATGTTAGGATCACAAGTTGTTACCTCATATAATTCAAACGAACTATAGATTGAGAACCTATAAAAAGTGCTCTGGTGCTTGCTGCAAAACTAGGGCACTAAATTAACGGGGGGAAGAGAGGGAAATAAATAGTATCTCTGCGAGTTAGGGACAAATGGTGGCGAATCTAATATTCTACAAACTGTTTTTTAAGAGTGGAGGTCAAAATAGGGCCCTTTTATTATATAGGGTCACTGACTAGGGCCTTGGGCCAAAGAATTTAGGGCTTTTTACGTACTGAATAGGGAGCATGGCCTCGTTCTTGCAAACAACCCCCTGGCCAGATAGAGTTTAAAAAAGTGAAGCCACATTCGATAGAGTGGGGCACTGGTCGAGATAATCTAGTGCGTTTGAGCACGAGATGGGGAACAGGGCCCCGTTCCTCGTGCTACATTGATCGACTACCCGGTATTTTAGAACGGGGGATCAGCAGGAGCTAATGCATTAAATTTGATCTACTCAAAATGGTTAAATTGTTAAAAATATAATTTTGAGGTCTGTTTGACACTCAACTCATAACTAAAATGAATTTTACCTTTTTTGAAGATCAACTGGGGCTAATGCATTAAATTTGACATACTCAAAAGAGTTGAGTTGTTAAAAACAAAATTTTTAGGTCGGTTTGACACTCAACTCATAGCTAAAATGAATTTTACATTTTTTTTAAACATCACAAGAAATTACAAAAAACATAAAATTATATATTTCACGGATTTACTTATTAAATAATTTAATGTCCAATTATATATATATACACACATTGTTCGTTTGAATTATTTTATTTATAATTTATTATTTTAATTTTAAGTTTACAACATAATATATTAATATATTTTGTTTTAATAGGTAAGCTTGGATTATTTTTTTAACATTTTGATTTATTTTATTTTTATTTTGGTATTGACTATTTTAATTTTAAAATATAATATATATTAATATATTTGTCCTTAGAATTTTTTATGTTTAGTGAAATTTTGTCCATTTATTGCAGTCAGTGACGATTGATTTTTTGTTATTTGTCCATTTATATATCACTTAAAGAATGACGGTGTGCGACGATCAAAACAAAATTATTTTTATTTTATTATAGATATTAATTTTTTTATTTAGGGAAATTAATTTATAAGCCAAAATATCAAAATAATTACAATAAAATATCAAATTAAGTATTATAATTTACCAAACATTTAAGTTTCCCGAAATCAATTTTCCTACAGTTATTTACCAAAAACTCATTTTTTTCTCCGCAACTGATTATTTCAATAACACAACTAAAAATTAAAAATGATTAGCAATAACGCTACAGCAATACCAATCTGAAAAATAAGCAAATCAATTAAATAAAAAATCAAAATAATTAATTAGTAACGTGCAAAACAAATCCAACATCACTCTTACAGACATGCGCTAAAGATCAAGTTGTGCACCAAAGTATTATATATTCCAACCCTGTCAAAACCTGTGCCAAGCTTGGACAATGAACAGGCTCTAAATCCAAATTAGTTTCCAAAATTTTCTGAACCATAGACTCAAACTTGTACAAACATATGGTGACGGTGATGCCAAGAGAAGAACATAATTTTCAGAACTTGAACATTCATCCATCTATTATGGTAATGTATTCATAACCTTTTTACCTGTAAAACAGCCATTCGGCATTTTCTTCATTGGCTCAGTCGTTTCTTCAGTTCCTCGACAATATCAGTTCTACGAATTGTAACCTCTTCGTAAGACTCGACATTTTTTAATTTAACAACCCCCTCGTTCAGTTCTCTTTCGCCGACAAATACTATCCAAGGGATTCGTGACTCTTTCGCACGGTCAATGTGCTTCATCACTCTTTTATTCACCAAGTATTCGGCCTTCACTTTAGCGCCCCACAACTCACTCACCAGCTCCGCTGCTTGACTCAGGTCTTCCCCAAGCAAACTCACCAAAACTTCAGTCTTTGTGGCTCTTGTTGTCTGTATAAACCCAGTTATGAAACAAGCTAATAAAACTACCCCTCCATTATCCTTTGGCATTTTGCTTGTTAAAAGACAAAAATACTTGCAAATGGGAGAGTAGAGCAATTCTCCCTAAAAGAGAACTAATAAACTTAGCAGTTCCGCTAAACAACTCCAACAGATATTACCATGGACACTTATACGTGCTATCAGTAGAGGGTATTGGACTACTCTCTCTGGAATGTGCCTTTCTTACCTTCGTAAAGCCATTATATCATGGCCAGTAAGGGCCAGCCATGTACGAATAATATACAAAAACCAATTATTCTTCTCTCTGCTACTTTATCTTCCTCATTTTCACTAAGGGTAAACAATATTTTAAATATTATAGAAGTGCATATATGTAGTCTATATGTTGTCTTACCTGGTTTTGATCTTTCAAAAGCTGTTCCATGATAACAAATACACGCTCAATTCCCAGGCTAACACCAACTGCAGGGATCTGCTTTGAACCAAACATTCCGATAAGGTTGTCATATCTGCCACCAGCAGCAATTGAACCAACCTAAGGAAAAAGTTTACATGATCATGTATAGTGCCACAAATAGAATTGACCCGGTTTGACAGGATCTGTTACTATTCAAGTTAATGTCCATAAATATCCAGTAAAAACTGTACAACAAGAAAATTGCAGTGAGAACCTGGCGAGCAAGAGATACACTAAGCACAAATGTCTAGAAGAGATTGTCCTTTAACATAAGAAATCTATCTAAACGCCTAGAAGACCGTTTCAAAACTGAGACAAAAAACTACACAACCAACTTTCTCATTTGCTCTATGTTCAATACTATCGGAACACTCAAGAGTTCAATAAAAAGATACCACACTTTACAAAACATATAATGCAGAAAATTTTATTTCGTCTCCAACGTGATATATTATAGAAAGTATTTCATTAATTGTTATAAAAAATAGGCGAGAATGTATACCTACACCTAACATCTTTTGCATAATGAATACGAGGAAAGTTGTAAATACATGGAAATTTACCTGCGCTCCTCCTTTGAAAACAGCTTCAAATATCACTCCAGTATAATAATCCAATCCTCGAGCCAGACTCAGGTCAAAGACAACATTCTCAATACACTTGGCCTTTTCCAAAGCATTAAATAAAATCTGCAGTTCACTCAAAGCATCTAAAGATCCCTTATTTTCCATGAACTCACTTCCAGCTAGTTGAAGTTTAGATAATAACTCCAAAGGTTGTCCTCTTTCCTTCACAAAAGTACCAATTTTATCAGCAACATCTTCACTTAATCCCTTCTCCTCCACCTAGAAAGTTAACACGAAATATATCAGTAGAAGTCTTATTATAAATGGCAAATAGAAATTGATTTACCATACGCATAGGCAGTTTCAATTCTCACCAGTTCTTTCCTTATCTGCTCAAAAGATTGTTTATCTAACTTGTCAACACTTGAACAAATAGTTCTGAATTTCTCAGCTGGTACTCCGCAAATTTCCAACATTCCGTCTAATAACTTCCGATGATTCAATTTTATCTGCACAATATCATGGGAAATATGTAATCTCCTAATAAAAACATATTCACAAGTCCCTGAAAGCAAATATGCATAGCCGACTGAACATTAAATTAAACTATACTATTCGCCATATGAAAAGAATTTTAATAAAACCTACTTTATATTCTGCATTTCAAATATGCTGTCCAAAATTAAAGGATATCCAAACTAGAGGTTAGAGTAATACGCCGAGTAAGTGACCTGGGTTATAAATTTTAATTGATAGAACAAAATAATATTGTTCCACATATCCAGGTGAAGATGACAAATTACTTAATGTTAGACATGCCCTAAAATTATACAACATAAAGTAACTTTTGCGATTAAGAGGCAGAAACTGTGCAAATCACAACTCACTAACCAGTGGATCCTGTAAATCCAATTCATATTCTATATGCAATACACAAAAACGAAATTCTTTTTAAAAACTCCGAAAATTGAATTGTCAAATAATTATGTTGTTAATAGTAACAAATTAACAAGAGTACCTCATATGCACCAATGCTTAGCTCATCAAGTAGTTCTGTCAGAATCTTAATAACCTCAAAGTCTGGTCCCATTTTTTCATATTGGCCAGCTATATCAAAATCGCACTGATAAAATTCACGGAATCTTCCCTTTGATGGGTTGTCCCTTCTGTACACCTTTGCTATTTGATACCTTTTCAATGATGTGATACCATTCATAGCAACAAATCTAGCAAATGGAACCGTCAAATCATACCTCAAAGAACAAAGCTCTCCTCCCTGTCAACCAGTTGAAAATGAAATTACAAAGTTGGTATAAGCACAAATAAAAATTTTGGATATGGGTCACATTGATACATCCCAAAAAATTTCATAATGAATATGATTGAGTGAATACTCAGAAAGTATGGCATGCTTCAAAAAAATATTAATATAAGAATCAAGGGAGTAAGGCAATAAGAAACAGAAAATAAATAAGGAGTTCGTTGAATTTTATCAGAATATACACATGTATATATTCACCTGATCAGCAAGATCATATATCAACTTTGAATCTTCTCCATACTTTCCCATGAGAGTTTCTCTCAATTCAAAGACAGGAGTGTCCAATGCCGTGGCACCATGCCTCTCAAAAACAGCTTCTATGATTGAAAACGCTTTCTTTCTGATTGTCATCTGTTCTTTTGCAAAATCACGAGTTCCCTAACATGTATAACAATAGGCTCAAATTCAGAAAGCCAAACAAAGGAAAACGAAATCACAGCTTACAACTGAAGGAACATGAACAATATAAATGTTAGTGATCACCTTTGGGAGCTTGGGAAGCCTTCTACTTTCATTGCTTTCAACTATTTCTTTCACTTTCTTCACAAAAGAATCTATTTCTAAGCCTTTCGGGTCTAAAAAGAACAGAAGATCCTTTGTCCATTTTTCCAACAACGAGAGCGCCTCAGTGCTATCCCCACCTTTTCTCTGTAACCTCACTGCAATTAATTGAATAATTGAACTAGTACCTTTACCTAGGACTACCTTCTTCTTCTTATCACTCTTCTTTGCTGCCTTCTCATCTCCCCCATTCTCCACATGCTGACTACTTATAATCAACGCACTACCATCTAGAGCTATAAAAGAAGTTATGGCTTCCCAGATCATTATTCTCCACACAGAGTCCAGTAGTCCATTTACATTGTGCACAAATTCATAGTATTTCTCATCAAAAACCAATTCCGTAACCAGCTTAAATCCCCTTTGGAGACTGTCCTCACTTGGGCATTCCCTCTCATACATACCAATCAAACCTGACCTTAAATCCTCATTGTTAACTTTATCCAAATTCATTCGCCCTCGATCTGCACTGCATTTCCCCACATCCCACAATGCAAACGCTAATGGTAACAATACAGTTCGCATCACATTATCAGTCCCGGAGCTCCCACAACCTCCTTTACCAGCTCTACTGACCGAATTTAACTCCACCCGCGTTTTTGAGTGCACCGACTTCACTTGCTCTCTCAAACTTCCATGAATTTTCGGAATTTTTGAAACTCCATCGCTGTCAGCAGTACCCAACAATTTCGAACCGTTGAGCAAAACCTTCATATCATTTGCGACCCCAACCTCATCCTTCGCAACGAATCCATCCCCTGAATCCATTAAATTGAACACCTTCAAGTCAGCTTTTAATACCTCGCATGACATAGAAGCAACGGCATCGATTATGGTGGACAGAGCTGCCGACTTGTGGTCCAATAATGCGGAAATTCCTTCCAAAATCGAGTGAGACTGCTTCAAGAGAGAAATCTCGTCTTCAGTTACTTCTAAAGGCTCCAATTCTAGAACATTTTTGTTAGAATTCAGCGTCTCGGCAAGGAAAAGCGGGATAGCGGTGCGTATGCAGGCTGATCCTGGGAGGAGGAGCTTATTGAGGAGAACAACTAGGGAGGCTCTAGCTTCTTCTGAAGTGAGGAAATGAGGAAGAATTATCTGGTACTTAAGAGATGCATTGGTAGAGGAAGAAAGCCTTTCAAGTGCCGATGAGTCTATCCGTACGGAAGCAAGGCGATTGGCTATGGCATGGACGGAAGCGGCAGATAGAGAGGAACCCTTGCCTCCCAGAGTTATAACAGAGTCCTCAGCTCCCTCAGCCATGTCAGCCGTTGACGAAATAACGGAGGAAGTGAGCGGCGAGAGCGAGAGAGGGGAGGGAGGGAGCCAGGGAGGTAAGGAGGACGAAGACAGAGCAAGAAAGAGGGTTCAGCTTCGATTCCATATCCATTGGGCCAAAACCGATGGGCTAGGATTTAATTAGAATATTTATTAAACTTTATAATCAAAATTTATTAGAAAATGCAAAAAAAAAAAACCAAAATAAGAATAAAAAATTCAATTTTTGAAGAAAGAATTCTCCAAATAACTAATTTTAATTTTGATTAATCTCGCATGTATTTAGTCTTATAATAACATTAAGTTTACTCTTTTTAAACATAGTTGATGTATTAATAATTATGTAATTAATGTTATAAATTAATTATTTATAATTTATTATATTAATTGCATCAATCATTATTTGATATGTTAACGAGTATTTGAGAAAAAATAATGCTACGTTTATTTTTTTATTCTACTCTGTTAAAATACTCGCTGACGTGTTAAATAATTATTAAAAAATATAATAAAATAGTAAATGTAATTTTACTATTAATCTTATAACCTGCTTGATGTTCTCGTGAAATCCAAATCATATATCATATTTTACGATTTACTAAGGGTGATAATGAAATTATAATATGTTTGAAAGCTTATAATATGTTTTTTAACATATGTTTTATTTGTTATTTATAATAACAGGTAACAACCTTAAATCGAACATTATAACAAATTCCTCGAAAGATCAAATGAAACAACGTATACTCATCAGTCTCATCCTGAAAAGCAGTTGTCCTAAATCACGTACACATCAATTTGCTAACAAAAAAAAAAAAAAAAAAACACAAACAAGAAATTTGTAACTAAAATACACAAAAACTGTTCTAGAAATTGAAATTTCAATTTATAGTCCTAAAAAGAAAAAAAAAAAATTAATATGACTGGAATTGAAGGAAAAAATAAGAAAATTTGGATGTTTTATCTCTGGTAGCCATATTCACAAGTGTTTCTATACGATCGTTACGTGTTTTTATTTTCGTGTCTACAATTTTTTCGATTGTCGCTCAACGGAAGCTTTGGAGATCAACGACCATAACGGTTATGTCGTCGAGATTCCCTCTCCTGCACGACATCTCGACTAGTTCTCTACAACACTTCATTGGATCCTCTCCTTCGTTGTAGTATTTGCAAACTAGACCCACAGCTTCCTCTTCATTTAGCTGTTAACAAAATAATTAAACAGGTACTTTCTCGAAAATAACTGAGAATCTCTCGGAAAACGATAGGGTGATTGGTATATTACCTTATCCCATAATCCATCAGAAGCCATGATTAAGAATTGACAATCTGGAGTCAAAGGAAGCTTGATGATTTCAGGCTCTGAAATGATCAACTCTTTCATGTGAAGGTCTCCAATGGCTCTAGACACTGCTAGACAACCTTGGACTCTCCAAACTCCATTTCGGCAATCCACGAAACCACCTGAGTTTTCGATCCGAACCCGCTCTTCCTCCCGGCATAGCCGGTGTTCGTCAGTGAGACGATGGGCCTTTCCCTTTCTGCTCAACACTGCTCTACAATCGCCTACATTTGCCACATGCAACTCTCCTCCTCTCACTAGTACACTTGCTACGCATGCTCCGCTGCTTACACCCTATCGATATTAATAAATATATAAATTATTTTTTGAAATTATTGATAATACACTCATAAAAAAAATATTTGTATAGAAATACTAATAAAAAATTTAACTTAAAAGTAAAAAAAAAAAAGACATTACTAATTAAATTATTTGTAATTCACAAGTTTAAATTTTTGAGATTATTGTTAATTTACGAGGAAGTAGTTATGATTGTGGCAATCGACTAATTTCTTCCCTATAAACTAACAGGTTTGAAAAGGATGAAGTTTGCTTGAATTGTTCATAATTTACTTTAAAATGCGTGTTGCTATCAAACGATCACGCAACTCCAAAACGTGTTGTTTAAGTATTAGATGGACTAATTGGTAGGATTAATTACTTGAAAAGTTCAAAAATGTGTTGTAAATGAAATAATCGATGCTGACAAATAATTGGTTTATGCGTAATATTAAAAAAAAGGAAAGTACCTGGCGAAGAAACTCTTTGTCTGTAACTTCATATCCTCTGCGAATTGCCAGTTCTTCGTCTCCATTAACCATCGCAAGTTCATTCACTATGTTTTTCCCCAGATTTTCAGCAACGTAGTCAGCTGCACTGCGCCCTCCATGCCCGTCGATCACGGCAAAAAACGCCTGAAGAAGACTGGATCAGATTTGACATAAAATTTAGTTTAGAAGTCTGAAAAGTTCAAAGAAAATTACCTGTTTTTGATCGCCTAAGACGTCAACCATGGCTGCATAGCTATCTTCCATTACCTCTCTCCTTCCTCTCTTGCTAGCCAAACAAAAATCTCTTCCTCGGACCTCGATCAACTCCCTCCCATCCATCTTCTTTTTCATCTGACCACCGAACAAATCCGGACAAAATTCAGGGACCACAATCTTTGCCGGTCTCCTCTTCAACTTAACATGCGAACTCAAACCCTTGTCCATAGAAACCGGTTCTTCAGCCGTCAAAACCCGACAATCATCGACCATATTGACATCCTCGTCTCTCCGACGATCAGAAGCCGGCCCTTCGAAAAGCCGGCGAACGTAGGAGAAAGGAGGGTTGAAAGCAGAAGAGGAGGAAGAAACAAGGATCGAGGCCATGTTAATGGCTGTTTTCAGGCACCGAAATGAATACGAAACGAGGGTGATGACATAAACATAGAAACTCCATGAGCAAACCATAAAAATCAATCAATCATTGTCAGAGTCAATAGAATTCGATCAAGAGAAGCGTATTTGATATTTCTTCCAGAAAAAGTAAAGAGAATGTTGTTGATATTTTCATAAGAAAACCATGTTCTGAGCAAATGGTCCTTAAAAAGAGGGAAGATGAAGAAGGGAACAGAATATTACACAGGAAATGAAAGTTGGCGGGTCAAAAGGGATGACCATATCTAACACTCCAAACAAAACGTTGTTTTCTACCTCACATAAACAAGGACAAATACCAAAATGCCCTTTGAAACTTTCAAACCACTTGCATGGTGGAAGGGTTCAACCTGGAAATTTCTTATTATATGCGCTTATAAGTTTGGGATTGGTAGTTTTAATTATTGATTTTGAACAATTCTATTAAGCAAAGCTGTGATTTGACTAAGTTACAGAGAGGGGGCTAGGACAAAAAAGAGAGTTGTTGGCATACTAAGATAATCACGTCTAATGATTGCGATCTATTTGTCACAATCCAAAAGCAGGATTAAGAAAACGCTCGGTCGGATGACTCCATTTTTACAAAGAACTTGATCACTCAGTACAAAACTTGATTCACAACGAAAGATTTGAATATTGAATAAAAAATCAAGATTCACATCATGATTATAAATATAATAGTGCGATAAGATAAGCATCGGTTCAAGAAGGTTTACGAATTCAAATCTAATTCCAGATATCTGATACATAGAAAATAGAGATAAGTTCTCACCAGGGAAAAACCAACATTCAAATGCAAAAAGAAGTAAAATAAAGAAACAACTTTTGAACTCTAACTACTCACTGTTTTTGTTTTTTTCTATAAAGGGGAGATGATCGTTTGAGGTGAATGACTAACTCAGTAAAAATACTATATTAAATGCACCTAAAACTTTTTTTACATTCCTTTAAAATATGATGCGATATCAAAAATGTTTTCAAACATCGTCTCATAAAAACTCATTTTAAACGTTGTATAAAACAAACTCCTAGAGTCTTAGATGAGACATTAAATAAACCATTGTTGTATACCTAGACGTTATATGAAAATAAATCATCATCGGATATTTTACTTAAAATCATCTTAGTGAAAAAAAAAAGGTCACTCAAAGATCTCTTCGGCACATAACATAGAAAGACGGCGACCAAAATATAACAAAACCTTACGAGTTAGAAGAAATAATCAAGCAACGTACGATCCAAAGATCAACCTCGTTACTCGAGTTGTCAGTGAACAATGGTTATCTACGAAACAACCCTTATAATCAATAATAAATAAAGAATAATATCCTGATCAATTTTAAGGATTTAAAACCCAAGAAGCACGTCATCACCGCTCTATTACCCATTTCGTAAGATGCATATAATACAACATTCACACAGCAGAAGGTGTACTATAATGTCCTCTTGATACAGCAGAAAGTGTACTATGATACCATCTTGATACTTTAACACCGACCAAAGTATCATAAGAATCCATCTTTTATCTCAACAATAATAAAATCATGCATCAATAATGTATATATATATCAATCAAACTCTGTTAAATTTTCATGAGGGACAGCTCACTAAAATAGAATTTTCTTAACAACTATGCAATACAGTATAAATAATATAAAATTTAAATATTTACGTCGAGCGCTTCTTCCAACTGAAGACACCCTCTACAATTGGCTCGAAGTCGTCTGAGGCAATAATCAAAGTTTCTTCATAAAAAGTGATCCTCGGAGTCACACAAACACGTTCTTGGCCTTAGAGCGGCGCGACAAACGTGATAACTTTCTTCCTCTCCTGAGCATGACTGCAAAGGAATAGGGTTTCAAACCTATTTCAATTGGATTTTTTTATTTATGAATTTTTCTCAAAATTTTATATATTTATAAAATATACCCAAACATTAAATTGAACAAAAATATTAAAGATATTGGTTTTTACATATTCAGCTGTATTAGACTTGCATCTTACAGTTTTGCGAATATAATATGGTTTCAACAACTTTTCTAGTCTCATCCACTGATCAAGTCCTAGTTTTTGACGTGAACAAGTTGAAGCTATCAACAATAATTGAAAAAAGAAAGAGAAGAAAAAATTTAAAACTAGAATAACAACAAAAAATACGTATTAACCCTTGAACTTTTTAACTTTTTTTTTTTAACAAATCACCCCCATAAATATACGTTGAAGGCAAAATACGAGTCAGTGCTCGTAATAAAACACCCCCCTAAACTTAAGGATCATACCGTTAATAAATCTATTAAAAACATCATATGACATGCACATGTCGTTCGCTTTTTTGATCAATGGTAACAAAAGAAAAAGAGAAAAAGGTTTAAAACAACAATAATTTTAAGTAATAAGAACTTCTCTGATTAGATGGTTCGGTTTTACGCGTTGCAATTAATCGGCATTCTATTTCATTAACAAGATGCTTGGATAAATTGTTGATGAGAATGGAGAAGAGAAGTGGGAACGTTGAGGATGCGTGGAGATGGAAGTTTGCTTTAGATAATGAATAATGTGTGAAACCAAAAGCAATCAACAATCTAGTTGACCCCCCACCTTTCAGTTACAACCTTGACAAATCACGACACTAAATTATGGGGGTATTGACTTTGTATTAATGTGACCTAAATATATATCAATTGTTTTCCATCTGATTGTGGGTCCATAGACGTGAAAACACATCACACACTGCCGGCTTTGTAGGGATGGATGTTCTTATTTTCAAATCACTTTTTACTTAAAGGAGGTTTCAAGGCCAATATAGAGCAAAATTGTAATAATACACGTCTCAAATCATCTGCTATGTAAGGCCACAAGAAATATGTGTTTTTGGCTGGTTTAGTTCTTCCTAATTGATTTTAACTACACAAATCGTGACGTGATTGGTTCGGTTTAATTTTCTCCTCCCAAACCGAACAGAGGATCAACTCTACTTCCTAATATGACCTCCAACTAACATTGGAATTTATATGGTGGGTGTTTTTTTCTTCCCCTACTGTACTACTTTCTAGTATTTTTATTTCTGTGATTATTGTATAAATCTTAATATATCTAGTGCCAGTTATGACTTTAAATTTTTAGTTAAGTCTTCCGTTGCAAACGAGTTTTGGGCTAGATGATCGAGTACTATCCGAAGATCGAATCGTTCAACCTGATGTTTTTGTTAAACTCGTCTCCAGATCGTAATAAGATGCTGTTTTGAACAAAGTCGATTTGGTTTCCAAAGGTTTCATTGCTATGGGCATGAAAACCAAACTAAACCAGATCAGTTTATAGGAACTCTAATCAGACAATTTTTCTCCAAAAAGATCGACCTATCAATTAGTTTATGTCTAAGAACACATTCCCACATAGAATATGAAGTGGTTGTGGTTGGTAAGAATTGGCCTGATATACCAAGTCTAGAGACAATGTCAGTCTCTACTCTGCTCTACAAACAACTCATTTCATACCAATGCATACAACTACTCCACCAACTGGGGGACGTCTAAAAGGACTAAAACTCGCGACTCATTCCTAGAGTTTTCTCTTAAAGACCATTTATTTTTATTGTTATCGCTATTAAAAATTTTGAAGACTTGTCGGTGGAGGAGGCATCTTCAAATTAACTAATTTGTCAGTGGAGATCCAACCAAATCTTGTCACTGTATTTTGGGACCTAAATAAAATGTGGGTCACTAGAAAACCTTTTAATTGTGTCTGCCTTGGTAGCCGGAAGGTCCGTGTGTTCTCCAGAATGTCTTCTTTTGATGCTTTGGCAATTGCTTGGATCGAACCAATAGCTTGAACTAGCTGAGGATAACATATTAATCGGAGTTGATATCAGTAGAGTGAAAACCATTGGGGTTATTAGGTCGATTCTATTCCATTTGTACCTATAATCTACATAAAATATGATCGACAACGTCGTTGTTTCAGTATATCTATAAAGTAGATGCACTTAGATGGAAGGACTATAACCACACTTAGAGAAAGTGATCGTTAGCATCTATTGATTGATGGAGCCGTTAACTACATCGTAAAGTCACCGAGAAACTGCACCGTTGATGTTGAAATTCTAAAAGAACTGGTTACATATCGTTCGAAATATGATAAATTAAGACAGTCAACGATTGAGAAACGCAAACTGGCTAAGTTTGTCTCTCATATTCGGGAAAACTAAACAGAAAAAGATAAAGTTAAATACGCTGAGCAAGAAATAAGACGCCAAAGCATCGTCAGAGATTTGAGTTTTCAGTAAAATTTTTGAGAAATTTTTAAGAAAATAGATAGACCATAAATGAAGTCCAAAGAGCAGTGCGAAGAAATAGCAAGTCGAGGAAACTCGGTCTCCCCCGAAAGGCTCCGATGGTTGTTTAATTGGAGAAACTAATTTCTCCAATTAACATCTAATGCAATTTCAGTTAAACATTGCATTAAAAAAAATCACCACATCAAATATAAATCCATCGCATGATTTAACATTCATTGATATTTGTTAAACATGCAATCTAATATAAACCCAACATGTATAACTATAGCAAATCCCTATAGATTGTTAGGCTTTCACTGGCCGGACTTTAGTACCCCGAGCGTGTTACTGTCGCGAAGTTTAAAAACTTTCAATCCAAGAGGGACGATTGAGTGTAAGACCTCTTCTCTTTTCTCATTCATAATCATATATATTGCGGATAACGAGAAAAGACAAGTGCAACCATGAAATTAATTGTCACTTTTATGCATGCTTCAAAATTGGATGTAAAACCAATAAAACATTTATTTAAAATCATCATGGAATTCATTCATGAAATCGAATTTGATAAAATCATTTCACACAAACATTTGTTTCAATAAATTTTAAAAAGATTTATTATAAAGCACAAATTGCCAAAAATATAATACATTTTATAAAACATAATTTGTTCACAAACAAATACTTCCAAGTTACACAACTACTTACCAAACAGAACTCCTATTTTGCCCAACACATAACATCACACCATTTTCACTTAAATTTCCCAAATCACTTCAATTCCTCATTAATATTATTCTAGTTAACCCATTAACCCAATTTTATTATGCTTTTCATAATATTATACACAATCAAATAAAAATTTCCACAATACTTCACTATCTCACATGTCTTTCACGAAAATATACTTTCAATTCACTAATTTCATCCACCAACTATCAAAATATCCAAGAATAAACAGATCCCACCATTAATAATTTTATATCCACCTAATTCATGAAACAAAGCTAAAAATAAGTATTCTAAGTGTTGGTTTCACTTACTGAAATTGTTGGTTCCTCTCTTTTATCCGAAATCTCCACCGACTTCAACGACTTCTATGTCAAAACAATACTCTGAATGCGTTGATCACTTTACCCTAAAGGACGAATTGACGAATCATACGTCTTCCCCTCCATTTCTCCTTTCTTTTTCCATCGAAATTCTCTCTTGACTTTCCCCTCTCTTTTTCATATTTCCCTTTAACATTTCATCTTGTCTTTCCACTTAAAGCAGCAGAATATCTCTCTCTTTGCGTGAAACAATGAAATTTAGCCACCTAATCCTCATCAATATTGAAGCATGGTTACTTACTAATTTAACCCGACTTATCCTTTCAAAAGACAACTTTACCCTTTAACTTTTAGTTATTTACCAATTAACCATGACTTAATTAGCAACTAACCACCATTAGTTTATTCTAATCCTAATTAGATTATTTTAATATATATTTTTTATAATTAATAAAAACAAAATTATTAAATTTCACCCAAAAAACTTACACCATTAATTTTATACGACTTTTACAACATATGTTTACATAATTATTAACTAAAATAACCTAAAAAAAATTATTACAATACACTATTACACAATATCTTAAAAGTTCAAACTGTTACACATAGTATGAAAGGACTCTAAGAATTTTATATATTCTCGAATGCATGACCAATCTTCAGATATGAGTGAATCTTCCACTCTCATTTTATGCAAGAAAGAGCTATCATTCTCTGCTAATTTTTCAAAAGTCATTTCATATTTTTTAGCGTTTGCTAACATGAACGTAGAGTTCCAACTAATAGGAACGTCGATCGACAAATTACTTTTATAAATAATTTTAACCGCATCAACGCAAACTTTGAATTGTTGCAATCTTCCTCAAGAAGATTTTAGGTACTTAAAAACTTTTCGTACTCTCGCTATGGATTCATGATATTTTTTCAAACCATTAGAAATGATCAAATTGAGGACATGTACAAAACATATTACGTGCATATGATCACTATTTACAATCAACCTTTTCCAATTTTGAATTGTTTCGTCAAATAGAAAATAGCAACGTCATTGGAAGAAGCATTGTCAATTGTAACATTTTCAATCTCCCAATTAAGGAAATATTTTTCAATTTCCTAACCAATAGATTCACCTTTATGGTTCAGAATCAAACAAAAATTCAATATCTTCTTTTTCACATGTCAATCTTGATCAATATAATGACATGTCAGCACCATGCAATTCAAATTTTGAATAGAGATCAATGTGTCAGTGGTCAAACATATCCTCTTTAATGTTGTAAAAAAACACTCCTTGAACTTTGTTTTTTCTTTCGGAAATATGTTGCGAATATCTCTTGCTAATGTTCTTCTAGATGGCATAATAAACTTGTGATTGAAATACAAACAAAATGTCCTCAAACCAATTCCTTCTACCACTTTAAGAGATAATTCATCCAAGATAATCATCTTTGTGAGAAATCCTCTAGCAGTCATTATAGTAAATATGAGTATACCAACAAGCTTGCTCTAATTAGGTTTAAAAATTGAAATTTTTTGCTTACTGTCTACATTTTGTGGAAACTTTTTGCATACTTTAATATGATTTACTAAACTAGAAGTCTCATTATTCATTAGGTGTGAAGCATAAAGCTGCTAACAACAATTACATTTAGCTGAATCGGTATTTGGTATCCTACTAAAGTGAATCCAAGCTAGTGACTTAGTTTTTTTTTTTATTCTACATGCGAATTTTCACTATGAGAAGTAATCATCCTACCGTGAAGTAGAAAACAATAAACATATAAACACATTAATAAACTTAATTTATCAATAGATAAACTTTCTGAATAGGCAGCAACAACCAACAAACAATAGGCAAAAATTCTAAATTTGTAAACAGATGAACTTCAGCAACAGTTAATAGTCAGCAACAAACAACATGGAAAAATCTCAAATTTATAAATAGATAAACTTCAGCAACAGATAACAACAGACAACAGACACAAATTTATAAACACATTACCCTAAATTTATCAACCAACAGTGAGAGATTTTCAACCAACATGCAAAAATTTATCAACCAACAGTGAGGTAGTAACAAACGCAATTAGCATATAAATTACACATACAATGTTGTCTGTGTGTCGAGTGAATAGTGAGGGTGAGCAGTGCTGAGTCATTAAACGGTGAACAATTTCGATTCAGCAAGACCGACGCTGAACGGTGTTGTCGATTGATGCTGAGTCCGGTTGCCCTGATGGTGGTGTGCAAGTTCGAAGTTCGAAGTGAGACTATGAGAGTGAGAGCTTGAGAGGATTGAGGGCGAGCAAGCAAGCGAGGCGAGTACGATATGCGATTGAGGCTGGAACTAGAACAACATGGCTGAGTCTGTGAGTCAGCCTTTATTTTAATTTCATTCTCTATCCGGTCCACGCTTTTTTGGGATTTTAGCATCTGGACCATGGACTAGACCAAGTCACACAGTAAATGTAGTAGGAGGATCGATCTCGGACTGAGAACTGTGGATAAGTGACCGAAACCTTCGGTCCGGTCTGGTTCTCGATACTCGATTCGATCTTGCCCACCCCTAGCTATGGGGTATGTTTATACAGATCAAGTTAACACATTTTTTGAAAATGACCTTTCAACATTAGTTAAAGGAACATTTTTTTTTTTGAAATTTCAGCTTGGATGAGAACGGACGGACGGTCGGTCCAACCAGACTGGCCATCCGTTCTTAAATTTTTTTTTTTTAAATATTGGATGGGCGTTCCAAATGGATCGGCCGTCTGGTCTGTACGTTAAAAGTGACCGGATGGTAAACCGGTCGTTTGGTGAGATTCATTTTATCTATTTTTGAAACTTTGAAGTTTGTACCGATAAATAGTAAATTTTGAAGTTTTTAAAAATAAAACTGATACTTTGAAGTTTATTTTGAAAAAAACTATAATATTAATTAAAACAATTATGTTTAGTAACCAAAACCTTAATCCTAAATGACAAAAATGAGCAGATCCCTCCGAAGAAGGGGGATTCCTGCCTTTTGCTAGTGAAACCCAGCTAAAATAAGTACAATTTGCTCTGTGGAAGAAAAAAACAAGAAGAGTGAAATCTCGCTTTTGTAGAGCAAGTTCCGCACAAAAATTCATTGGTGGGACCTACTCTTCGAGACTAAATTTTAATAGATATTTAGATGACAAATGTTATTTTATTAACGGATCATAGTTTAAGGGTAGTATTCTTGCGAAAAAATAGTTTAAAAGTGAATTTATTAATGACTTTATAATTTATGTTTTCTTAAAGAAAAATTATCGATTCTAACCATGTACTATATTTGTAATTTTACATAGCTTTCTCTACTATAAAACTTGGCAAACCGAATCCTGTATTATAATTTTGTTATCGGTTTTTAACTTTTTAATCTTTCCGTCAACATCCACGTTAAGTGCTTCAAAAAAAATATTTTTTTTATATTATCAATTAATTTTTTAACAAAATAATAAACGATATTCAATTTACTTGAAATTTTTAATACCTATTCATCACATGATGAAAAAATAATTTGTAAATTTTCGTGATTTTATAATAATTGTATAATTTATTATAATTATTTTATAAAATAATTAAGTAAAATTACGATAAATCATACAAATGTTGAAAAATCACGAAAATTTACAAATTATCCTTGGATGATGTGATAAATATGTGGTAAAAATTTAAAGTAAATTGAATATCTTTTTGGTATTTTTTTAAAGTTAATCTTAGTTCCTTCTTCATTTTATAAATTAATTTAAAAAAATATTAAAAAATATTCAAATTACTCAAAATTTTTACAAAATTTTCATCAAATCATGAGGAGATAATTTATAAATTTTTTATAATTTTTTAATACTTGTATGATGTACCGTAATTTTATTTAATTATTTTATAAAACAATTATAATAAATCGCACAATTGTTATAAAATTATAAAACTTTACAGATTATTTTTTTATTGGTGAATAAGTACATTTCAAGTAAATTGAAATCTTTTGATATATATTTTTTTAAATTAATTGATAAAATGAAAAAAAAAATGAAATTCTTTTTTTGAAGTACTTAACGTGGATGTTGATAAAAAGATTAAAATGGTCAAAATCGATAATAGAATCATAGTACCGAGTTCGTTTGTTGATTTTTTTTTAGTAGAGAGATTAACTGAAATTGTGGGTGTAATACATAGTTAAAATTTATAATTTTTTTTTTAATTATCCTGAAATTAAAAATTGTTTAGAAAAGAAATTTGGTGGGCCTACAAACTGCTTTGCCCAAATCGAACCACTTCTTTATATATCTCGCCTTCCTCATCAACTCTACACTTTAAATAGTCTTTTTGTGAGTAGCAGGGTGCTGACAACCCCCTTATAATATCGTCTCCTCAAATCCTTCTCAAACCCTAGCTTCCTTCTGCTTCCTTTATCCTGCCTTGATCTTCCGAGCGCTTTGCCCTGCTACTTCTTAAGTTCAGTGACGTTCATGGCCGAGGAAGAGGTCGGGGCAGTTGGCGTGGCGAGTCCTTCTCCGTTAGATCACAAGCGCAAGTTCGAGGATTTGGAGCCCGAAGTTCTGGAATCTTCCCAGACGAGTTTTCTCGCCACTACTGACCTGAATGTGGAGCCCAACGTGACAGAGGATGTTGTACTGTCATCTGATGAATCGGAACCAAAGCGACCTCGGCTCGATGATAAATCCAGGGCGGCAGGTATATGCATTCCTTCAGCTTTGTTTGGAGTTTTTAGGTTTGGATTAGTTGAGGCCAATTTTGGTTTTTGTGGATATGTAATGCTCTTAGTCCTGAGATCCCGTTAGGTTGCTCTACCAACCAAAGGTATTGTGAGCCAGAGTGATCCATGTGATTGTTAAAATTTGGCATCCCATTTTTTTCTCGTCTTCTTACAAATTGCAAATGGTTTCTACAAAGGATTAGTAATTTATGTGTTTATTTAGTTCTAATAACATGCTAAGTGCTTTTCTTCTTGTGAAAGTTAATGAGAATGGGCATCGGGAGGAGAATGATGTATCACAACCGACTCTCAAGGATGCACAACCTGCATCTGAGGAAATTGAGACTGCCACTGTTGAACAACCTAGTGTGAATGATGAACAACCTAGTGTGAATGATGAACAACCTGATGTGAACGATGAACAACTGGTGGAGAACAATGAACAACCAGTGAATGATGAACAACCTGCCATGAATGATGAGCAACCTGCCATGAATGATGAACAACCTATCAAGAATGATGAACAACCAGCTGTGGATAATTCCACGTCCGGTGACACTGATACCCAGCATCCATCTGTTGAAAATTTTGAGGTGGAAAAACTCAATAAACCTTCAAAAGAGGAAACTCAGCTTCCTTTTATGGAGGATGTTGATCGAAGGGATGTTTTCTCTGTGGGTGAAGCTCCTACATCTGACAGTCCATCCCAAAGTATGACCCACAAAATGGAGGTTCCTAACAATAAGGTTGTTGACTTCTCATGTATTTTGTTGATGAAAAAAAGAAACACTGGGAATAACATTCATATAACTAGGTTACAAGATCTGGTCACTTATAAAACATTATGTGAGAAATGGGTGCAGTTTGATGCATTGGACATGGACTTTTATTTTTTTCTCCACATACCAATGCTAATGATTTTTTTTTTTTCTTTTTTACATTAAGAATTTTCGTTTGTTAATAGAAAAACATGAATGTTCAGCTTTGATTTTTTTCTTCTGGTTTCTGATAGGAAACTGAATATTTTTTAAGAAGAGACTGTTGAGAGTTCAAAATGTAAAGGGTAGAGAATTTGATGTCATTGTGGGGACGAAAAAAAAACTTATTGGAAGTGTTAATCAAAGTGTGTTTTTATGTTTTTTGGTGATGTCTACAAAGGTCATTATTTGAGGGTAGAATGTTTGGAAACAAGTCTGACTTGACTGAGCAGCAAAGATTGCCGCTCATTTAACTTCGTACATATCATTTTATTATGATTTATATATCCTAATAAAGAGATGAATATTTACAGTTTGGGTGGTAATTAAAGGTTGTCTGTTGACCATTTTCATCTAATGATTGTAGAAGAGTTATGATTTTTTTTGGGGACTATATATTATTCTACTACATAGAAAGTTTGATGTCTGACCAATTTCCAAGCTATGTTTTTTAATGAATTGATATTGAATGTTACAAGTATTTGATTATCAGTTTCTCGATTTATCATGTTAATTCATCTGCATTTAGCATTTTCTATTTGATGTGCTAATTTTTTCTTGGGAAAGAATATGACTGCCTTTTCAAATGACTGATGGTGCAGGTTGGTGTTCTAATTGGCAAAGCTGGGGATACTATACGCTACCTGCAGTACAACTCAGGAGCTAAAATACAAATAATGAGAGATGCTGAAGTTGATGCATATTCTACATCAAGGCCTGTACAAATAATTGGAAGTTTGGAAAATATAAAGAAGGCTGAGAAGCTTATAAATGCTGTGATTGCAGAGGTTTGCTGCTCTCTGGTGCTTTTCCTTTTAACTACACTTTTGGTTCTCCATCTCTTCTCTTCTCTCTCTATTTCACATGGTTGTATTCTTTATGGCTTTGTTTTCTTTTATATCTTACCATGATATGAACTTCTACATGATTGAAATTTTAATTTCGTAGGCTGATGCTGGGGGTTCTCCATCTCTGGTAGCACGTGGCCTTGCTCCTTCCCAGGTTAAGTCAGCTGCTGAACAGATACAGCTACAAGTTCCAAATGAAAAGGTAATGAATGTTTTCTAGATGACTAAGGATTTATGTTAATTGTAGCTGATCTCATTTTTTTTTTATCGAGGTTGGTTTAATCATTGGAAGAGGCGGGGAAACCATTAAAAGTTTGCAGACCAGGTCAGGAGCTCGCATTCAGGTAGTTCACATAGTGTACTTACTTTATAGTAGACATTATTTCAAATGACAATTTTTGATATGTGCTTTTTTATTTGTAGTTGATTCCCCAAGTTCTTCCCGAAGGAGAAGAATGTAAGGAGAGGACTGTAAGGATAACCGGTGACAAGATGCAAATTGATATTGCTACAGAAATGATAAAGGAAGTTATGAGTCAGGTATAATTTTGATGTCTGCCTTTTTAATAGATTATTGTTGTTGTTGAATGTTCCTTTCATTTTTCAGTGGATTTATTTATGTTACTTTTTACTTGTTGTTTATGCAGTAGTCAATGAATGATATCCAGTAATAGGTTGCTTTCTGTTGATTGTATAGTTTTACTATGATGTCTTGGAATGTTCCCTAATTTCTTGCAATTATTTTTCAAGTTTTAATTTGAAATTTGTCGTGTCTTGTTTCTAATATGTGAAGTAATGATGGCAGTTAATTTTCTTATCATCATGTATGAAACGAATGTATGTTCAACAAGAATAGTAGTATCTAGTTGAGTTTACTTGTTTAAGATCTCATTGGCTATGGTTATTTTTGTAACTGTAAAGCATTGTCTACTTACCATTTATGTAATCATTATTTTTGGGATTGTTGCCAGTGTGCTTAGAGTAGTTGGAGTTTCTTGAACTGGGAATATGAAGTCCAAAATTGCAAGTAATGTTTGTTTAATATGGATCAAACATCCCTTTTGTTTTGGTAACATTGTAGTTTGTGCATCTGGAAAATTATCTTAATTAGTTACCAGGCATAATTACCTTTGAAAATGTGCATGTTCATATATGTAAAACATTCTTATCGGCAACAGAAGGCCAATATATTGTTCTGGGAGGGTGACAGCACTTTTCTAGTGTGGGTCTTAAGAGATGAAATTAACTAACAATCCATATCAAGGTCAAATCAATGATATTACGAAGATCATGTAATGAAAACCAAGATGACGGTTGCCATGCCATAATTTATTAATCTTGAAGGTGCCGATTTCGAATTGGTTGGCTTTAAAAATGCAGATTTGGATAATGCCTTTCATGGGGTCGGCATTGCTTTCTTGGTGTACCAATAGACAACCACTTTTCACTCCCATCCATTGAAGAGAGGTATCAGCCATTTAATCTCGCGATTGCAGGATGTTAATAGTTGGTAAGAATGCTTTGAGCTTTCAGAGTAAAAGTAGCGTTAATAAGATTATTTTGTACTGAACTTAGTGCTCATAGTGACCCTATTCTCTATGCGTGAGATGCATGAAGGAAATGAGTTCTGATGTCATGAAGTTCACACTGTACGTACGATTGATATGGTCAAAATTTCTCTATAATGCATAGTCTTGAAGATCATGGAATTGGTCACCTGACATGAACAATTGCTTCAAAAGCATGACTAATAAAGATGGGTGTTAAATATTTCACTTTGTTTATCTCAATGGAATCAAATCCTGTGTTTGTCTTCTTCTTTTGGGACAATGAAGTGATAGCCTGTAAATTGTCATTGGACATTTCTTGATGTGGCATTCAGCTATGATGAAGATGTGGAAGGGTTTGCATTCAATTTTTTATGTTCCACTCTGATTATATTGTTTTTTTTTTCCTGAATACTGATGCTTTGAGTTGCCTGACAAGAGTCTCATCAGATTGATCTATACTGGAATATATTTTGTTTACAATCGCTGTCATGTGAAATAAATCATCTCCTGCAAATGCTTTAGATGATAATTGTGAACATTCGTTTATATCTAATGGATCAGCATTTGTAAGGCTTATAGAAAAAGTTGCTGAACCATTTGGATGGTGCTTCATTTAGTGGAATGTTCTTGTTTGTTCTTCTTTCATGATGTTATAACTTGTGATACATTCCCCATCTTTTGGGCTTGAGAATGCTAGTTGAGTACAATACTGTAATTTATTTTGCAGATGCTGTGGTTGATTCCAGGCTATGTTGTTTTCTAATATGAATGTTCCTTTCTCTTCCTGTGAGATGAAATTTTGTTGTGTTTGTTATAATCGCTCTCTAGTTTGATCCTTTTTTTTACTATGTTTGATCCTTTATTTTACGAGGTTAAATGTCTTATAGCCTGCCTTCTGCATATGCACGCACTTTATAACTTCCTAATCAAGAGCATGTCAAGAACTTCAATGTCTTTCAACGGGAGAGATCATTCTAACATTGAACTGCTGCCTCTTTATTAGCCAAATAAATCTGAAGAATTTTGCAGATTATTTTGGAATATTTGCTTACTAATTTTTTTTTGGGGACTGGTGTAGACTGTGAAGCCATCACCTTTCTCCAGTTGTTCTAACCAGCAGGTGTACCGTCCTCGGGGTTCCGGTGGTCCAACTCATTGGGGTCCGCGGGGACCTCATCGGTCTCAGCCCACAGCATATGATTATCCACAAAGAGGACCTTATCCATCTTCTAATCCCCAATATCCACACCCTGGATATAGAAACTATCCTCCACAGATGGGTTCAAGAAGCAATTATGGTCCTGGTTGGGAACCCAGGCCTCAACCCGCAATGCAGGGACCTCCATCACACGGTGCTTACAATTACTACAGTGGACGGGGTCACATATCTGATGGACCAGTACACTCCCAGCATCCGAATCCTGTTCACGCTTCCAGCCCTGGACCTGGAATGAGCGCACCACACGTTCAGCCTAACTATAATTATGTGCAGCAGCACGGCCCAGGTTATGGACATCATGCTCAATATTCTCAGCCAGCACCCCATCAGGGCTATGGACATGGATATAATGGAGGACATGGAAGTTCTCAACCAGCTTACCCACAGGCTGCTTCCCATACAGGTTATGCTGGGCAACAGCAATATGATAAGCAGGCGTCATATGGCATGCCATCACAGGGACAGCCTCAGCCTTACGGGGCTCCTCGAGCTAGTCAACCTGGAGAAATGCCTTATCAAGGTGCTACTACTGGGCAGTCCTTTGGTCTGAATGCACAACCTCAACCGACATATCCTTATCCGTCCAGTGGTTCATCACAGCAAATGTATCCTCCATATGGAACTGCACCAGCTTCAGATGGATACGGTCAGGCACCACTTGTAGCTAGCGGTAGTTATCCACAGCAAGGAGCGCAGGCTGGTTATGGTCAGCCAGTTGCCCAGCAAGCACCAGCTTATTCTCAAGTGAGTGCTTCTGGGGGTTATGGGCAATACCCTTCCTCTCAACAGGCTTATCCAGAGCAGCAAGCCCCTAACCCAGCATCGTATGGATACCAAGCCCCACAAGACGCAGCTTACACTGGGGGTGCTGCTACTGCAACCTATAGTGCAGTACCCAGTGGACAGTCAGGTTATTCTCAACAAACATCAGCCCAACCCGGCTATGACCAGTCTGCCCCATCATCTGGTGGTTATGGAAGCGTGCCTGCCAGTGCCCAAGCTGGTTATGGAAAAACAGTGTCACCTCAGCCTGCTGGTTATGCTCAGTATGATTCCACTCAAGTCTAGCCTCATCTCGGTGAGTCTTGCTGCTATGTCTAACAGTGATTGTGGTGGTTCTTTCTGCAACCAACAGCATCCCTTACGTTTGCCAGTTATCCAATATTGGTACTTGAAGCTAGTTTTTTCCCCTTTTCAAGTGGTAGAATTCGTAGATTTACTTTTTACATTGATTACTTTGGCCGTTGTAATTCGTCAGTTTTATGAACAGTACGAGACTACCGTTAGGTGTATGTAAGTGGGATTCTCATTAGTTGTTGATCAAAAAAATCTTCAGCTTTTGGAGTATAGCCACCTCGAAGAATAAGCAATGGAATTGTGGTCTGAGTAATGTCTGCTTTTGAAGTATTGGCAATATGCATATTTAATTACTGTTACTGATGAGGCTACGTTGGAATCAACGGCAAAATTGTCTCCACAATCACAATAATGCTCAAATAAAATGAGCAACGACAGTGCAAAGAAAGGAAGGCCATAACAAGAGCTTTCACTTTCAGTTCCCTCAAACGGTCCACATCTCAATCTCCTGCAACATCTGAGCAAAGGGTATTGTAAGAACACTTGTTGAGATACACGAACACGGTACTACTACCATCAGAAACTACCAGGAGGTTTCAGACTATAAAACTTGATTTCTTCTCTCTCAACCCTCTTCGTCCACAAGAATGGTCGACTCGTTCCCAACTCCCCCGTCAAACAATGATGCCATGTCATCATCCAGCAGCGTGGGGACGGGAGAACCCTCTTCTTGAAGAAACAATTTAGGCTTGATGGATTTCAATTTAAAAAAGCTTTCACAAAGAATCTTTAACTTCCCAACCTGAAAAAAAGATTCGTTTTATTGGTTATAAACGTGTTGAAAATCCCAGCACAGACAAAATTTATGCAGAAAAACCGTGGTGGTCGGAGGCAATTTCTTTGTCACGGACGGCTTCTCACCCATCGATGCTCCCACACATTTCAGAGTTATTGCTGTTATAGAAAAAAACGAACGAGTACAGAAAGAATTGTCCCACTTGTAAAGGAAAAAAAAACATGAATTTCAAGTTTCTGTTATCATACATAAGAGTCTCGAGGCCATTTTTTGAGGTCCTGCTGCTGAACTTGATAGTCTTTCATCCTCGATTCCATAATATTCCTTTAGCTCAAAGTACCTAAAGTTATGTCCATAATAAGGATTGATATTACATTTTGTTTTTACGAAGAACAAAATTTATTAAGAAAAAATATACAAAATGTCGGAAAGAAAATAAATCCTCTTTTGCAACGATTCTCAAGAAATTAGTAAAAAATATTTCTTTACACTAAGAAAACAATTACTAACATATTTAAAATTATAAAGACAATTGATAATAAAAAATTACCATAAAGATATGAACAACGAGTGATTTTTGACACTTCCACAGATTATTCGAGCAATGATCTAGTGTTACTTCACCACAATTGTGGTGAACAACCTAGTCGTAACTACCCTCATTTGTTTACGTTACTTTTTTTTTTCTCGATAACTAACTTCGAATAACAATTGTCACGCCTTACATTTTTTATAGTGACCTTTATCAAAGTTAGACTAACCTTATAGTATTAGTCGAATATGTCTTAGACTCGATGGCTTGATCTTACCTGGGATGCATTCTTTTAATCTCTTCAGGATTTCCCGGCAACTTCAACATTACTAAGCGAATATACCTGCCAGCCATTAAGATAAAAATAAATTATCTGCATTATTCTCTCATTTCTCTTTCTTCCTCTCCTCTTAAGTCTTACCCATTCCCAAATTTACCTGGGAATATCCCACCATTACAAGATGAATGAGCTTAAAAAATTGGATTGTCAAAGCTAATTAAAGAAAGGTACAGAATGATATTTGCAAAAACAAGTTCGATAAAATTAAAAAGAAGCACATATTCAAAGAACATGAAGCATTAAGGTATCAAAAGAATGTAACAAAAAACACCAAACTGGAGCTGAGATGACAAACAAAAACATTTATCCTCGAAAAGAAGACGAACCGAATTTCTGACTCCTTTCGCTCACGGCGACTTACCTTGAATTAAACCATTAAGATTTATGGTTAGAAAGAGATAACAGATACAGAAATGTCAATGTCTTAGGATTTATATTACCTTACTCCCGTTTAAAATTTCAACTTTGCGTAATCGCGCAATTAAAACATATCTGGTAATACCACCTCTTCTAGGATCAGTAATTGGATTTTCAGAAAGTCTGATATCCTTCAAGAGCGAGAAAACAAGTAAATAAACAATTCTCAAAATGGAGACATTATTAATTGTCAAAAAGTTTAAAAAAACGTTATTTTTTGTAATATTCACTACAATCACTTTAAATAGAGTTCAATAAAATAAGTAAATCTTTACTAAAACTTTAAAAAAAAAATTTATCTAACAAGTTAAAAGGAACAAAACTAAATATTAAAATAGATAAAATGAATAAAATATTAAATCATGAACTTATGGGCTTGTACCATGCTACATCAGTAAACATTGTCCCAAAGACACATAAATTTCGTTCAACTACAGACAACAAAACTTTGTCCCAATAACTCAAGCTGATTGGAAGTGTGCCTAAAATCACTAAATCCAATAGGTTGTCAGGGTAGTTCATAGTCAGTAATAATGGACAGATTCTGTTTGAACCAGAGGTTATTTTTACTGGAAGACCGTTTGCTGCATATTTTTAGTTTTCAAGAAATGTAAAATTCTTAGGAAATGATTTCTCTTCAATGTTATAACTCATAAGTTTTTTTTTTTAAGTTTTCAAGAAATGAAAGTTATTAGGGAAATGAATTGTCTTCAATGATAGAAGTCATATTTAAACCGACATAATAGAAACTTACCGACAAACTGGGGAATGAGTTTAATGAATCTATAGAAGATAGATCCTCAATGTTGTTGCCTCCTGAAGCACGTAGTATACAAATAATGCCATTAATAAACAGATATTACATGAGCCTGGAGGTCTGAAGAAGAAGATTAGTGATATTTTACCAAGAAGAAGACACTGCAAATTTTGGAATGGCACGCAGGCTTCATCTTGTAATTCACTAACTCTGGCCAACATATTCGCTCTATCATTGACAGGATAAAAGACGCAACTCAGATTGTTCTTGTTCAAATAAAGATGCTCCAAGCTGAAAGCATGGAAAAATATCTCTGAGAAGTTCTTTTGTAAACAATCTCTTGGACATACAGTAATTATAGAAGAATTAATAGAGTCGTGATGAAGGAACTTAAAACTCCTACCTTCTCAACTGACGAAGCTTTAAAATTTCATTCCAGTCGGAAATACAATTATCTTCCATGTTTAGAAGCCGCAGAGAACTAAAACCTTGAACCACAGAGGACGATCCAGGCTGCAAGATAAACGCACTAATGGTGAAATGCAACTTATAAACAGAATAATGTATAAAATATCACCAATAGACAAACTCAAAGCAACCTATTATAAATTCAAACAATAAGTCAACATTGTCATCATTACTATTTTCCTCCATAAGCTGCGAAAATCTAGATGCTTTATGATCTGCACTAAGGTTTTTCATGAATACCATGAGATATTGAAATAAGGTTGCTGATCTAATAACAGAGTCCTCAGGGATTTAATTAATTTTTTTTAAAATCACAATTTCAACTCTTCTTCTCTTATAAGATGTTTATTGAGATTGGGAGCTATATATAAGGCAGATGCTGAAGTAGCTCTTTCTATTCATGGATATACTCATTCCTCTATAAACTAAAGGCAAAAAGTGACATTTTTTTGGTATTTTGTTCATAGCTGCAACTACTGTTATATTCTATACTACCAAAAAGAATCTAAAAAATTATTTTCAAAACTTTAGCAAGAATAACAAAATAAAACCTTATAGAATCAGGAAAAGCATCCAACAACTTAAAAATAATTTTTGGAGGTCTTTCAGTGCATCATACAGGACAAAATACTTTACCATTATTTCACTTATGTTATTCCCCATGAGATGTAGTTCTTCAATTTCCGGAAGTAAGTGCTTGAGTAACTCAACCTTCATATATACAAGAAACAGTCATAATTTCATTACATAAAGCAAGGGATAGAGAATGTTTAACCTTTGAAGCTCACCTGCTTCCAACTTATACCAGTATAGTTTAAAACTAAAATATGAATGCCCTTTAGCTGACCAAGGCCAGAAATCTCTTTTGATAATAAATTGTATGATAAATTGAGGGCGGTAAGAGATGGTAGTTGCTCACAAATGGTTGCAACATCCTGTGGTGATAGATTGGTAAATAAAAGTCATAAATAAGCATGATATGTTCAAGGTATTCAGTACACAGAATCTTCCAATTTAAAATTTCGGGTAATATATTTTCTAGGAATGTCAATGTGGTTAAAAATTGATTTCAGAAAAAGAAAGAAGGTAATTTTCGTATAGCCTTATAAAACAATGCTTTCATCTAGAGTAATTTATTTGGATGACAAAATAAGGCTGTTTGGTCAAGATTTTGTTTTGATAGTGTCTGTTATTGGAAAATCAAAGGCGAAATTGTGAAATTGCAATCAAAATACAAAATAATGATACTCTTGAGTCCAAGTTAGGCTAAAATTATTCTACAGGCATCATCTGACTAGATGATTCGGTATGCATACAAAATACCAAATCTGCATAATTCTGCCCATTAGATTAAATATAAAAGCTCTATAACTTTGTGTTTCTCCACTTCTTTCAGTTTTTATTTCTCCTTTATTATCTAGTTTTGGGCATTCCATGTGAATCAATGAATTTGGAAGCTACGTGTGAATCAACACACAATTAATGTTCTTCATTTTAATAGTATTGTCAAATTTTTCAACTTAAGCTTCCCATCTATCCTAGGAGGACATTTCATCTACACACATGAAAAATAAGAAAGTTTCCAAAGAATATCATTGGATATTGTGATATGTAAAGAGATTGGGTTTATGGAAGTTTTATGGAAATATTTTTCTTCACTGGTTGATGATGATTGACGTGATATTTCGTGTCATGTGAATAATAAGAGAGTAAAGGGATAAAAGCTTAATTTTTTTCTGTGGACTCTTTTGTTTTTAATGAATTGTTCATTCAAATCTTTGTTCAATTCTAAACCTTTATTTCTTTGAAATAAACTAAAAAGCAATTATTTTTATTGGACATGGAAACTTTTAATAAAACTTGAGAGGTCTAAAAGGATCAAATTTGTCAATAAACTAGTCTCAAGGATCAACGATATTTTTTAAATAACCACAAATTAGTGACAATGTGATGCGTATTATTCACTCGAAATTATACGTCATTTCAGAATAAACATACATACCAGTCTAGGACAAGAATCAAGATTTTATTTAAATCAACAGTTAGGAGAACAATTTTTTATCCAGTGGGTCATTATGTAGTAGCTCTGGAACAACACTAATTAAACTGCGAAAATTTCAGCTTTGCTAACGAAAGGTAAACTGGAATGGTTTCCAGTGACATACCTGCCACTGAGAAAGCAAATTTCCACTCAAGTCAAGCTCTGCTAGATCTGCAAAGGGCATAAACATTTCACACAAGTGTCCATATTCAGCACAACAGAAAAGTAGCAAAAAAAATTAAATAAACTTTGAAGAAGCTTATTAAAATGTTCGAATCATGTGACTAAAAATAGAACAAAGAAAGAAAAAGAATGCACAAAAGATATGTTTCAGCGATGCTGTTTTCGTATATAAAGATAAAAAATGGACACCAGAGAATGAACCCTGGTGATGTGCATTTTTCTTTATGCACTTCTCCTACAAATAAAATAAATGACTAATTAAGTTAACTTAAAGAAGTGAAGAAGGTATATAAATCTGATATTAGAGATCCTAGAAGAAAATATGAAATGAGGATCGATGTTAGATCATTAGCGAGGGTTTACACAACACCACAAAGAAAAAAGTTGAATCCCCTCACATTATCCTATCTATCTATTTATTGTCTTTCTTATCTAAGTCAGCTACTTAAAAGAACAATATAGGGGCTGAAAGTTGTTTCTTATCTCAATATTTATTTCAGTGATACAACAAAATAGTAAGACTTTCTAAACGAACTACCCTTTTGATTCACATTTCGCTCATATTAGCAAGGATAGAGACTCAGTTTTTTTGTAAAAATTTGACTTTGATAAAACTAATTCCAAAAGTCAAATTATTAGACATTGTAAAACAACTATACCATCGGTTTAATAAGTTACATGCAGTACCTGATGCATATAAAATCCGAGCTAAAATCAGTAGACAATCTCTTCAAATAAAAGTTGGAAGCAATGCTTGAAGGGTTCTCTAGAGATGCAATAAAATTGATGCTTTGGAACTTGAAAAACTCAATATAGAAACAACTTACTAGGCACAGCATCAGCAACATGGTTTGGGCCTTCAACAAAGCTAACACCCAAATATGATAGTGATGCACTAACTAACTCATCGAACCGACTTAGCTTGTCCTGAATTTTATCTTTACCTACAAGTTGAACGGACACGCGGTTGTTGCTAGATGAGAAGACATACATTTCATCTGCATGAGAAAACAGAAATGCAGTTATAGGTCATCCATCGACTATAATTATTCAATTTAATCAGAGACATTGCACCGATTGAAAATGACAGTAAAATACAAACAAAATATGAATTTAAAAATATTTTTTTCTCTTGGATCAACAAATTCAAGCTTCTGGGTCCTCTAAAGATGTCATTAGCAGTTGCTATTCTAAATATATTGCCTATTGTATCAACAAATATCTTTACCTCTTATAATTTCTATCTTTCTGCCAATGAGATCTCTAGAGGGGTTTCAAATATTTTCAGAGAATATTGGATCAACAGCTTCATGAGTTGTATAATTTCTGTCTTTCATTACTTGAAATTTTAAGTAATAAAGTTGTTGATTCAATATATCACAATTCTGCAAGATCAACAAAACATCCTCGTACACTCGGTTATAAGCGTGGACAAATTTATAATTTCAATCCACCCTCTTGGAACCAAAATTCACGACAACCTCATGAGTGTCAATTCAATAAGATTTTCCATGGGTTGACTGATTCTGATACTAATTGTAACAATTACATTGGGGTAGATATCATCCTTGAAAATGAGGCGCAAAGGAGAGTGCTCAAATAAGTATGAACTCACATACAGCTTAACTAAGCAATGCGAGAAAAGAAGTATCAATAAAAAGTATTTTTCGAAACCAAACGGAAATTTACAGTAAGGATGTATACCCTCTTCTTCTTTGGTGGAATTCGTGCGGTATCTAAGATCAAGAGCTTGAAGAAAAGAAATGCCGGAGCTCAGAAACTGGGTCCGAACGAATGAGCCTGAATGTTGGGACTTTGCCTGAAAATAGCTGACACCATTGATAGACCCATCGTGTTTTCCGTCTCCGTTGTCCCAATCAACTCCGACCCATATGCCAGAAAGGCCTTTCAGAGGTCCTACATACTCTACACTACCGATTCTCCGCGGATCGACTGCGGAATGGACGCGCTGCCGCAGCCTGAACTCCGGCTCCGACTCTCCTCCGTCTTGCATCACCTGCTTCAGCCTTGAAAGCAGTTTGGAAATGACTCTCTTTAGTCCTCAGATTGTACTGTGCACACCGGCGGTAGTTATGTCTCGCTTTTATTAGACGACAGCAATAAAATAACGAAAATTAAAAAAAAAAAATCTATTTTTAGTAAATGTTTTTTGTTTATACAACATATTTATGGTTTCCTTTTTCATTTTCCAACGAAAGTAGTAGTTTTGAGATTGTCAGCGACTGGTTCCTTCTCCATCGTTGAATTTGCTACAGTAGCAATACAATGGAACCGTCTTCTAACCTCGGCCCCCTTCCCGAAGAGATCTCTGAAGAGCAAGACCACCAGCACCGCCATTCCGAACAACAGCAATCTGCCTTTAGCTCTCTTCCTAACCGCCCTCCGACTCAGTGAGTTTCAATTTCATCCCTCTCTGTTTGTAATGTCTTCAGAGTCTGATAGAGCATCTTCTCTGGTTCGTGCAGAAGCTCGTCCCAAAAGTACCAACCTTTGGATTGGACAGCCTATTTTGCCAAAGAAGATGATGTTTGCATTCCTGGCACAAATGATGTTAGGTTTTTGAGTGTCGCCTGGTTTTCCAACGGGTCACGTCGCGAGAGATTATTCTTTAATAATTTACTCTGTTATCGTTTCAGGTCTTTCATGTATATACAGCCGGATCAGAAGGGCCAGTTGTTTTTTTTCTCCATGGAGGTGGCTACTCTGGGTAATCACTATTTCTTCTGTTTAATTCCAAGTTTAGGTTTTTCATCTATATGATTCCAACTGTTCGATATTACCTTCGTTTGCCCAGCTGTTAGATCGGTATTGAGCTCAAGCTTTTTAAATTTCAAATTAGCTGTTGCTGTAGCGAATACAAGAAAGTTACCGTTGACATAATTGTGTTATCTTGGAATTGGTTGGGCACCATGTTCTTGCTTTTGCCGCCATTGTTTTGCCACTACTCTTGTGCTTATTGTCAGGCATTCCGCATCTCTCTTACCATAGATTTTAACATTATTTATGTATTCCTTCTTTTGTTTTTTTGTTACCTTTTGGCGAGAACATCTGGATCTGTATGTCATTTAGATAGGTATAATTCGATTCATCTTGTAAGATGACAAAATTAGAGAATGATAAATATTCTTGATGAAAAAATCATGCTTTAAGTTGAGACATCCTAACATGGATAGAAAATCAAGCCCATTTTTATTTATATGAAATCAAACCTGAGATTTTTCTTTGAAATTTCTCCTATTACATTCCAACCACAAAACCATAAAACAGCTTATGATTCCACTTTGCCATAGAAGTCGTGACTTTGTAATTGGAGGACAATTGCATGATTCATTGTTCAATGTTCAGGCTTTCATTTGCATTGTCTGCTAGCAAAATTAAAGAAAGAGCTCGAGTTGTTGCCTTGGACTTGAGAGGACATGGAAAGTCATCCACAGAAAATGATGTTGATCTATCCATTGAGGTAACAGTATAATTTAAGGAACATGTATTCTGCTAGTTGTATTGATGCAGATGGGTCGGTCTTATTATGCCATCTGTGAGGGTTCTCTCTTTTGCAGACTATGTCAGATGATGTTTTGTCTGTTGTGAAGAAAATGTATGGAGATTCACCTCCTGCAATCGTGCTTGTTGGCCACAGGTGATACTCTTTCTTTCTTTGTTTTCTAGTTTTTGTTCAAGTTTAAAAGTTGCCAGTTAGAAATTAGTTGAGTACTCAGTTAATGCATGATGCCACATATCTCCCTCAAGAAATAAATAACTGTCATTTTTCACTCCGGAAAATAGGAATAAAGTGTCTGACGATAAAGAAAATTCTCTCCTTAAATCAAATATTTCCGAGGAACAAGTGATCAAAAGAAACTTCTACCTAATAATTTTTTTCAAAATAGACACGCCTTTCACATGCATAAACGTATGATACTCTAACAACAACTTACGATGGGACTATTGCAATTACTTATTGTCATCTTTCGTAATTATGGAGATGCAACTGCGGGTTCATTTAATTGCTCTTATCTGACATACTGTCCTTCAACTTGAATGCATTCTTTCTATGAAATATGGATGCATAAGCTGATCCAGTGGAATTTATCACTTTCTGTTGCTTAGTTATAAGATGCACAATCACGTGTATTTATTTCCTCTTAATTTTTCTCTTTCATTGGGAAAACAGAGCAATAATAGATCCAACAAATTCATTGATATTTAAATTTTTTTTCAAAGTTTTCATACATAATCTTTTATTCTTCTTCTTCTTCCTTTTTTTTTTTTTTTTTTTTTTTTTAAATTTTTGCCTGCTAAAATCAATCAGCATGGGAGGTTCAGTTGCTGTACATGTTGCTGCAAAGAAAGCTTTAGCATGCTTAGCTGGTCTAGTTGTCGTGGATGTTGTAGAGGTTTGGTCTACTTTATTATTAATTGTTGGAACTGATTACATTACCACTGGGATATCAACTCTGGGAAGTTGCTGAGAGCCGCTTAAAAATTTAGGGAACAGCCATGGCTTCGTTGATTCACATGCAGAAGATCCTATCAAACAGGATGCAACATTTCTCAAGCATAGAAAAAGCGGTATCTTCTATTCATTACGTTTCATAAAGTTCCTATATGCTATTTTCTTAATGTCCCCTTTCATGGCTGAGTATTGTAAGTTAAGTATATGTAGATTAACTTTAGATGTGTACTGCAATTCTAGTTACAACAATAAGAAGAGCTGGTTCATGATTGAATTGAATTTCTAAAATTCAATCATTGGGCAAGATGATTAACAGAAAAAAATGTAATTTATTTTTGATGCGTAACTGAAAGGTCTGAACTAATTATTTAAAGTTATAGATAGCTAGAAACTTGTAATTAGCAAGAACAACATAATGCTCCGAGGATATTGAAATTAAGAGGAAGACCTACAATAAAATAGGCAATTTGAGGGGGCTATTCTCTCCCAAAATACTCAATGAGTGGAATAATATGATTATTAAAATTACTAGGAAGAAACCACAAAAAAATAGGCAATCTTCTATTTCCCTCCACACCTTTTGGCTCAGTTCTATTTATTTCTTCTATGCATGAAAGCCAAAGTCAGAATTTTGAGTTGTCGTTGTTTGGAAAAAAAAAAAAAAAAGGCTCAGAAGACCTGATATCTTAGTTGAGGTGATATTGTCTTAGTGTTCATTTACTTTTGATGGTGAAAGGTTGTTTAATAGACTGAAGCATGTATGAGTTTGTAGATTGAATGGAGCGTCAAAGGAGGCACTTTGAGAAATGTCGAGTCAGCACGTGTTTCTGTCCCTCCGACATTGAAGTATGATGAATCAAAAAATTGGTAGGTGGGAATTTTCTAATTTACAGAATTGTTTATCCCATTTGGGTGATCCACTCTACTCTCTTTTTGAAGTATAGATTCCTAGTTTTGTGCTGCAGTTATACATACAGAGCGCAACTAGAAGAAACAGAACAATATTGGAGAGGCTGGTGAGGGAAAATTTTCTTCAATCAAAACTTTTGCTTCCTTGTTTAGTTAGTTGTGTTTTTTATATGATCTTAATGCTTGATTTTGTATTTAGAACTCTGTAAGTTGTTGCAGTATGGTTTGTGTAATGCCCCAAATTTTTAATATACTTTTTTACCAATTTGAAACCCTAATTTGAAAATACTAAAAAAAATTTTCCAAATTAATTTATCATATTATATTTAAATTCGAGTGTTATAACCCTAATTTTAAAATATTTGAAAGTCTTGAATAAAATAATTAAATGTGCAGAAGTTTTAAAATATGCTCAAACATTAAATAACTTAGACAAAATTAAAATAGTTGCAGAATTAAAACATTTCATAAAATTTTATCAATGTTAAAGTTTACTTAATTTATTCAAGATTTTAACTGAAATAAAAATATGAGATATCATTGAAAACCGAAACATACTAAATTTAAATTTCTTTATCTGACTCACAAATATATATTTTTTTTCTGTATGCTCGCTTGGCTCTAGGGTTCTGATCAAAATAATTACTTCCTCAGATAAAAACTCATTTATATTATAAAATTACAAACTATGAGAATAATTCAGTAAGCGAAAACATGTGCACGTGCAAAATTAACATTTATATTTTACCGAATACTAACTTAACAGTTACATACTTGTATGAACTTATTTCCAACGTTCATTTAAATTTAGTCATTTCATTGTCATTCAGTCTTTGTCATCTCAATTTCGTTAAAGCATAATCATCTCATTGTCGTTCAGGCATAGATATCTCATTTTCGTTTGGGTATAGTTATCTGATTGTCGTTCATGTGTAGTCATCTCATTTTCGTTCAAGCTTAGCTATCTAATTGTCATTCAGGTTTTGCCACCACATATTTTTTGCCACAACATATTTTTGCCAATTCTATCATATTCATACAAATACAAAATGTTCTATTAATTTTATCTTTATACAATTTTATGTCAATACCTAAACATGCGCGGTCAAATATCAGAATCATATAATAAAATAATTATAAAAAAATATAGATTTTGTGATGTAGGGCTGCATCCAAAACGTTGAAATCATGGTATTTTTACTTATTTGGATTCCAAAAGTTTTGGGTTATTGGGATTTTTACAATATTTCAAATAATATTCCGCCTAAATAAAATATCGTTATCAAATTCCAACTTAAATAAATATAATTTCGGAAGAATTTAGACTAGAATTTCTTATATATGGTTTAGTTAGATGAAGGTCGTTTTGAGTAACTTTTGGTTGAATTTTGGCGGTCCAGAAGCAATCTGTTTCGGTCTGGGCCAATTTTGATCGAAATTGGGGTTGGGTTTAGTTCAATTGGCTGGATCAGCTGGATAGGTTTAAGTAGACCAGGTTAGATTTTAAAGAAAAAGTTGAACCTTTCTTCTTTCTCTTTCCTTCTTTGCAGTTCCCTCCCGTTTCTACTTTGTCCCGCTCACCAGAACACCAGAGAAGGATTGTAGGAGGGAGATTTCTTCGCGTCGGAGGAGGTTTGTCGGAGGTCTCGACGAGAGAAGAGTTTCGGCGAAGACTCATTTGGAGTTCTGGGAGAACCCCAATTGATTTTGGACGGCGAGTGGTGGTCGGAGACCGAGAGAAGCGAGGTAAGAGCTCTTTTATGAATAAGAACTCGAGAGAGGGAGAGCTCTGGTGTGCTTTCCCGCTTCACCGAGCTTCTCTATTTATAGGAGAGGTTTGTAACAATTCCTCTCCCCCCCCTAAATCCGAGATCAATCTGATTTTTAGCTTGTAAATCAGATCTCAATTCAAATTTGCAGAGATATTATCTGTGGTAAAGTGGTTAAGACAGTTTTAAGAAGATTCTAGTCAGATTTTTGAATGATTTTTTAGATTGAAAACATCTGATTTGTTGTTTTCAATTGGTTTAGAAACAATATTTATGTGATTCTTAGGGATTTTAAGAATTAAATTGTAAATTAGGTTTTGATTCCGTATTGATTTGGAAATTTGATTTTAAAATTTGAAACTCTAAACTGTTACAATCTCCTCTTTTTATAAGAAATTTCATCATCGAAATTTAAATTATTACCTCAATGGCTCCGAATAGATTTTTCTCATGTTCTCTTCTCTTTCCAAAGTTGCTTTCTCGATGTTTCGATTTCTCCATACCACTCTTACAGGTGAGACTTTCTTATTCTTTAATTTTTTTTCCTCTAAATCTAGAGTTTGAATCGGCTTTTTTTCATATGATAGTTCGGAGTTGATTGCAATGTCTAAAGATCTCATTGGCAACATTGAGACATTAAATACATTGTGTATGTGCTTGAATGAATCTTACAAATTCAACTAATAAGCGACTTATCCCACCCTTCTTGAGATTTCAAATGATCCTATAAATCTTGGGTTCAACTTTATTTCCTTTCAAAACGCATCATGTCTCTCATTGGTGAGATTCTCAAGAAAACTTGATCTCCTAATGCAAACTCCAGCTTTCTTATTCTCTGATTAACATAATTTTTTTGTCTACTTTGAGTCGTAATAATTCTTTTTTAAATTAACGCAACAATTTCAGCAGTCTGTCTCAAAATATCTGGTCCAACAAGTATTCTCTCACCCACTTCATCCCAATGCACGGGAGATCTGCACTTTTTGCCATATAAAACTTCATAAGGTGTCATCCAATCCAAGCTTGATAATTATTGTTGTAAGAGAACTCTACCAATGATAGATTTTTACTTTAATTCCCTTGGAAATCAATAACACAAGCTTGTAACATAACTTCTATGGTTTGAATCGTCCTTTCTGATTGTCTATCTGTCCGTGGATGAAAAGCTGTGCTAAAGTTCAATAGAGTACCCATAACTTTCTGCACACTCTTCTAAAATTCTAAAATTTAGAGGTAAAGTGTATCTTAATCATACAAGATATAAATGGGTGTACCATGAAGTCTGATAATCTCCTAAATATGAAGTCAAACATACTGATCCATAGTATATGTAGTCCTTTCATGAAGAAAATATGTCGATTTGGTTAGTTGATCAACTATAACTCAAATATAGTCGTGACCCTTAACTGTTTTAGGAAATCCCACCACAAAGTTTATAGTGACATGCTCTCGTTTCCGTTGAGGCAACATAAGTGGTTGCAATGTACCAGCAGGTTGATGCGCCGCTTTAACTTGCTGACAAGTGTGACAATTTTTCGACGAATTTAGCTACATCCACTAACAATCTATGGCTCCGGTAATGCTGCTTCAAATTTGAATACATTTTGGTTGAACCAGGATGTACCGAGTAAAGGGTTGAGTGTTCTTCCTACAATATAGCCCTATATAATTTAACATCATCAAGTATACACTATCTCTTTTTTAATTAGATAATCCCGTCATCCGATATAGAGAATTTAGACATTTTTCCAACCTCTGATTCACTTTTCACCTTGCAAATAAATGGATCGTCACATTGTTTATCATTTATTTGCTCAAGCAAATTTCGCTGAAGCGTCGTAGCAGACAATCTTTCAATAATTCAAACAGTATAATTTCGAATTAGATTTCTGCATCTCCTAAATTAACTTTTTCCTGGAATCCGCTGCAGTGATGAAACTTGCGACAATGCTCTTCTACGCAACTCATCAGTTACAACATTAGCCTTGTCAGGATAGTAAATAATCTCACAGTCATAGTTCTTGTTTCTTCACCAATTCCAACAATCTGCATTGCCTTATATTCAGATTGTCTTGAGTTAGAAAATACTTCAGATTTTTATGATCAGTATAAATTTTGGATATTTCTCCATAAAGATAATATCTCCAAATTTTCATTGTATGCACCACCGCTGCCGATTCTTCAATTGTCTCGAGACATAAGCTACAACTTTTCCTTACTACATAAGAACACATCCAAATTCATACTTTGTAGCATCACTGTACACTACGTATTTTCTTGATTCATATAGTATAGTAAGTATAGATGCCGAGATCAATATCTTCTTTAGCTCCTGAAAGTTTTGTTTTCACTCTTCGTTCTATAAATATTTGATACATTTTTTAGTTAGTTTCGTAAGTGAATTGACTAATTTTGAAAATACTTCCACAAATCTCTTATAATAACTCGCAAAACCAAGAAAACTCCTTGTTTCAGCTGCATCTTTTGTTGTGGCCATTTACTAAATGTTTCAATTTTCACCGAATCCACTGATACACCCTCTTTTGAAACAATGTGGCCGAGAAAAACCACTTTCTCCATCCAAAATTCATATTTCGAGAATTTTGCATATAACTTTTCCATTTTCAACATTGATTAAATAATCTTCAAGTATTCTTTATGTTACTCCTTATTCTTCGAGTAAATTAGGATATTGTCAATAAAAACTATCACAAAATCATCCAAAAACGTTTTGAAAATTCGATTCATCAAATCCATAAATGCAGCTGGTATATACTCAATCCAAACGGCCTAACTCAAAATTTAAAGTGGCCATATTTTGTGTGAAATTTCATTTTGAACGCACCATCTTCCTTAATTCTTAGTTAATGATAGTCTGATCTGAGATCAATCTTCGAGAAAACTGTCGCTCCCTTTAATTGATCAAAAAAATCGTCAATTCTCGGCAGTGGATATTTGTTCTTAATAGTGATTTTGTTGAGCTTTTGATAGTCAATATACGTCCTCATAGATTCGTTCTTTTTCTTCACGAATAATATCAGTGCTCCCCAGAGTGAAAAACTCGGTTGAATAAATCATTTCTCCAGCAAATCATCAAGTTGAGTCTTTAACTCTTTTAATTTACTCGATACCACTATATCAGAAACTTTAGATATTGGTATTGTTCTAGATGGCATATCAATGTTGAATTCCACATCTCTCGTAGATGATAATTTTGTCAATTCATCAGGAAAGACATGAAAATTCACTGACTATCGGCACCTTATCCAAAGTCGTGGTTCCTTCAAGTTCATAATATATAGCACTGACCAGAATTCTAATGCATCCAGAATTCAATAATCTTCGAACTCGCATAGCTGATATCACTGGAACTATTGAGCCTTTATAGTCTCTGTAGAAAAAGAATGATTTTTTTCTATACAATTGAAATTTTATCATTTTTTTACGACAATTAATAGTTGCATAGTATTTGGTAAGTTAATCTATTTGAAGAATAACATTGTAATCGTGCATCGCCAAAATAATTAAATCAACTTTCATATGGTTCTCCTCAATACACATATCGCATTTTCTAATAATAGAGTTAACAAAGATAACTTTATTCCAAGGTGTAGCTACTCCTAAATTATATAAATGATATAACAAAGTGTGTAGTTTCAAAATATTTTGATATGCTAGAAATAAAAATCAAACCTGTCACAACAGATGCATTCCCTTCAGCTTCATCTTTTGTCATGGCGAAAACTCTAGCAGTCGTCTTGGTTTAATCTCTACAATTCTTTGAATAGTCCTTAATAAAATGTCCATGTTAACCTTAGTTAAAACAAGTCATTGTCTAAATGTGACATTCTCTAGCACGTGAGTTATTGCATGAGAGACACATTGGCATATTAGACATCGTTGTAGGCTCATTCTTAACATACTTTGAAAGTCCTTCGCCAGGTCCACGGTTCATTGGTCGCTTAGATCCACCCCATTGTTGTTACGAGAGTTTATTCCTTGCGGTCGGAGTTGCATGACAATACATCCTTTTAAACTTCTGAGTTTTGATGACTTCTTTCTCAGCACGTAATGCTTTCTCCACTACGAATGCAAACGGAGAATTATTGGCAGTGATAAGATGGATATCCTTGAATATCTCCGCTCTCAATCTTTGGACGAATTGCTTCACCTTCATAACTTCATTACCAGCTATACGAGGGCGTAAAGGGAAAGTTGTTCAAATTTGTGTAAATAATCAATTACACTTCGTGTTTGCTTTAAAGCCATGAGTTTCTTCGCCTTTGTATCCATCATAAAATCTGTAAAATATTTCTTATTAAAGCTTTTGAAATTTCTCTCAGGTCATGGTAGTGACTAGATGCATTACCTTCACAGGTGGTCTTGATCAATTCGGAACATAGAAGACTCCCAATCTAGCTTCTCTTCTTTTGAAATCTCGGCATGCAAAATATCTCACTGATGGACTTGATTCAATTATGTTCTGCCAGATTGCCATTAAAATTTGGAAGATCCAGTCTTCAAAATCTATCGAAATCAATATCAGTAAGTGTATGCCTATTAAGATTCTGGGCCTGCATATTAACTGTTTGAGTCGTGGTAGTAGCCACCTGGGCTGTAGTATTAGCTGCATGTGATAGCTGTTCAATTGGACTTGTTTGCATCTCGATCATATCCATCATTTTATCGAGTAAAATATCCTATTCATTTCTAATTTCTATACGATTGGCAATAAGTCTACATTATAAAGACTTAATTCAAAGAAATCAATCTTTGTATATTTACTTTAAAATGTAATACAAAATTATTAAACATACTTTTATCGAAATATAAATTTTAATACACGCTTGTTGATCAACAATTTTCTAGGTGCACGTGAGCATATAAATAAGTTTACAAAATCGTTTTATAAACCTGATTGCTCTGATACCAAACTGTAACGCTCTGAATTTTTAAAATATTTTTTTCTCAATTTGAAACTCTAATTTAAAAATCTTATTCCTAATTTGAAACCCTAATTTGAAAATCCTAAAAAAAAAAAAATTCTAAATTGGTTTATTATATTAGACTTAAATTCGAGCATTATAAGCTTAATTTTAAATTATTTGGAAGCCTTGAATGAAATCATTAAATGCGTAAAAGCTTTTAGAACAATGTTCAAACATTAAATAGATAGGTCAAAATTGAAATAATTGCATAATTAAAACAATTCATAAAATTTTATTAACGATAAAGTCAATGTAATTTATTCAAGGTTTCAACTAAAATAAAAATATGAAATATCATCGAAAAATGAAACATACTAAATTTAAATTTCTTCCTCCGACCCAAAAATATTTTCTTCTTTTGTATGCTCGTTTGTCTCTGGAAAGTTCTGATCAAAGTCATTTCTTTTTCAGATAAAAGTTCAGTTACATTACAAAATCACAAATTGTGAGAATAATTCAATAAGAAAAAACACGTGCATGTGTAAAATTAACATTTATAGTTTACCGAATTATGACTCAACAGTTACTTACTGGTTGGAACTTATTTTCCAACATGCATTCAGACTTAATCATTTAGGATTTGTCATTTCAATTTCGCTCAGACATAACCATCTCATTACCGTTCAGGCGTAACCATCTCATTTTAATCCAGACATAGTTATCTAATTGTCGTTCAAGTTTAGTCATCTAATTTTCATTTAGACTTTACTATCACATTTTTTTGTCAATTCTATCATATTTATACGTATACAAAATGTTTAATCAATTATATATTTATACAATTCTATGTCAATGTTTAAACATGCATGTTTAAATATCAAAATAATGTAATAAAATAATTATAAAAAAATAACATAGATTTTGTGATGTAGGGTTATATTTAAAACATTAAACATGTCGTTTTTTTCACTTACCTGGCCTTCGAGAGATTTGAGTTATTGGGATTTTTTCAATATTCTAAATAATATTCTGACTAAATAAAATATTGGTATCAAATTCCAATTTAAATAAATCTAATTTCACAAAAGTTTAGGCAGAAATTTTTTACATGTACTATTAGGTCGGATAGGGTTGAATTAGATCAATTCGGACGACTTTTGGAATTTTTCCAGTGCAAAATAAAATATTTAATATTAATTTTTCATTTTAATAAATCTATTTCAAAAAGATTTAGGCAAAATTTCTTGCTAGTTTATTCTTAAATCGGTTTGGTTAGATTATGATCGTTTTGGATAGTTTTTGGTCAAATTTTGTCGTTCCAAAAGCAATCTGGTTTGGGTCCTATTTAGTTGAATCGGTTCTAGTTCGGTTGGGTCGGTTCTGGTTCAGCTGGGTCGGTTTGATTCGCTAGGCCAGTTCAGTGAGCTGGATCAGGTCGGATTGGCTGGACCTGTTTAAGTGGATCTGATCAGGTTTTAAAGAAAAATCCGAACCCTTATTCTTTCTCCTTTCTTCTTGTTTCTCCTTCGTCGTGCACACCAGGACACCAGAGAGGGATCGTCGGAGGGAGCTTTCTTCACGTCGGAGTGCTGCAGAAGGTCTTGGCCAGAGAAGAGTTTCGGCAAAGATTCGTTCGGAGATTTTGGGGAACACCAATTGATTTTGGGCGGTGAGTGGTGGTCGAAGACCGAGAGAAGCGAAGTAAGAACTCTTTTCTTAATAAGAACTTGAGAGAGGGAGAGTTCTGGTGTGATTTCCCCCTCCATCGAGCTTCTTTATTTGTAGAAGAGTTTCATAATAATTCCAACCCCCTCCCCTCAAATCCGAGATCAATCAGATTTTTAGCTTGTAAATTTAATCCCAATTTGAATTTCCAGAGATGTTATTTGTAGTTAAGTGACTAGGAGAGTTTAAATCAGATTTTATTCTCATTTCTGAATTATTTTTTAGGTTGAAAACATGTGATTTGCTGTTTCCGATTGGTTTAGAAACGATATTCATGTAATTCTTAGGAATTTTAAAAATCAAATCGTAGATTAGGTTTTGACTTTGGATTGATTTGGAAATTTGATATTAGAATTTGAAACTCTCAACTGTTAGGGTTTGTGATCTAATTGTTGTTGCAGGAGGCACCTATAACTATGACTGCCTAGTAATATTTGTCAACTAATTTACAGGTATGAAGGCCTTTCAGAAAAGTTTCTCTCAAGCCCTGTACCAAAGCTCTTGCTCTTGGCAGGAACAGACAGATTGGACAGGTTTTCTTTCTACGTACATCCATTGAAGTTTTTTAACACGCACTGAATCGAGATGGATATGAACTTTTCTTCTTCCTAAGCTTTGAAGTTGTAGCTGATTCGGCTTTTGAAAATGATGATTACATAGAATAATAATTGGACAGTTGGGTTTTTAAAGATCAAGGTTGAAGGATCTAGTTCTGATATTAGAAGTAACTAAAAATAGACTGTTTGGTATTGAAAATCCAAGGTTGCAACAAATACAACCTCTATGAACTTGTATTTACAGTCTCTTTTTGTAATTTTTTGGCTGGGAGTTGGTTGATTACAAATCTTTTAGATATAAAAATGATGTGATTCTACTCCATCATCTATAGAGCTCTCTGTTTTATATGAAACGATGTGTAACAGAAGAAATTACCAAAAGAAAAAAAACAGTAAAAAAGAAACAAGCTAAAGGTATAAATCCTTAAAAACTTAAAAATAGAGGGCTGTTTTATTTTTTTGTTCTTTTTTTCATACAATAGTTGTAAGGTAGTTGAAAGAGAGCCTATGTTTATCACAGAACTCTGACAATTGGTCAAATGCAAGGAAAGTTTCAGATGGTAGTAGTCAGACACACTGGGCATGCTATACAGGTTCATGCGTTTATTAGTAATGGACTTGTTTTTTCTGATATATTTGGCAACTAACGTTCAAATTACCACACAGGAGGATAGCCCTGATGAGTTTTCCACCTTCATACTGAGTTTCATCAGTCGCAATCGAATAGGTCCTCATGGAATTGAGGTTTGTATCGTGTTTTGTCCTCTATTTAGGATTATTCTTTAATTTTATTTTTTGACGTAAACATAGTTAACTATTTATAATAATTTTTAATTAGAATAATGTTAATTGTTCTTTCTTTATTCTTTTAATTATACATCAATTATTAAACGCCAGGTCATATGGAAAATTGGAGGACAAAACTAGTATTTTAGAACAAACTATTTGCGATTTGTAGTCAATTCGGTCTTTCACCTCAATATTTTCTTTGCTTCTGAATGTTGAGTTTGCAGTCTGCTTCACAAATGTTACAGATACCTGGACTCCGTCGGCAAGCCGAAATGCAGTGAGAACGAGAGATTTTACAGATTGGATCACAAATTTCAAATCCCAACTGCTCCAGATCTCCAGCTATCTTTGAGTAAATAAGAGAAGAATGGCCATCAACCAATGAACAAATATTTTAAGTCGGGTCCTAAAGTATTTCAATTCTGCGTTTGTCGACCAAATGGAATAAGATAAACATTAGTAGCTGGCAATAAATGAAGAACGTGCTTTAGTCTAAAATCCTACAGTTTTTTAATTTGCGATGAAAAAGGGTCATCACTTTAAGCGCGTGAAGTGGGGCCTGCGCGTGAAAATAGAGAGCAATAGCACTTTTCGTTGTGACTTCAAATCAACAATAAAGTACAGCCATTACCAATTAGTGCAATAAAAAATTCAAAACTATTGCAATGAAGTGGAGAAAGATTGGGTCGAAACCTACGACGTCGAAGACATTGGATGTCCATGTTATGCACGTGCAAGGAAGAAGACGAAAGTGAGGAAGATTATTGTATTTTGGCTACTATTTAATTGGGCAAAATCTGGCTAAACAAAGGGATTAAGATAAACATTAGCAGCTGGCAATATTTGAATAACCTACTTTAGTCTAAAAATCCTACAGTTTTTTAATATGCGATGAAAAGGTCATCACTTTAAGCGCCTGTAATGGGGCCTGCACAAGAAAAATGAGAGCAATAGAAATTAAGTACCGCCATTACCAACTACTGCAATAGAAAATTCGAAATACCATCGGCGACTCAGTGCATTGCCAACATAAATATTCCACCAGGATTAAGGACTTGACCACAGGTTGACGCCCAACAATGGCGTCCACTGCAGTAGATCTTCTGGTAGGCAAAATTGCCGCTCTTCTCGAGAATGAAGTGTATCTGTTGGCGGGCGTTCGAGATGAGGTGATAGACATTCAAGCAGAGCTACAAGCTATGAAAGCCTCCTTAGAAGACGCAGACAGGAAGCAACCCAACAATGAAGTGGAGAAAAATTGGGTCGGAAACGTGAGGGACGTAACCTACGAGGTCGAAGACATCATCGATGAATTCATGTACCATATGAACGAGCAGCGAACCGGAAATCGGCTCTCTCGCTTCCTCTACAGCATCGTTTCGATGCCCAAAAATTTGTGGGTGAGGCACAAGATTGCGACCCAGTTGCTGAAGATCAAGAAGACGATCAAAGAAATACCCGAGCGGAGCCAAAGGTATCGCGTGGATCGAAGCGACGGCTCGATTCCCCCCGCCGTTTCCAACTGGAAGCAGTTCCAGGGAGAGTCGTCTCTCTTCGTCAAAGAAGATGAGCTCGTGGGTATCGACAAGGACAGGCAGTCGTTGATGGGGCTGCTCATGGACGGATACCCTTACCAAGCTGTGGTTTCAGTTCTGGGGATGGGCGGAGCTGGGAAGACAACGATTGTCGCCAAGACTTACAATAACGATGCAGTCACCCGCTACTTCAATTGCTACGCTTGGATTACCGTCTCCCAAACTTACGCCCTGGAAGACATATTCAGAAGCTTGATTAAGGCATTTCACCAAGCGTGTAAGGAGCAAGTTCCTGCAGATTTGGAAGCCATGCCTCTGAAAGAGCTTCTAGAGAAGATGGTGACCTACTTAAGCAACAAACGATATCTCGTGGTCTTAGATGACGTCTGGGATATCAAACTATGGAACGAACTGAGAGTTGCTCTCCCACATTCTCCAGGAAGCCGGATAGTTATCACGACTAGGAAAGAAGATATAGCCGCCCATGGATTTGGAGTTAGAAGCCATGTTCATCGTGTTCAACCGCTTGGACCAGATGAAGCATGGAAACTCTTCTGCATGAAAGCATTTTACAGTCATCCAGACAAGCTCTGCCCCGATGAGCTTAAACCTTCAGCCCGAGTGCTTGTGGAGAAATGCGAAGGCCTTCCTTTAGCTTTAGTAGCCATGGGAGGCCTCATGTTCTCTAAGAAGCATGTTACCGACTGGGACAGAATCTGCAACAGCTTGAATTGGCACTTGGCCAACAATGTTATGCTGGACTCTGTGAAGAGCATCTTGCTTCTCAGTTTCAACGATTTGCCTTATAATCTTAAACATTGTTTCTTATTCTGCTCAATTTTTCCGGAAGACTTTTCGATCCGGCGAAAGAGGCTAATAAGGCTGTGGATAGGAGAAGGGTTTATTGAGGCCAAAGGGAACAGCCCGGAGGAAGTAGCCGACGATTATCTAATGGAGCTCACTTTCAGAAGCATGCTTCAAGTTGTGCAGAGGAATTCATTTGGGAGGCCTAAAGCCTGCAAGATGCATGATTTGATGAGAGAGATAGCGATCACAACTTCAAAAAATGAAAGGTTCTGTGCTTTTAGCGAGAGAGAAGAAGAAATCGACTGTGGCAGAGCACGCCGACTGTCTGTCCAATTACAAAAGGTGGACGAACCAGTAGAAATAAAATCGTCATCTGATTTGTCGAAGCTTCGTTCTCTTTTAGTGTTTTATCCAGTGAAATTCGTCCAGAATCCGTTGTTAAACACGATTCCTCCAGAGCTCAAGCTGTTGAAAGTACTTGATTTGGAGGACGTGCCCATTGACAATCTACCTGATGAAGTGGTGAAGAAATTGTTCAATTTGAGGTACTTGAATATAAGGAGAACGCTGATCAAGGAGCTTCCAAACTCCATTGGAAGACTTCGAAATCTTCACACCTTGGATATAAGAGACTCCAAGATAGAGGTTCTTCCCGGCCAAGTAGGGAAGTTGCAGAACCTGCGTCACCTAATCATGTATCGATACAATAAGCACGCAAAAAGTGACAGTTTCAGATACGTATTTGGAGGGAAAGCTCCGGCGAACATCAGCAAATTGAAGAAGCTTCAAGTTCTCTCTTGCGTCGAGGCTGAGGGGGACATCATCAGACAGTTGGGGAACATGACCCAGCTTACCAGGATTGGCGTCACAAACGTGAAGAAAGAAGACGGCAAGGACTTGTGCGAGTCAATTCAGAAAATGAAAGCCCTTCACTACTTGTTTGCAATGGCCTCCGACGAAGAGCAAGTTCTCGATATTGATTATTTGAAGTCGCCTCCTCCTCAGCTGAAGATGGTAATTTTAGTCGGGAAACTGGAAAGGGTGCCACCCTGGTTCTGCTTGCTGAAGAGTTTGTCGGACCTGTACTTGCACTGGACGAGGGTAAACCAGGACCTGCTTCCTCACATCGCCGGTCTGCCTTGCCTGAGCCGCCTGACGCTCATAAACGCCTACGTCGGACAGAAGCTGCAATTCCGGGAAGGGTTCGCGAAACTTACGCAATTGAGATTACGCAACTTCCCGGAGTTGATCGAGATAGAGATTGAGAGGGGCGTGATGCCTGATATTTCAAGAATATCCTTGAATAACATGATGAATTTGAAGAGGGTTCCCCAGGGAATTGAATTCTTGTTGAAGCTGGAAAAGTTGGAGCTGGAGTCGGTTTCGAACGAGCTCGTCCGCCGCATCGCTGGGAAAGGCGAAGGAAACGAGGATCGTGCGAAGGTGGAGCACATTCCTGACATCACCTACTACTACCACTCTTCCGCTGGGAAGTATTATTACCACAGATTGTCTAGTCCTCAACCTCAAATAAACCATTAATGCAACTTCGAAGACTTCAAAATGTGCGAGCAGGTGAAGATGGCGCAGCGCCGCAGCCTAGAACCTGTCTGTTGTTTCATTTCAACCCTTTCTCTCTCCCGTCGATATTTTGGAGGCAATAATGTATTTATAAGGTCTAATCTTCAAATAAACCACGTCGCCATTTGTACTTCCCTTGTGTGTTTATTGGCTAATAAAATCATTTTCTGCTGTGCTCAATCTAGATGACATTTTAACAGTTGCAACAACATAGCATCTCTTTCCAGTAATTAGTAGACCCTTGTTCGAATTGGACAATTCTTGAACCAATTTTGGCTCAGTTCTAGTCTTCTATGCCTACAAGTAATGAGTTGGTATTACCACGAACACGAAAGCCAAATTCAGAATTTCGGTACTTTGACCAATTAAGGAAATGCTTTGATTTTTTAATTGATTTTTAGAAGGAAAAAGTTCATATCAATCTATCGGATAAACATATTTGTTATTTGTTGTCTAATATTTTTTTTTCTAATCAGACTCTATCGTATACGTCGTTTGCATTTTAATTTTTTCATTTAATTGGTCACGTGCTTTTTTTTTCTAATCAGACTCTATCGTATATGTCGTTTGCATTCAAATTTTTCCGTTTAATTGATCACGTGCAAAGCACGTGACCTTCTTTTTTATATTTAAAAATTTAAAAATTATAAATTAATTTAAAAAAATAACAAACGATATTCAATTTACTTGAAATATTTGCCACATATTTACCACATTATGTGGAGAAAATATGAAAATTTTCGTGAATTTCTAATACTTGTATCATTTATTATAATTATTTTATAAACTAAATAACTAAAAATTATAATAAATCGTACAAGTGTTATAAAATCACGAAAATTTTCAATTATCTTTTTATAATGTGTTAAATATGTGATAAAAATTTCAAGTAAATTAAATATCGTTTGTCATTTGTTTTAAAATTAATTTATCATTTATCGTGAGATGACGACATATTCAATTAAACCGACCATCCTCTCACATGTATACGACAAACAACGATATTTAATTTACTTGAAATTTTTATCACATATTTAGCACATTATAAGAAAATAATTTGAAAATTGTCGTGATTTTTTAACATTTGTACGATTTATTATAATTTTAGTTAATTAGTTTAAAAATAATTATAATAAATCATACAAGTATTAAAAAATGACAAAAAAATTTTAGATTATTTTCCCATAATGTGGTAAATATATGATAAAAATTTCAAGTAAATTGAATATCGTTTGTTATTTTTTTAAAATTAATTTATAACTTTATAATTTTTAAATATAAAAAAAAAAGTCACGTGCTCTACACGTGATCAATTTAACGAAAAGTTAAACGGAAAGAATTAAATTGCAAATGACGTATACGATAGAGTGTAATTGGGTAAAAAAAAACATTAGGGACTAAATTATAAATAACTATATAAGATAGGATATAAATTGAACTTTTCTCTTTTTATAATATTGATGGAGAAAAAGATTATTTGATCTTAAAAATAGATATGTACTACAACTTGATCTTAAAAATAGATATGTACTACAATTCTAGGTCCACTCCATGGCGATAGTTCTCCATCATCAAGAGCTCTGTTTTTTTTTTTTTAAAAAAAAACAATGTGTACTGGGTCACCAAATAACCCCGATAAATTTTCCACCTCGATACTTAATTTCATCCGTTCAAATCGATAAGTTCCTCCGGGAATGGTGGTTTGTATCGTGTTTTGTCCTCTTGTTAGGTTCCAGGCCACATGTGTAAACTCGGATACATAATTAACCATGGGTTCATAGTCAATATTAGAATTTTATGGTTTTTATCTAATTATTAATGTTTAAATCACAAAACTCAGTTGCACTAATTTTCGTTAGTGATTTCTTTCCTCTACTCATGATTTTTTCCCTTATAAGATATCCATGTAAATTTTGGTATCTATTATTTTCTCATTTTTTTTCAATTTTTGGTTCAATTTTTCAACAATTGGTATCCGAGCGAGGTTGAAGGTTTTTCAAAAATCAAGTTCTTAGATATGCTTAAAGAGCATTTTTTCTAGCCTCACATGATTCGTTATATATATCGTCTTATCAAACAATGCGTAATTTGTAAAAAGACAAAAAGTAGAATCATACCTTAAGGATTGTACCTTCCTCTGCCTATACCAACTCACCATTGGGTTGATATCAGCATGGATTTCATTTTAGGTTTTCCACGAACTGCTAGGAACAAGGATGCCATAATGGGGTCGTAGACCATTTTTCTAAAATGACATATTTTATTCCTTGTGCTAAGACGGAAGAATCGGTTTCTATAGCTGATCTATTCTTTAAGGAAATCGTTAGACTTAATGATATACCCCACACTATAGTATCAGATAGAGACACTAAGTTTCTGAGTTTATTTTGGAATGCATTGTGGAAGAAGATGACAACCAAGCTACTTTTTAGTACATCCTTCCATCCTAAAACGGACGGCCAAACAGAAGTGATCAATAGAACATTAGGCACCCTTTTGCATAGTGTTTTAGGAAAAAGATGGACTGATTGGGATACCCTATTACAACACATAGAATTTGCCTACAATCGCAGTGTACATTCCACTACACGACAAACACCATTTGAAGTCGCATATGGTTTCAACCCCTCCACACCACTAGATCTAGTACTCTTACCCATGAAGGACTTAATAAATCCAATAGGACCGACAAAGCAGCACAAATCAAGAAGTTGCATGAATCTGTGCGTAAGACTATAGAGTGAAAGAGTGAAGGATATGCTAAGCAAGCCAACAAAGGGCGTAAAGAGGTAATATTCAATGAAGGAGATTTATTCTGGCAACATTTACGGAAAGAACGGTTTCGTGCTAAGCGTAAATCAAAATTACTCTCCAGAGCAGAGGTTATTCAGCGCATTAATAATAATGCCTACAAGATTGATTTATCAAGCGATTATGGAGTATCCACCACTTTTAATGTTCAGGACTTATCGCCATATGTTGGTAACGAATTTAATGACGAGGAGGTCAATTTATAGGATTTAAGGTTAAATTCTCAATCACTTGAGGAGGATTATGTACCTCCAAGGCCCATAACATCTCCAAGACCAATTATTCGGTCACAGACTAAGGCTTGTAATCATTTTGCTGACAAATTATTTTCTTTTGTAGGTAAAGATTTCTTTGATAACTTGGAATGGAAGTTTAACTCACTGGACATGGATCAACTGTTGCATGCTATTACTTGATAGACACAAATGGAAGCTATTTAAATTCAAAAGGGAATTTGTCTTACCGAAACATAACCATGTAACCAAATACTTTTATATTTATTGACAAAGATTGGACATTATTGTAATTTTGAGGCAAACACTTAACATTTATTATATTACATACATTTAGTCATTTAGGAATATATGTATGTTAGGGCTAGTTGGTGGCTTGAGCTAATAATACATTAAACCCAATCGGAGCATAAAGCAAGGAAGGAGCCCATCAAACACTTGGAGAGCGGGTTCACTAATGGAGCAAAGGGCCGAAGCAAAAGCCTCAAATTCACTATTAATTTGAATTTCCTTATGAAAATTCAAAACCACTAGCTTATTCCCTCTCAAAGAGTTATTGATAGGTTGTCATTTAAAGCCACACTTATCATAAAAAAGAATACATCTCATCGCTTGGATGAAACAGAGCCCCACGTGCGCAACGACTAGTATGAAGACGTCAGATTTGGGACGTTCCTCATTATTATTTTTCCTTAACCACCTTAGGATATTTAAACATGGCTATTGGTGATTGTATTTCAACTTCTGTTCAATGCAAATATGCTAGTTTCTCTAAAAAAAAACCACAAATGTTTGAAAACAAGGTAAGTGCCTAGAGATTGCTAGGCAACTGAGTGGACTGAGTACCTCCGTTGCCTCCAAGTTTAAGAACACTTGAAGGTTCTTATTGCTATATTTCTCTTCTTCTAATCTAATAGAAGGAATAAAAAAGAAAGAGGTAATTCTTCCATAAAGCTAATGGTTTTCTCTTTGGAAGAACCGTTATCCGAAAAGAAACATCTTGACTTTATCGGACTAGCTAATGACTTGTGTTTAAATTACATTTTCAAAATATAAAACCTCTTTTATAAAGCAATATTCACCTCAAGTTTCTTTAAAATTAAAGTTTGATTGTTTACCTTTCCGCATCACTATTTTAGCATTCTCGACTACACCGAGTATCGAATGCAATTTTCCATTTTATGGGTTTAACTCGGATTTTTGCAGGTCAATTCCGCATCACCTCTCGGTATCAAAACAACCCTACGAATATGTTATTGTTGATCAGATAATTGTAAACATTAATAATAGAATAAATTTCTTAACAAAATATTGAAACAAAAAATTAATAATTTGAATTAAACAAATACTAAATATTCATAATCTGGCTATATCGTAGCCCTAGAAAAAGGAGTTTAATTTATGCTAAAGTAACGGTAACAAATAAAATAAATAAAGATGTTCATAATTGAGAAGAGAAGGACAAAGAAAAACTAGGGTTGTCAATCCGAATTTTCCTTTCCCAATACTTTCGCTCCGTTCCGGTCTCTGTCGTTTTCAGCCCTAGACAACTCTCCACCTATCGACCCATGATTCGGCTTCTAACATTAATTTTATAACATAATTTTGAATTAGGTCATCGTCCCTCTTTGATTAACGGTTGAGATCGTTTTAATTAGAAATCTAAAAAAAAAAAAAATTTCATTTAATCCGTAACAGCCGATTGATTGCCTCCTAATTTGTATCGTTTTGCTTCCATAATGCAACAAGATCCTCTATTGAAACTCCAAGCGTTATATTTATTTTATCTGCGCATTTATACCAAAATATCAAATGTTTTAAAAAATTTGAGAAAAAATTATCGAATCAAGTTATAAAAGAGCACAAATAAGTGTGTAAAATACACACTTATCAAAAGGTAACATTGATTCCAGAAGGTCTGTTTCAAGATTTTTGATGACTTTTGCAGGAGGAGCCGTGTTTTAGCAATTGAAACTGCAAGATTGTGTTGCACTATCCACCACAGAAACAGAGTACATTATAATTACTGAGGGTTGCAAGGAGGCTTTGTGGATGAACAGATTCCTTGAAAAATTTAGTCTATGTCAAGAGAAGTATGTTGTGTTCAGTGATAGCTATAGTGTTATCCATCTCTCCAAGAATTTCTCATTTCATTTGAAGTCCAAGTATATTGATGTCAGGTATCATTAGATTCGAGACTTGCTCGAAACAGTTGAACTCGGCAAAAGTGCACGTTAGTAAGAACAGTTCAAATATGTTGACAAAAGTTTTACCGAAGGAGAATCTCGAGGCTTGCTGATGAAAAGCAGACTTATTGTTGCGTAACACATGAGTTAAAGAGAGAGTTTGTTGAGTTCCGGGCCACATGGGTGGACTCGAATTCATAATTGGTCATGGGCCCGTAATCAATATTAAGGTTTCGTGGTTTTTCTCTATTTATTAGTGTTTGAATCGCAAAACTCAGTTATGCTGATTTTCATTAATGATTTTTCTTCTTTGTCTTGGTTTTTTTCTCTTCTAAAGTTTCTACGTAAATATCCATTATTATTATTTTTTCAATTTTTCATTTGGTTTTTCAATACCCCTAACAAAAAGGCAGTTTTAATCTAATTTTAATTTTCTTTATGTTCTAATTTTCCTCTAATTTACTAAAAACACAGAGTAATCGTATGTTTATTTTTTAATTTTGGGTTTAGACATATAATTTATTAACTAATTTATCTTAATTGTACATAACTTAATAAATGTTAGGTCACATAATAAAATTGGATGGTAAAACTAGGATTTGACCAAAAGACAATACAAACTATTTCAGTTTGGTGACCTATCAAATCTTTCACCTCAGTATTTTCTTTGCTTTTGAATGTTGAGTTTTGAGTAGTCTTAACCAGTTGAAACGTAGTAAGAACAAGAGATTTTACTGATCGGATCACAAATTTCAAATTTCAAATTTCAATTGCTCCAGAACTCCAACTATCTTCTATGTTCGAGTAAATAAGAGAAGAATGGCAAAAATCTAGACCGTCGACCAATGAACAATTCCTAAAATATTTCAATTCTCCGAATGAAATTCACTTCAAAAAAAAGAAGTTTCCTATTTAATTGGGAAAATCTTTCTTCGTTGACCCAAGGGAATAAGATAAACATTAGCATCTGGCAATTATTGAAGACCCTACTTTCTTTTAAAAAAGTAGTTTTGTTGGTTGGTTAATTGGTCCTTGTTCACGAAATGTAATCCCACCGTTTTTTAATTTTGTGATGAAAAGATCAACAAATTAAGCACGTGAAATGGGGCCTGCACAAGATTGAGAATTCAAATCAATAATGAAGGGCACCCATTTACCAATTATTGCAATAGAAAATTCAAAATGCCATCGAGCGACCCTAAATATTCCACCACGATTAAGGCCTTGACCTCGGGCAGCGAACCGGAAGTCAGCTCTCTCGCTTCCTCTACAGCATCGTTTGGATGCCCATGTTATGAACGAAAGTCTTTCTGCGTTTGTCGACCAAAGCGTATAAAATAAACATTTGCAGCTGGCAATAATTAAATAACCTGCTTTAGTCTAAAAATCCTACAGTTTTTTAATTTGTGATGAAAAGGTCATCACGTTAAGCACGTGAAATGGGGCTACACAAGAAAATTGAGAGCAATAGCACTATTCGTTGTGAATTCAAATCAATAATTAAGTACAGCCATTACCAATTATTGCAATAGAAAACTCAAAATACCATCGAACGACTCAGTGCCATGCCACCATAAATATTCCACCAGGATCAAGGACTTGACCTCAGGTTGTGAAGCTCAACAATGGCGTCCGCTGCAGTAGATCTTCTGGTAGGCAAAATTGCCGCTCTTCTCGAGAATGAAGTGTATCTGTTGGCGGGCGTTCGAGATGAAGTGAAAGACATTCAAGCAGAGCTACTAACTATGAAAGCCTTCTTAGAAGACGCAGACAGGAAGCAACCCAACAATGAAGTTGAGAAAGATTGGGTCGGAAACGTGAGGGACGTAACCTACGAGGTCGAAGACATCATCGACGAATTCATGTACCATATGAACGAGCAGCGAACCGGAAATCGGCTCTCTCGCTTCCTCTACAGCATCGTTTCGATGCCCAAAAATTTGTGGGTGAGGCACAAGATTGCGACCCAGTTGCAGAAGATCAAGAAGACGATCAAAGAAATACCCGAGCGGAGCCAAAGGTATCGCGTGGATCGAAGCGACGGCTCGATTCCCCCCGCCGTTTCCAACTGGAAGCAGTTCCAGGGAGAGTCGTCTCTCTTCGTCAAAGAAGATGAGCTCGTGGGTATCGACAAGGACAGGCAGTCGTTGATGGGGCTGCTCATGGACGGATACCCTTACCAAGCTGTGGTTTCAGTTCTGGGGATGGGCGGAGCTGGGAAGACGACGATTGTCGCCAAGACTTACAATAACGATGCAGTCACCCGCTACTTCAATTGCTACGCTTGGATTACCGTCTCCCAAACTTACGCCCTGGAAGACATATTCAGAAGCTTGATTAAGGCATTTTACCAAGCGTGTAAGGAGCAAGTTCCTGCAGATTTGGAAGCCATGCCTCTGAAAGAGCTTCTAGAGAAGATGGTGACCTACTTAAGCAACAAACGATATCTCGTGGTCTTAGATGATGTCTGGGATATCAAACTATGGAACGAACTGAGAGTTGCTCTCCCACATTCGCCAGGAAGCCGGATAGTTTTCACGACTAGGAAAGAAGATATAGCCGCCCATGGATTTGGAGTTAGAAGCCATGTTCATCGTGTTCAACCGCTTGAACCAGATGAAGCATGGAAACTCTTCTGCATGAAAGCATTTTACGGTCATCCAGACAAGCTCTGCCCCGATGAGCTTAAACCTTTAGCCCGAGTGCTTGTGGAGAAATGCGAAGGCCTTCCTTTAGCTTTAGTAGCCATGGGAGGCCTCATGTTCTCTAAGAAGCATGTTACCGACTGGAGCAAAATCTGCAACAGCTTGAATTGGCAGTTGGCCAACAATGCTATGCTGGACTCTGTGAAGAGCATCTTGCTTCTCAGTTTCAACGATTTGCCTCATAATCTCAAACATTGTTTCTTGTTCTGCTCAATTTTTCCGGAAGACTTTTCAATCCGGCGAAAGAGGCTAATAAGGCTGTGGATAGGAGAAGGGTTTATTGAGGCCAAAGGGAACAGCCCGGAGGAAGTAGCCGACGATTATCTAATGGAGCTCACTTTCAGAAGCATGCTTCAAGTTGTGCAGAGGAATTCATTTGGGAGGCCTAAAGCCTGCAAGATGCATGATTTGATGAGAGAGATTGCGATCACAACTTCAAAAAATGAAAGGTTCTGTGCTTTTAGCGAGAGAGAAGAAGAAATCGACTGTGGCAGAGCACGCCGACTGTCTGTCCAATTACAAAAGGTGGACGAACCAGTAGAAATAAAATCGTCATCTGATTTGTCGAAGCTTCGTTCTCTTTTAGTGTTTTATCCAGTGAAATTCGTCCAGAATCCGTTGTTAAACACGATTCCTCCAGAGCTCAAGCTGTTGAAAGTACTTGATTTGGAGGACGTGCCCATCGACAATCTACCTGATGAAGTGGTGAAGAAATTGTTCAATTTGAGGTACTTGAATATAAGGAGAACGCTGATCAAGGAGCTTCCAAACTCCATTGGAAAACTTCGAAATCTTCACACCTTGGATATAAGAGACTCCAAGATAGAGGTTCTTCCCGGCCAAGTAGGGAAGTTGCAGAACCTGCGTCACCTAATCATGTATCGATACAATAAGTACGTAAAAGGTGACAGTTTCAGATACGTGTTTGGAGGGAAAGCTCCGGGGAACATCAGCAAATTGAAGAATCTTCAAGTTCTTTCTTGCGTCGAAGCAGAGGGGGACATCATCAGACAGCTGGGGAACATGACCCAGCTGACCAGGATTGGCGTCACCAATGTGAAGAAAGAAGAAGGCAAGGACTTGTGTGAGGCAATTCAGAAAATGAAAGCCCTTCACTACTTGTTTGCAATGGCCTCCGACGAAGAAGAAGTTCTCGATATTCATTATTTAAAGTCGCCTCCTCCGCAGCTGACGATGGTAATTTTAGTCGGGAAACTGGAAAGGGTGCCACCCTGGTTCTGCTCGCTGCAGAGTTTGTCGGACCTATACTTGCACTGGACGAGGCTAAACCAGGACCTGCTTCCTCACATCGCCGCTCTGCCTTGCCTGAGCCGCCTGACGCTCATAAACGCCTACGTCGGACAAAAGCTGTATTTCCGGGAAGGGTTCGCAAAACTTGTGCAGCTGAGCTTGCATAACTTCCCGGAGTTGATCGAGATAGAGATTGAGAGGGGCGCGATGCCTGATATTTCAAACATATTCCTGAATAACATGATGAATCTGAAGAGGGTACCCCAGGGAATTGAATTCCTGTTGAAGCTAGAGACATTGCGGCTGGAGTCTGTTTCGATGGAGCTCATCTTCCGCATAGTCGGGGAAGGCAAAGGAAGCGAGGATGGTCCGAAGGTGGAGCACATTCCCGACATCACCTACTACTACCACTCTTCCAGTGGGAAGTATTACTACGAGAGCTTGTCTCGTCCTCAATCTCAAGCCTACTAGTTTTTCTGAACCATTAATGCAAGCTTCGAACAGGTGAAGATGGTGCAGCCTAGAACTTGTCCGTTGTTTCATTTCAACCCCTCCTCTCCGACGTTCATATTTTTCGGCGATAATGTGTTTATTTTGTATTATTTTTATATGATTAAGGGCGATTTTTATTCCTATAATTCAAGCACTAAAGTATGTGTCAGTTGATTATTGGTTCTATTTTGTCATTTGCTTAAAAAGTCAAAATGTCATTCCACTTCAATGCAGTTGAAACTTGAAGGAAATGAAATCTCCGAAACACCCACCCACGGTATCCAGCTGTCAAGTCGCGGAAGGAACGTCGAAGGTGGGTAATATAGTAATTTCGAGTTTTTGCAAAACAAAATGTCTTCCACTTGTCCTTCCATTGTCCAATCAACGGCAGGCCCACCCAGCGCACTTCTCGGTGTCTCCGCCACACCATTGCTTTCCCCTTCGCCGATCCACGTTGCACTTCTCTTCCTCTCTCTTTCTCTCCCTCAGCAATTTTCAAGTCTTTTTCCCTTCTGAATTCTTTCGCGGTTTCGACGTTGCTGGTTTGTGAACAGTCTGCAATGTCCGTCGCTCCTAATTTTTCGGCCACCTTTTTCGGAGGAAACGCCGTGGATATTGCTGAGAAGAATTTGAGGATTTGTTGCCCTGCGAATAAGAATTGGATTTCGCTTCGCCGTGAGGTGTTTTTCTTTTCTCGTAGTTGTTGATTTGAAAAATTATCCACAAGAATCATTCTAAATGTGAAGATGGCTTCGGAGGTTAATTGTAATGTTGCTCCGGCGATCTTGGAGTTTGGAATATTTAGGTTCATTGATTATTGTGTATTTTTTTTATATCTATGATTTTTGTTTTAGAATGACGCACCTTCGATCTCGCGGTTAGCTCTTTCTCATCTTAGCGGAAGCTTTAAACAATGTTCAAGGATTCGCATGGCTTTAGTTGACGAGACAATTTCGCGAAGGGCCAAGGATGCACTCAAATCTTCTGAAATACTGGTCAATAATGCATTTTCTTTAGATGCTTGCACTCAAGCTTAGTTTGCAATTATGTTTGCTGAAATACTAGTCTAGGATATGTCCCCATCTCCAACTTAATTTTTTTAGTAACTAATATTATTGCGATGCTTTATCTGCAGGCCTTTGATCTTGTTCAAGGTGCACTCGTAAGTTCTTTGTAATGCTTTGACTCTAAATGCCTATGTAATGCATTTCAAATGTCATTATTATTATTTCTCTACGCATCTCTTGCCTAGTTCTTTTCTAGTTAAGTAATTTCAAATTTCCAATGAATGAACGTTTTACGTGCTTTGAGTATATGGTGGCTATGAATACATGATGTTTTGACCCTGCCAACTAATTTTTGAAAGCTGGTGTTAGCGTGTCGAATATCACTCAAGATTTTCTGTGTGAAGCCTTTACAGACACCTGGATGTTTAGGAAATATGAGAAACCATGAGTAGATTAGCTATTATCTTCTGGCTTTTGTAATTTATTTTTTCAAGTTTGGCTTTGGAAAATTTATTCCAGACGTGTTAACTCTCTCATGTGCAGGTTAAATGGAGTTCTGTAATGGATAAATCAACACCCGATCCACCAACAGCTGTCTTTCTGCATGGAATACTTGGTAGCAGAAAGAACTGGGGTATGTTACTGTTTCCCCAAATTGATTTGCAAATTATGATAAATTAGATCGTTATAAAACCTTAATTTTTTAAATTTAAAAACCTTTAAAATAGTAGAAATTATTTATTAGACGAAAACTTTGAAACAACTATCAATAAATATTTTTAAAAAATTCAATATTAAATAAAATTTTATTTATTAATTTCAAAACAATAAAGTAGTAAATTAAAAAAAAATCTAATAGCTGATAAAATAATTTATTCAAACTGAAATTAAATGCAATTAAATACGTAATATCATTTTAAATGATATATAAACATAATTTAAAAATTTTATTCGGGACTAACGACAACATCTTTCTCTGTATGCTCGCCCGCTTCTGGAAACTTCTCGATCAGCGCTAGTTCATGATTAGATAAAAACTCACTTACATTACAAAATTATTAGGTAAAATGAACTCAGTAAGTAAAAACACGTGCATATGATTTTAATTGTATATATTACTTTATTCCATATTTTAAAAGTTACATACTGGATGGAACTCATTTTTCGATTCTTACTTTGCGTTTAGGCTTTCAGAAAATTAGCGATTTCTTACTCTCATAAAGTTTAATCAGCCATCTCATTTTTATAACCATGCGGTTAGCCTTTCTAAAAACTGACGGTTTCTCGCCCTTATAAAGTTTCATCGGGTATCTCAATTTTATAACCATGTTTTCAGACTTTAAGTAAATTAGCGGTTTATTATCCTCATAAAGTTTCATCAGTTAGCTCATGCATTCAGCCTTTTACTAGCCATCTCATGTGTTCAGGCTCTCATTATTATTCTCATATTTTCTGTCAATTCTATTCGTTTTCATGTATTTCATAATCGCATATATCATGTCCTATCATTTTTATTTATACATTACTAAGTCAATGTCTATACATGCGTGTTCAAGTAATAACATAACTAAATAATAAAACACTTTAATAAAAATAATTTAATATATATTTCGTGTTGTAGTACCTACGACTAAAATATTGAAAACCTAGGTTTTTACTTACTTGGATTCCTAGATAGAGAGAAGATAAGATTTTAGGTGTTTTTCCCGAGAGTTGGATTGATGTTTCTTGCCTAAAGATTAGGAAGATTTCAATTTCTTTGTTAATACTAAGATAATTCTTTTGAAAGTAATAAGGATAGAAAATTCTTTACCAATAAAACTCTAGCGTTAGATTTTCGGATCGATTTAGTGCCCTTAACGATCCAAAAATATTCTATTGATAGAAACAAATTCGGGTTTAGGCCGGTTCAGTCAATTGGGTTAACAGGGTCGATTCAAATATGCTTTGATGCCTATTTCGACTCAGAATTATAATTTCTGAACCAACCCATCCCTTTTTCTCTTTTATCTGCGAGCTGAGAGAACGAGAGACAGAATCGCGCAAAAAGGGTGACTATCAACGAAAGGCCAAGGGAAAAGGCATTGGAGTTTCGTCGGAAAAAGGGTCGCCCAGAGAGAAGTAGCTCGTGTTGTGACGAAGTGGTGTTCGGCCGAAAGAGAAATCTCCTTCAGAGGAGGTTTGAGGCTTCGATTCCTATTCCTCAGAAAATTTTGCAGTGATCAGAGCAACTTTCGGTGATTGAAGGTTGGTGCTGTGATTCTGGCAAGGTATGAGTTTCCTATGCCTCTGATTTACAAAATACGAGAGAGAGAGAGAGAGATTTGGATTTTTGGTTGTGATTTTATCTTCACAGAACTGTTTGAATTGTAGTGGAGGATTTCAATTTCTTTCCATAGTAAAAATGATACGAATTTGACCCCCCAATTTTGTATAGAAAGGAGATAATTTCCTTAATGTTTGCAGAATATTAACTTGAAATTAGGTCTGGATTATTTGCATTGATTGTTGATTGTGTAATTTGTTCCAAACTAATTATAGATGTTAATTGGATTTAGTTGTTGGTTTCTATTTGTATTTGTAGAAGAAGGTTGATTTTTGATTTAAATCTCTTATATTTGAATCCAATTAATTTAGAGCTAATTGAGATCAAATTGAGGAAATCAATTTGATTGAATGCCAATTAGGGTTTAATTGCAAATTTTGTAGAAATGAATATTTAATTTGGAGATAAAATTTTGGTACGTTACAAACACATTTTTTTATGCTCCCCTACTTTGAAGTAAAGAGAGATTGGCTAGCTTGCATTATTTTTTTTATAATTTACAACTTTTTTTCCAACACTCCTGCGTAAAGTCTCACTCAATAATAACTTTGGAAGATTAAACAAGATTATCCTTGTCAAATTCTAAAGAGGTGGACATCAATATTCTTGAAGGTTAAACCATCATTAAGAGTGCCAAGTTTTCATGTCACTAACAACAATTCCACCTAGCATCGAATTTCATGTAAATTAATAATAAAAGCACAAAACAAGTCACAGAGAATCTGATGATATAGAGGCGGTAAAATTATATCCAAAGCATAAAGAGTTTGAGAGGATTGTGTGGCTTCATTTAAAGGTTGTATCTTTGAATCTTTGTTAGAACAAATGTATTAGAAAGAACCTATCCTCAGCTTAAAGGACAAAAAGCATCCAAGAATGTTATGTCAAAAAGAAGATATACACACTCTCGTTGAAAGGATTAAGAGAGCCCTTACTTATTGGATGATCATGATACTTTTCAAAAATTCAAATTCTTGCTCAATGGAA